>CAXIVR010000002.1:64035355-64596974 GCA_964035755.1 Teleogryllus oceanicus
TAGTTTTTTAAATTTAAATGAAAGTAAGTTGAGCCTGCTCCCAGACAGTAGGTGAGAAAACGGCTCAACTTACTTTTTGTATTTTCTCTCTCAAAATTGTATATGTATATTTCATTCATTTTCTTGCTTAAATTAAAAAAAAACTACTATAATATAAAACGATCTAACTCTCCGTTCTCTTCTTTCTTTCATTCTTTTCTTTTCTTTAATTCTTCTCCTTTCATTTCTTAAGATGTTTTTTAAATTATGTAACTATGTTAATTCTAATTTTATATTTTTCTTGTATCGAAAAACTGATGATGATGGCTAATCATCGGCTATCTTAATAAATAGTATTGTTGACAATATTAACGCTTCAATCATTTCAATTATGTAAATGTCAACTACAACTCACCACTAAACCAATAAATTCAAGTCACCCAACCAGGAACCCGCGATATCTCGAATTCGCTTAATCTTCCTAACTTCACGTAGTTAACGAATTCGGCTAGCGTTGCCGGTTTCGCGACCGTGACCTTCCAGTAGAACCATCTCAACATTCGCTTGGATGATCCACGGAAATCACGAAAACCCTGGTCTGGATTGGCGGAGTGGGAATTGAATCCGGGCTTCCCGAATGCGAAGTCAGCACTCTACGCCCTGATTGACTTCGCACGATATTATTTGATATTAATCGCGCAACTTTTCTTGATCGATGACCTTGCTTCCCCCGCTCTGGGAAATAAACAGTTTAAGGCAAAAGCTATAACTGATGACATTCCAAACACATCTTCACTGGTGCGTAATAGAAACTGTTTTCTGTTGAAGACGAGAACTTCTGTCCGTGATTTTTTATAAATAAATGATCGAAGAAGGTGAAAATCCATCAGAGGACATACCTTGAACTCCTGAGAAAGTTAGAACGCAAATTATTGAGAAAAGTGCGAATATACGACTGATTCTTCAGATATTGGTATTACTTCATAAAATCTAGTGACCAATTTCGTAATTTATGCCTCCACTCTACCCGAATTTCTTCAGTCCATCGGTCAAGAAAAGTTGCGAGAGTAATAGTGGCAGTTTATCATTTGTCTCAACACAAAGCATCCTCGATTTTGTCTAACGTATAATTTAGAACGAGTTTTATTCCGAAACACTATTTTGGCAAACAGTATTAGAAAAAACGTCAACGAATTCGAATCAATTTATTTAAGAAAAGTATCTACAGAAGAGAAGACATACAATGAGGAATTTTTTTTCAAAATAGCTTGGAAACAAACCTTTGCATTTTCGTGGTGTGTTCAACCCACAAGAATAATAACACACCTCAACTACGAAACAATACCCCCCCCTTCCCACGATTCCCGGTCTCTCGTTCTTCGCTTCCGTTCACGATATTGCGGTGTCGAACTGAGCGTAAAACGAGCGTGAATTCATGAACGGGAGTATGAGTAGCGATAATAGCTCATCATATTGTTCGGTCCTCTCCTTTGACTTGTATTATTGCACGCGTATACCCACCACTTTGTTCGTTACAGACTCCTCTGGCCAAACTGTTGATGTACTGGATATACTATCATTTTCCCAACCTCTGCCTAAAACTTCAAACCGTTACTGTATCATTCAACTCGAATTTAAATGACTTGTGTATAGTTTTAGTTCTATGACACATTACGCCAGCCCCTCGACCCCGTTCACACTCCCCTCCCCGCTTTCTTTCCTTCAACCACCTCGTTCATTATTGCGACACGACCCATTTCACATCTCCTCTCCCATCGGGTACCAGTGAGCGAATGAGAATAATGCAAACGATGATTATTGATGATGGCTTGATGGTTATAATATTACAATTAATATGGGCATCATATCGCTCCTAAATTGAATAAATGTGGCAATAGAAGCGAGGACTGAGTCATAGAAATGTTTGTTTTTCAAAGTAGTATCGTGCCATAGTTCCTGCAATTGACGTTCTAGAGCCCGTTCAGATTAGAGCCGTTCAAGTACGCGGTTCACGAGGCGTGCCGTATCCCAGCGGTTGTGGCCCCCCCTGCTTGTTGAGTCCGCTCGACGGAAGGGGAACGGAGGCGCTCGGGCGCGATCGGCTCTTGTCTAATGAAAGGCGAGCGGCAGCGGATGACGCTGGCCGTGGTTGCCTCCTGTCCTACATCATCTTTAGAACCACCCCGGCCGCATCCCTAGGAGCATCCTGACTGCTCCGCCGCCGGCCCTACTTGCCCCGCCCCTTTGAGCTGCGGGGCCCCTCCGCCGCTGTGCCTTGCGCTCGCCCGCCTGAACTGTTGCATTATTTATTGGCCGTTATCGGTGCAGCCCGGGCAGCCGACTCGCTTCCATGTGAATGGCGGTATGCAAAACTCGGCACCTCTCGCTCCGTTGCCCCATCCCGCAGCCCCGTCTGCGCGCACCCCTCGGCCTCCGCCCCGCCCCGCCCCGCCTTCCGCGCCGCCGCCCAGCCTGTATCCGCAAGAGCTGCCTCGCCCTCGCCCGCCCTTGGACGCGAAGATCGCACATCCAAAGTGAAGCATCTTTTAGCCATGCACATTTTTAAGACTTTGGAATAATCACATTGATCAGCTCTGTAGCATTTTATTTCATTTGTGAAAAAATTTAATTTCTCCTTTTTCATCAATTTTGTTTTTATTCCTTGGACTATATACCGAAGAGAAATGTCGAATTTATTAACAGAGCAATTGACACTGGAACTAAGCAAAGATTAGGATCACCAGCGTATCTTCTAAACACCTGCCAGATGCACTCGAATTGATTTTAACATAAAATAATAGAGATTTGTTTTTATGTTGTATAGTTCTTTAAAATTTATTGTGGTGTCTGGTGCGAAAATTTAAACTTGTTTCCCTGAGATGGAATATTCTCAGCATTTTGTTGAATTATACAAATTATATATTTATACTACTATTTCTGTAATAGTTACAAGATACTAAGTTTCTAAATCGTTATCCTGCCAAGGATACCGGTGAAGGCAGTTTCAGATTTAATTATGTTCATTCATCTTTTTCATAGTTTATTCATCATTTTCCTTCCGATAGCTACTTGGAACACGCGTGGTGTGCGAATTAAATTATTCACTACCATGACGATATGATTGGCAATGATTCTTTTATACTCACTCCCAGGATACACCGGATTACTTGTTTGATGTTTCTGAGCATGTCAATACTATGATCATTAATCCTGTTAGTATAGTTAATGTTTCGTCCCAGGAGGTGGCAGTGTCTCTTTCCCATTGGACGGTGAGATCCGGTGCCATCTGCACGTATGCTTGTGGGGGAAGTTCCCCTTACGGTGCTACATTCCTCAGCGGACACCAAAAAACCAAATCTAAATTCCCGACAGGACTCGCAACATCTGTAGAGTTGTGGTAACTATGTAGATGTATGTATGTGTATAAGGGACAGAATAGGACAAGGAAGAGGAAGGCAAGGTTGCGCGCGGTCTGTGGCCTGTTTGTTCGGGTATACGATGACCCTATGTCCGGGCTCTGCTGCCAACGTTACAGCAGAATAACACTAGTGATGCTAGAGAATGCCACAGTTTCTCATACGAGTTAGCTTTCTAATTTATTTGGTCTGGACTAACTTTTCGGACTTGCCACATACTCTTGCCAGCTGCGATCTATCGCTGTCCAAAGTATTTTTGTTTTACGCTTTTCAATTTTTCTGTTCCTTACTAGTAGAACCGAAATATTACTTTAAGAATATTATAGAAAAGTAAAATCTCGTCCTATAAGGAAATTTCTTAAAAAAATTGGAGCCGTTTCTACGAAAATGGGGTTTAAGCGTTACTGTAAATGTAAAATTTGAAGATCTTTTTCAGTCATCTCTAGAGTTTTAGAAAATCTATATTTTTCAAATATTGCACATATTGTTCGCATATTGCACGAAATCTACTAAAATTTTCACAAAAATGTACATGACTTTAATGAAAAAACTAACTAATGAAAAATTTACTCATCTTTAATTTAGTAATAGGATAAGCCAAAAAAATTTCAAACTTTTGAAGTTTTCAAAAATTTAATTAACAGGAAAAAAGGGACTAATGCCATCTTAACAAGAGTGTTTTTTACTCTATTCTTTCAAAAATTTAAAGAAAAAAGTTTGAGATATTTTTAGAAATATTTTAAAATGCCCCTAGGACTTGGTGTAAAGTACCCCAAGAATTTAAAGAATGTTTTTCAAAATCGCAAAGCTTCTAGTCGAACCAGATCGACCAGGGAATATCCATTTTGGAAAAAAATACCACGTATGGTTTAGATGCTAGTGGTGTTAACAGCCGAACGGACGGACTTTGGCGTCAATCGATTTTTCGGGGTCAAACACCCACAAAACATTAATTCTGATTTTATTATGTGTTACAGGATATTTTTCTAAATTGAGCAAACTCGGCTTATGAACATTTTCGTCATCAAGGCCCGACAATAAGAGTTTTTCTGCCGAAAATTCGCAGTTTCTCCCGCAGCATTACATTACTTTCTCTCTAGTACGTAAACTGCAGCGAGAAAGTAAAAAGGATTTGCAGGTTCTATATGGATTAGTATCGGATGGAATTACCTCCTAGTTAGAAAGCTTAACTTTAGTAAATTATGAACGTAGGAATTACAGTTTCACTTACCAATGCTCCAGGTGGCGTACTGTGAAACGCCGAATTCCTTTGTTAGAGCCGTGCGCTCAGGCGTAACTTTGCTGCATTCCCCAACTGCTTCAAGTGGTGCTCTCTGCAAAACTTTGGTTAGGTTGTAACAGTCAATAGGGCGGCTTCCTTGTGCTTAGTCTCACACTTTGTTACAATGTCCGGAATCCAGGCCACCTCCATCAATTAACAATTGCATTAATTTTTTACGAGTTTTAAAATAGAAAACCGGTTAATACTACAAAAGAACTTGTATTTTATAACTCTTTTCATCGACCTGTCTTTTCTTCAAAACAAATTTACACACCCAACAACCTACAAATTTAAATTAGAGAATTATTGCATTATTTCTTTCTTGGGTAAACGCAATCATCAAATTAAGATCCTTTCGATTCGCAATGTTTAATTTTACTCTCAATTGATAGGTTTAAATATAGTAGAACTTAGTATTTCAATTTAATGGATATCTTATTTTCTTTAGTAAAGGATCCAAGAATTAATACCCCTAAATTTGTATCTGTCAACTGTCTTCTTCAAAAGACTATCATTGTCCAGTGACATAACGCCATCCCGGAGCACTTTGTACTTCCACCCTACAAAACTACTTATCTTGTCCGCGACCATGACCTGCCTGGTCAATAAGGATTAGAATTGTATGTATATGAAGTTATCACGTGATTTGAAAGTGTGATAAAATTTAAATATCTTATGCAGCATCACTGACCAGCATTCCAGGGGATTGCATCGAGCGACGCCGAGCCGCATCCCTTTGATTGGGCCAAGTTGCTAGGAGCATCTTTTCTGAATACGCCCCATTTATGCGGCGCTCTTCTCAAATCTCCGGTTCAGTTCTTTTCGTACGACGGATGGATTCCTTTGCCCTGAACTTTCACTGTTACAGTACAATTGCACTTTTTTTTAGTTTATAATCCCCAAATCAAGAAAGTGTTGCAATACCACCTGTCGTTTTGTATCTCCTTTCCACGACTTCTGACGGAGGGCATTTCCTTAAGGGAATGAATATTCAAGTTATGAAATGTCTAGAAGTTAAACATTTTTTTTTAATATTTACTTACTGTATGTATGTAGAAACGTGCTGAATAATAATTAAAAGGAAAAAATATAAAAAATATACATTCATTTTCTAATATCTGCCGTTGCTATGAGGAGTATAAGTTTAGTGAATTTATTGTAGATTTCAGTGATGAAAGGTTTGTTAATGATATTTTTAGCTTCACTCCCAGCAATACTAGGTTTACACTACGCAATCAATATAACAGAAGTAGTATATTATGCTTTCAAAATTCAACTATACTATTCTAAATTTGTCAGTACTAAAAAGCCAATATGTTGACGAAGATGACCTCTTGACTTTCTTATTTAAGAACGTCAACAACACCAAATCGGAATTCCCACAATTCGAGGGTAACCGTACCAACCGCTGTCTGCACGTAGGCATGCGCTATCATCCGGCAACTAAACGGGAGGCTTTGAAAACTCTGATCTTCAGAGCAACTAGAGAATATGATGAGGAATCGTTAGACTGTAAAATATAGCTCTTCAAGGGCACATTTTGAGCTAATGGAACGCCAGCTACGAAACCAATCCGTTCGGACCCCGTTAGTACTCAGAAAATATTCTACATCTTTTACTGTTCTACAATATACTTTAAGTTATGTTTAAATATGATCGAGGGTCCGAAAAATTGAAAATATAAAAAAAAAGTACTCTATGTGCAAAAAGAGATTAAGAAATTAGACTAAAAAATGGCACGATAGTCTGTGACATTGTGAAGCAGCTCTAATTTATAATCCGTCGAAGGAAATATCTCTGTAATTAAAATTATAATAGTTTTCGGTTGTTAAATTTTGACAAGTTTCGAAAATATAGAGATTTCAACGAAAATGGGACGTGCAAAAAATTTTGAACTCTAAGTAAATAAATGTTTCAAAATTGCTTATAGTTTACACAAAATTACACGAAAACAAGTAATATTTTGAAATGATTGATTTATTGATTCTTTGGTATTTTCGGGCGCGTCAACTACTAAGATCATTAATTCTCGTTAGTGTACGGTAAGTAAGTGCAATTGTTTTTATAGCGGGAGGTGACAGGGATCATCCCCCACTAGATGGCGAGATCCGGCGCCGACCTACCATCGGCTAACGGGGCTTTTCCTCAACCAGCGGGGTAACGTCCCAGATAGGACAAGCTGTAAGCGCTCGACTAGTCGCCCAGCACGTGTGGGAGAGTAGTGTTGTAAGTAAGAGGGTAAGTTGACGTGTGTGTAAGTAAGGGGTGAGGATACTACAAGGAAGACAAAAAAATTCTTCGCGGTCCGTGGCCCGTTTGTTAGGGAATTGTTCCAGGATTCGCCTGATATTGATGGGAGAAACCACTGAAAACTACCTATCAGAGCAGCCTGCCGCTAGAATTATCCATCAGACAGTGACTGAATTCGACCTAGCTATGTAGCTAGTTTCAAAAATCCTTTGAGTCGGGACACGAACGTTAGGGGGCCGAAAGTGAGATGCGGTTTTTAAGAATTCATTTCTTTCTCTGAGGAAAATATCCAATCAGTAATTTTGGGGCCATTTTTGAAAAAATGAAAATGTTGGCATGACTTCAAGTAAAGTACTCACAAAATTTCAAATATCTTTCATATTTACAGGGCCTCGAAATCGTTCAGATTATTCTGGGAATATCAATTTTGAAGAAAATTGTTAGGACGGTTTATGGGTAGCGTTCAACACAGACGGTCGCACCGACAGACGGTAGAGAACGAAGGAAAGTTAGAGAACGTAACTTACTACATACAGGGAAAAACATTTATCCACTTTCCGATATCAAGGCCTCAGAATGTACGTTTTTCTCTAAAAAAATCACCTCTTCAATCCGCTGCAATAATTTCTGTACACTACATTGGTGTTTCTGACAGTATGGAACGCTGTTCGGGACTGTTGAATTCGTGTAGGGCAATCGTAGCGCATTTCGTATGTTATTTTGAAATAGAAAAAATTTCAAAATTAATTTAGAAAGTGATATCTGAGACGTATGTAAATAAACAGAAATTGCGATTTTAAAATGCTCCTTAACAGGTACTAATGCCAAGAACTACGTCTTCGTGTAGCACTGTAGGTTCGCTTAACACGCAATGAAGGTGCAATTATTTGTATTGATGTGAAGCTTCTTTACGTAAAATGTGAGTAATGCAATGTATGCGAGCTATTTAATACATGTTTGTGATAAACATATACCTGAGCAATGACGGGAGTCCTTAAGTTAGTTATTTGTTAATAATTACTTCAGACGATTTCGATAAAATCCAATTCAGACCAAAAAACAATTAGCGTATTGTGTTTACTATTACGCGCCAATTTCATGACGCAAACATTCTCTTATATTAAACAGATTTGTAATAGGAAGGTTTCAACATTAGACTCATGTCTATCTTTTGAAAGAAGTTAATGACCAGTAGCATTTTAAATTATTATATTAAAAGGCAAAGACCGGTTCAATATATATATATATATATATATATATATATATATATATATATTGCTTTTTTATACCGGTTTTTGCCTTTTAATATATCGCAAAATCGTTATCCCTATGTGCGCCCGCACGCCAAGGGCCCAGGGCGAGCGTTTGGGAAGCGCAACATATTTAGACCGCCGACGGCGAACGCGGCCAAATGAATCACGGCAGAGCGAGCGCGTGAAATTAACTGCTGAACGCGTGCGACGGGGAAATATTTTAGGCTAATAGACGAGCATGGCCCTCCGCTGCAGCTTCCCACTCATCAATATTTGATGGGCACTGCCAGAGATGATTGATTGCAAATGAACTATTAGAGAGCAAGAAATATTGAAATACGTAATGGAGTGTGAAATATATCTCGTTATCATTTATTGGAAAGTTTCTAAACAACGTTTGATTTTCCTGATTATTACTTTCTGAGAAGAAGCTTTCTCAATTTAAACAGTGAACTATAGTGGAATCACAAGTATGGTATAAAATAATCATGAATATTATGTATTTGCGAATTGTATGAGAGAAAGTGTGAGCGAAAACACATTATGAGTGATCCACGTGTTATGCTGAAACTGTGAGGGATGGTTGAATGGTAGTGGGGAAGTGTTTTATTATTAGTGTAGTCGATATAAGTCATTTTGCCTTGCAAAAGGTGAGGTAGATTTTTTTTATTTTGTATGTCGTCAATGAAAAGAAAACCCTAAGTTTTCCACACCTCAATACTTCTGAGACAGTTTTGTGCCAAAACAAAAAAAATATTTGCATTTTTGGTTTTGCATAATGACTTTTGAATTACTGCTCTTAGCGCAAAAATAGTTATGTGTACAGTTTTAAAGTTCATAAAACTATCTACAAATTTGTTTTATAAGTTATTATTCTCAAGGAAATATTAACAGAGCTACGAGATTTTAAAATTTTACCAAAATTTCCTTTTTATTCTGATGTTGCTCCGAATAATTAATCTTCTCTCTAATGTATTATTTTTGAATTCCTAAGGTCGTTGTAAATAAAAAACGATTAAATATTGTTCTAATACGTATCGAGGTTACACCTGCGTTTGAAAATTCTGGTAAGGGTGACTCTACTTAAGGGAAACTCTACGTAAGAGAATTGGTAGACTTACTCAAGCACTCAAAGACAACTGCAGTGCCAAGATTAATATTAATATTAAGAGAAGTAGAGAAAATTATGTTCAAATACAAAAATGAAAAAAGTCAGACAATCATCATAGTACTTGATCAACTCCAATTCTTGCTGTAAAGAGTCTAAAAGACTAAGACGATACAGTGAAAGTAATATCCATAAGAAACTAAATAAACTCTTTCAAACAAATCCAAAATAAAAGAATCAATCCGGCATGAGGTGCCAGATGCTCAAGAAGGGAATAAGTATTTAAAGCGAGATATAGACACAAAGTAAACACTACAATTTAAACGCAGGATGGATCCAAATAGTAAAAGATGTGTGCGAAGCCTTACTCATGATGAATGATCATGATACAGATATTGAGGATGTTAAAAATGTCATAAAGAAAACTTTGAACTGGAATGGAACCGGGAGAGATAATATACATAATTTCTGGTATAACAATTTTCCTAGCATTCACGAAGCAATGACAGGATAATTCACAAAAGCAATGAATAATCTAGAAGCTCTGACTTCATTTTCAATTTATGGATTGACTTATCTTATCCCCAAGTCTAAATTACCCAGCTCCGATCTCAGAAAATATAGGCCTATTACATACCAATTTTATACAAACTTCTAACTTCAATAATAACCGATAAGATCTATCATGAAGACATTAATATTCTGACAAAAGAGCAAAAAGGCTGTAGGAGTGGATCACAGGGCTGCAAGGAACAGATTATTATAGATGCAGCAGTCTATGACATGTAAAGAAAACAGGAGGGACATTATATACAGCGTATATTCATTACACAGGGCAACGACCAAACAACTTTTTGTGTGTATTTACCTAATTCTTATCGTTTTAAGAATGCTGATTCCAAAACCAGTATTAAAAATGTCATATCACTCACCATTCGTTCACATTTTAACATTTTCTCTGTATAGCTAGGCAAATGCAGCTCGAGTCCTTTGAAATTTACGAGATGCAAGAAGTTAGAATGAGAAAGTATTAGGATGACAAAGAGAGTAATAATATAAGCTTTGGTAAAAGATTTCTATATTGTAATCCACTCTACTACCGCGCATCAATAGGCGTGGCTGTTTCACAGTCAGAGTTGCATTTGACAAGCAGTACCGTGTTTGTTTTATTCGAGGTGTACGTATTCTTGCTATTAAGATAAGATACTAGTTTAGCAGTAAGTGTTCAGTCATGGCTAAACGTGGCTTTAGCGCCATCCGTACAAAGTACTTAGTCAAAATCTGGTGCGTGAAAAAGCACTCAAATACCTATATTTTGCCCTCCCGAAAAAAACTTCGTACATTGATTGATTGATTTTTTTCGTGTTTCCGGGCGCGTCAAGTGCTTTGGTCATTAGTCCCGTTAGTGTAGTGCATGTTTTTCTCGGGAGATGGCGGTGATCTTCCCCCACTGGATGGCGAGATCCGGCGCCGACGTATCGTCGGCTAGTGGGGTTTCCCCCTAACCACGACTCTCCCACCAGCGGGGCACCGCCCAAGCTGGGACAAGCTGTAAGCTCCCGACCGGTCTCCCGGTATATGTGGTAGTGTTGTGCATGTTAGTGTAAATGTGTGTCTGTGTAAGGGGTGATGATAGGACAAGGAAGAGGAAGGACAGATCGCGCGCGGTCCGTGGCCCACTTGTTAGGGTACTGCTCCGGCATTCACCTGGCGTTGATCGGAGAAACCACGGAAAAATACCGATCAGAGCAGCCGGCCGCTAGAATTCTCCTCCAGACAGCGACTGAATTCGACCTAGCTGGAAAGCTAGTGCCGAAAATCTTGCCGCCGTCAGGACTCGAACCTAGAACCTCCCGGTCAGGCAAGTATGTTGATCTCTAGTGTATGGTCGAATATGTATCCCATATTCCCATATGTAAAGGGTAATCGGCTGTCGTCTGGATAAAAGTTTTAATAACAAAGAAATTAAAACTTAATCCTATATGGAAATTTTCACGGAAAAATTTGGAACAAAATTTGAGAAAATCTCCTTTCAACTTTAAAAAAATTTTTTTGAAAACTATTGACTTTTTGAGAAAGTTATTGATCTTTGAAGCTTTCCAAAACGTATCTCCATCAAATCAGTTATCTGCCCATCTTAAAGACCGTTTTAACTAAAGAACTACTGAATCTATCAACATGAAGTTGAAATACATTATAGACACTACTCATGGGACAATCGAGTGTGGCGTCATACGGGTGTAATCAGTACATAGATGAGAGTGGGTTGTAATAACAGCAGGTTTATTCTCAATTTAGACTCGTAGTCACAAATAACCAATGCACTGTATACAATTAACTAACTAAATAGACCCCACTGCTAGGAGAGATATTTACAACGGCTACCACACCGCAAGTTACTACCTAATGTTTCGCCGTGCTTAGTACCGCCTGCCCTGAGACCGACTACATGTCTCACTAATCACGACAAAAACTGCCGGCTCCTTGCGCCGCATGCAAGTTCGCACCTCTCACGAACGACCTACGCTGCTGCCTCCAGGATCACAAAGAAAGAAGAGCTATTGTTCCTCACGGACCTTAAATAGCCCTCGCGACGCTGCCCGCCGCCTCCATTGCCTCCGCCCTAGCGATGCCCACACCCTGTCAGAAAACTCCGTGCGTCATCGCTTCTGCTTTTGTCTACCCATCCGGTGCACACCGCGCCGCGTGCTAACGCTGGTTTTAGCGACACGACGCTACACTAGTTTTGTTTTACGTGATATCGCTAACGGTGCCGAATATTATTTTTTCTTGCCATTACAATAATATTCAGTAAGAAGAGAAATTTACAAAATCGTGCGCCGAAAAACGACGAATTAACGGCAAAAAAACTCTTATTGTTGAGCCCTCGTTACGAAAAAGTGGATATATCCAGTTGCTAAATACAGAAAAAAAATCCTCTAACATATGGTGTAGCCAGATTACATTTTAGTGGGTCCTTGTTAGCGAGAATGCAATTGACAACAAAATGTCTGTACGTCTGTGGTCAACGCTAGCGCCTAAACCATTCTGCGGATTTTCTCCACAATTGATGTTCCCTGATCGATCTGAAGGAATTCGAGCTTTGGGAGTTTAAAACAGAAATTTTTATTTTTACGGGTACATTTCTTGAAACGTTTTTAATCGTCCCGACTTAGACCCAAATGGCTTCTGTGACGTAATGGTATATGTAACGAAGCGTTACGTAATTCTGATAATATGAGTTGGGGTCTCGGAGCGGAAAAAACCTTTTTTGAATGTTCGCGAATGTTGGTTCTGCCTACTCTCGTGGAGTATCGGGTTCCTGCTGCGCTTGTTTTTTCGTGCTGGGTGTCTGGTGTTCTTAGCTGAGATGTCGTTATTCATGCGCTGAGGTCGCCTGGTGGCTGACTAGGAGAGCGGGTTGCTTCATTTCTGTGAAGTCACCCTGAAAGTCGGGCAGAGGTAATTCATCGGAGCGGATTACTCCATGGTAGGCGCCTTGCCGATGACTAGTTGCTAACGACCCTGGTGTGCTTGAACGTGAGAAGTTTGCGGAATACCTGTTTGTAGCCTAGGCTCGAATCGTTTCGTGGTGTAGTTCTAAGGTCTAACCTCATTCCCCGGTGTTTCTACCACATACATCTTTGGCGCCGGTACCCATTTCGTTTTGGCTCCGAAATCTTAATGTAAACAGTATCGTTCATGAAAGTTTGCATGTTATCTATTCCCACTAGGATGGTGTTCTGACTTAAATAGTTGTAAATTTTTTCTAGGTTGCCTACCACGCAGTTTCTTTGCAGGACACTTCCCATTGATGGGGATTGTTGTGTTGGTGCCTAAGAGCAAATTTAGTGCGTTTTATTTGGTAGAATTAGCGGTCAGAATTTTCTGCATTTTTCCTTGAACGTGCGTACAAGTCGTTCTTCTTCCCCGTTGCTCTGCGAGTGAAAAGGGCCGTAGTAAGATTGATGACACCATAAGTTTACTTTTTTGTCAAAAATGCCAGTACTTTAACATCCTGAATGCTTTTCTGCCAGGAGGCCATGACTCCTGAACAAGTTCTTTTACTTTCTTGAGCGTCATATCCTGATTTGTTTCCGTGGCGATTTTCCAGGCATTCAGGGGAAACTGCTGTACTGCCGTGTTCGCTGTATGCTCAAACTGGAACACATATTTACTTCACATCTGGACCTTTTGGCAACCTCGAGAGTGCATCCGCATTTGCATGTAGCTCCTTCTTCCTGAAATAAACTGACAAAAATAAGGCCAAATTCCGGAACGTTTCCGGTGTGTGATTGCATTATGTGGATTAAGGAGAGTCATGGCCGAAAATACTATTTTTTTAAACTTCTACATTTATAATGTGATCGTAACCAAATTTTTACTGCACAATAATACTATATGAAATAAAATATCTGCAAAATTTTAGCTTTATATATTACTTAGGACATTAGCTATTAATATTTAAATTTTTTGTTTCATTTCTTAATAAAAAAGTGTTCTTTCAAAAATCTTTTAGAAATTTGAAAATACAGGTTTGAAAAATTGCAGCTAATATATGCAGAAACAAATATCACTATGGGTTCAGCTGCAAATTGTTGAACTTCATATTAATCTTTTTTTTACTTATAAGGTTATAAACCTCCATATGACTTATACTACACTAACTATACTTCTAGCAAATTCACCTCCACTCCTCTCCGTCTCACCGTCCATTTCCTCTAACCTCTGATTTTAATTTTCTTAAGTGATCGTCCACTACTATTTTAAGAATCATTACTTCTCTCCCCATCACATTTTCATGCCCATATTTATGTCTTTCGCTTTTTTTAGGCACAATCTTTTACCGAGCCAGCAAGAAAATCGCAATTAACAAAGTTTAGATTTAACAACTATCAAATTCGTTAAATTAATTGTAGAATATTTTTTAAAAAATTATATAATCGGAACAGTAGAAAATGGGGATATTAGGGATACATAAAATGTGATTTTTCGTCAGCATTTCGACATGTTTTTTCCTTCAGGATTACATACCTTCCTCTCTACTATGTACGATAGAAAGTAAAGTAAACATACGTATACATTGACTTATTTTAATTAAAAAATAACATGATTATCAGGTAAGTGAATGTATGTCAACTTTATTAAAAATACCCATATTCACTTGAAAATGTTTGCTCACACTTGTTTGAGTGGATTTCCAGGCGCCGATAGTGTGTGAAGGGCTGAGTGCGGGACGGGGTGGGGCGGGGGGCGGCTGCCCTCTGCTGATAAGCCGGGGGACGTGCGGCCGCCCTATTCCCCGCCGATTGCGCCGCGAGCCGCCCCGCACCAAGATTCGCACGTCCGCGGCCGCGCCGCGTCCGAAGGCGTCGCGCAGCCCGGGGCTTAGCGGCAGAGCATTCTTGCACCCCGACACTTCCGCGGCACAACTCTCTTGTTTGTTATTCGGACACGGCCCTTCGAACGAAAAAAGTTGTTCACACTGAGAAAATACCGTTTTTTTCCCCAGAGATATCAATATACCGGGTGCGGTAGCTCAGTGCATCAACTGATGTCACTGCAGCACCTCTGAACGGGAGGTCTTAGGTTCGAGTCCTGACGGCGGGAGGATTTTCGGCACTAGCTTTTCAGCTAGGTCGAATTCAGTCGCAGTCTGGAGGAGAATTCTAGCGGCCGGCTGCTCTGATCGGTAGTTTTCCGTGGTTTCTCCGATCAACACCAGGCGAATGCCGGAGCAGTATCCTACCAAACGGGCCACGGACCGCGCGCGATCTGTCCTTGCTCTTCCTTGTCCTATCCTCTCCCCTTACACAGACACACACTTACACTGACATGCACAACACTACCACATATACCGGGTGACCGGTCGGAAGCTTAGAGCTTGTCCCAACTTGGGCGGTGCCCCGCTGGTGGGAGAGTCCTGGTTAGGGGGAAACTAGCCGACGATAGGTCGGCGCCGGATCTCGCCATCCAACGGGGGAAGATCACCGCCATCTCCCGAGAAAAAACATGCACTACACTAACATGACTAACGACCAAAACAGTTGACGCAATGACGGGTAGTTCTCTTCCAAACGGACCGCGTGCGATCTTTTCTTTCCATTCCTTGACCTATCTTACCCTTACTTACAAACACATGCACCACACTACCGCAAAAGCCTGGAGACCAGTCGAGAACTTAGAGCTTATCCCGGCTGGGAGATAACCTTCTGGTGGGAGGCACCTGGTTGGGGAAAATCCCGCTAGCCGACGTAGGTCGAGGTCGGATTTAGCCATCCAGGGTGGGATTTTCACCGCTACCTCTCGAGCAAAAAAAGTACTACACTTACGATTTTATTAGCCTCAGGAGTTGCCACGCCAAAAATTACTATCAATCTATCAATAGATGTATCAACCTAACAGTAGTCAGTCCATCTGCGAACAACTTTCGTGCCTAAATCGTTCAGCTGATTTTGTTTTCAAAATTGAAATTCCCTGATCCAGCTGAACGGACTGGAGGCTTTGGGTGTTTCTAACAGATGTTTTCATAATGAAGTTTTTTTACAGGAATCAGGCATTTACCTTTTTATGTCTTTGCCCAAGTTTGATTCATACGCCCTCTTCTGTAGGGTAGTGGTATGAGTACCGAGAACTGTGATCGGGTCTCGGAGCGAAAAAAAATGTTGCTGCTTGAGAGCACATTTGCTGGTTTACGTAATAGTATAATGTTGCGGATCATTTAAAAACAATGTAAGAAAGTATGTGCTTTGGTAGCATCACTAGCTTTTCTAAAGTTAGCAACAGGTTTTACCCACTTTTTCGTTACCACGGCCGGGTAATAAGAGATTTTCTGGCGAAAAGTCGTTTTCGGCGCACAATTACGTAACTTTTCCTTCATACGAAGAACTTCCTAAGGCGAGAAAGTAGTAATAATTTCGGAACTGTGAGGGATATCTAAGTTGACACGATGGGTACAGGTTATATTGGATTTTAATTTAATGTCGATAAATTGAATATTTTACTTAAATCGGTTCATACAAAATGACAGAAAGGCAAATTTGTTTGATGGTACAATTCAACAAGGGATGCGAAAAATTGTTTAAAAGTTGAAAATTCGAAATTACATACAGACATTCCAGTTTATCTTAATTAATGGTATTGTGATAAAATTCCTTCAAAGGGTTGTCAATAAAGTTTCTGAAATTCTCAATAAATTTCTCCGGCAACATAGAATTGTGACAAATAATAATCCCCTCCGGCATTCGCCTGGTGTTGAGCGGAGAAACCACAAAAAACTACCAATCAGAGCAGCCGGCCGCTAGAATTCCCCTCCAGACAGCGACTGAATTCGACCTAGCTGAAAAGCTAGTGTCGAAAATCCTGCCGCCATCAGGACTCGAACCTACAACCTCCCGGACATAAGCGCTGCCGTTCAAATGGTTGTTTTAAATGACTCTCCACAGAACAGCTGTTGCGCTGCGGGTTTTATCCAATTGCAAGAGGCATCTGCTCCAAACTAGTGTCCATATGCAATCGAGAGGCTTGCGTCCCCTTGTTCCTCCGTTGCCATCCCCTCACTTTCATCCTCTGCCCCTTCCGGCGCCGGCGCCGCGCGGCCCCGCCCCAATTCCTTCGCGGAAACGTAATTTGCAGAGTCCGGAGTGCGCCGGCTTCTTCTCGGGGCAACCGAACGGAGAAGCCCCCGCGACTTACGTCCCACGCCACGGCGCCCCGCCTCTTCACATCTCCCCTCCCCCGCCCCCCACCCGTCTGCTTCACAGTCCACCCTCACAGCCCCCGCACACCCGCGCCTGGTTTAGATGCGTCCCCGATCCCCGCGCAATTAGTTTAACCCCGGACACGTCTGGGGCTCGTTCCCCCCTCATCAGAGCCCGCTAAATGGAAGAAATTGAAGGCGGTAACTTGGGCCCCCAAGGTAGCCGCGGCCCGCTCCCAATACTAATTTGTTTTCGTTTTCGTCCGTTAACTCGCACCGGCTGACCGGGCCGCCGCGCGGGCGGAGCGCCGCGCCCGCGGGCGGCGCCGCCTCGGCTCGCGGCCGCCCGGGCCCGGAGGGGCCTTCCCAGAAGATTTCCTCTGATTCCTCTCGAGCCGGGAACGCACCGGGGCGCGGCGCGGCGCGGGGGCGGGGCCGGGGCGCGCTCCAAAGAAGAAAAAGAAGTCCGCGGCCAAATGGGAGCTTGTCCAGCGAAATTTCCTCTCGGCCAGAAGTCAATACAAGAGAAAACAAACACGGAGAGCGAGTGGCTGAGGGCGGCGGCGGCGAAGTCTGGCGCGAGCGGGCGGAGCTTCTAAGTACGAAAAAGCGCCAGCTGACAAATTGCGTCGGATGAGTCTGCGAACGAGAGTCGAATGCAGATGGAGGGGTGCGAGGGCGTTCGCCACGAGCTCCAATGCGACCCAAGCTGTCTGTGTGGTTTTATGAAGGGTGGCATGGATCGGATAAAACGTTATAAAACGAATGTTTGAAAAACTATACGTCTCCAATAAGTGACACGCTACATAAAACTTGCAAGGCCGCAAGAGCCTCAACTAAAATCTTCAATATTGTTGCACGTCGTATTTCAATACTCGGGCGATCCATACCTGACTTTCCGCTATTGTTGATCTCGACAATATCGGCTTCTCTGAAACGGCGAGGTTGGGGAGGTGGGGGTGGAAACATTCGTGGTATCAGGTCGTTCGCGTAACGTCAGGCATAACGCAGTGAAACACTTTGGGATGAGTTTGAAATTCTGAATTTACTAGAAATATATCTTTCAAACTAAACAATTTTTCACCATTGGAATTCCAACATTCTTTTTGGGTAAGCTAATTTTGAAGAATGCTTTATTTCAATTTGAAAAGTTTCTGTAAGAAATACGCATTGCCTGCCGGCTTCTTTATAGTAATTTGTATTATTAATGTTTACCGCTCTAATTTCATTTTTATGTTTTATTGTGTATTTCTCTTTTCGTTGGAACAGAAAAGGAATCTTTAGGAATGAGTAGAATTCAAACTTAAGTTGAACGCGAAGTTGAACGTCAAACAAGAAGTATAGGTTTTGTGAAGAAGGTTAAATGAAAAAGAAAGTGTACTTAATATTGACGTAAATAGCGACTTTTTTTTATTCCTGCTGCAAATTCAACATGACAATGAAAGTTAAATGCAACTGTTAAACCTATTTTTAAAGAGGAATATTGATTCTGAAAGAACCAATGACATTCTTCTTATCCACAGGGTCGAAAATAAATGTGTACAACATTTATTACTTAATTATTTTTCCACTATTTATTTTCCTTAGAGTAAATGTATCCATAATTCATCTATCTATATAAACCGGGAGCGGTAGCTCAGTGCATCAACTGATGTCACTGCAGCGCCCCTGACGGTCCTAGGTTCGAGTCCTGACGGCGGCAGGATTTTCGACACTAGCTTTCCAGCTAGGTCGAATTGAGTCGCTGTCTGGAGGAGAATTGTAGCGGCCGGCTGCTCTGATCGGTAGTTTTCCGTGGTTTCTCCGATCAACACCAGGCGAATGCCGGAGCAGTACCCTACCAAACGGGCCACGGATCTGTCCTTCCCATTCCTTGTCCTATCCTCTCGCCTTACACACACACACACACACACACACACACACACACACACACACCACTTACACTACCATGCACTATACTACCCCATATTCCGGGAGACCGGTCGGGAGCTTAGAGCTTGTCCCGGCTGGGGCGGTGCCCCGCTGGTGGGAGAGCCCTGGTTAGGGGGAAACCCCACTAGCCGACGGTAGGTCGGCGCCGGATCTCGCCATCCAACGGGGAAGATCACCGCCAGCTTCCGCGAAAAAACATGCACTACCTTAACGGGAATAATGACCAATGCAGTTGACGCTCCCGGAAACACGAAAAAATCAATTAATCAATCAATCAATCTATATAACATTATAACTATGCAACATCTATATAACATTAGCCTGAATGGTTCCCCATGGTTATTGCCTACGTAGTACTACAAAACTATCCTACATGACATGACACGTGTTCCTCTCGCAAGAGGTGACCGCCCCGACACCGTCAGGACCTTTGCTCTGACCTGTGAATCAACCCTCTGCGAGCAACAGCAGAACGTTCAAGCATGGTACTCGATGATGAAACGTCCAAGCGAGTTCGTGCGAGAAAATGGATCGCCTTGTAGCACTCATCTAGAGAGCAATGGCAAACCATTTTTGTGGTCACATAATGTAGCTTTTTCTTTCGTTCAGTGTAATGAGTCGGCATCCTCAGTTATACAATTTTTGTCGCCTTTGGCAGTTGAACTCTAGAAATTCTTTCGGTATTCCTGTTCAACCGCTCGCTCGAAACAATCATTATTCTACAAAATTGTTCAACTCCCTTTGTTTTATTTGTTTGAGTCTGAGGATTCTTATCTCATTTTACACTTCATAGTTGGTTTTACGTTTTTCCCTGTAAGACAGTTTTGTAAGGTTGTTTGGTTTGGACATGCACATTTCTTTATTTCAAATAAATATTTCAAAAGGCAAGAAGATGTTCTACTAGATGTAATGATTTAAGAATTTGTCTGTGTGTATGTGTGTGTGTGTGCGCGCGAGTGTAATTTGTGTTGTGTAAATTAATACTCTTCATTGTGCCATTAAAATATAATTGTTTTTGTGACCTGTCACCGGCGCAGGGAACATGCTCACGCCGTGATGGTGGTGAAGGGCTAAGGCACTTCTTGCGCAGTCGCTGCCTGCTGAGGGGTCAGGCCTCGCGCAGGGCGAGGGCGGGGGGGGCGAGGCGAGGCGCCGGAGGGTGGACCGAAAAAGCTTGGAAATCCCGACCGGCTCGCCGGGGCGAGGCGAGGTGGCGCGCGGGAGGGCGCGACAGGCAGGAGAGAAGCACGCCGCGCCGCGCGCTGCCTGGCGGAGACCTGGAGCACGAGACGCGGCTTCGGAGCACGCAACCGACCAAAGCGCCGTTCTGCGATGAGGTTGCTCAAGTGAGCGTACCATGATGTGCCTGGGCCACCGGCGAGGTCCGCTGCTTGTCAGCTCGGTGGAAAACTGGAGAAAGGTGTTGAAACAGATATGAAATTTGAAATTTGTGAAACTTTATCGTACAGGCGGCTTAAGATACATTTCGATTACCACCAAATATTATTTTGTCTTTTACATAAAAAAACGTGCTAGTGTTCAAATTATATCCATTAATACATAATTCGTCATTATTACACACCATATGCCACAATAGTTTTATATTTTATTGTATACGCTACAAGATATTTGTCCTTCAAATTAAGTCCGTCCAATATGTTACCTTATTTCTGTCCCATTGCTGCTTATGTGAGATCAATAATATATAATATTTCCCTATGTCCGATAAAATAAAATGAGTTACGGTCAAATAACTCATATTATAATACTTGATATTCGACAGTCATTAACACTTTAACTTGATATTCATCCAGTCTCGTTTTATATCAGCTGCTTCTCTGTCCAAACATGTTAGGAAAGTAGTACAAGGCAGCGCTGTAATGAGTAGTGCGCAACTTTACGGTGCTATCAACATTATTCGTTTTGCGTGGTTTAACTCTTAGCAGTCGCTACAACAGCTTTAACTCTTAGCAGTCGGCCATGTTAGGTTGCTGGTCATGGACCTGCTTTTTTTCAACTGTTATTAATAACAGCTATTACGAGTAAGCTGTTTTTGTGATAACAGCTATTGAAGAAAAGCTGTTAAGCCCATCTCTAACGCAAGCTAATACAGCTGGCCTCCGCGGAGAGCCTATTCCGAATTCTTCTATTTGAGAAGCTCTTGTTTAGTGCATGCTAGCTGTAAGTTAGTCGCAAGATTAACTACAGCTAATAATTCTCACCCCCACATTCCGCTGCATAAGCCAAGTAGAGCTGTGTGCGCACGCAGAAGTGTATTGCCCCTAAAGAAAATAAATTAACGCCTTGCCAGGGATGCTGGTGGAAGAAATTGGTGGGAGGTGTACATGGCCATAAAAAGGACGCGACTGGCATCTGTAGAACTGGCGGAGTGCTCAGAAACGTGACAGCAATTCTGGTGGCTGGTCCAGCGTATGTGAAAAAATGCTTGGCTCAAATATTGAACAATGGCAGTCATCATCAGGTATACGTGTTTCTGTAATTGAGCGATTATTTAGAAACTCATTCATTCCAAATTAAATATGGTGTGGTGGTCGGTAACATACAAATGGTTTGTATTCTTTAAATAAGCGTCCCTATTATTTTTGTTATTTCACCACTTGAAAAATATTTCCATGAGAAGGATGTATTTATGTAGAATTGAAGAAAAATGCGCTGCAGAACTATTTATAGAAATATCATTTATACGGATGTCCCTGAAAAAAAAAGATTTTTTCTTTCAAATTTTGTATACTAAGTGCTGAGTTAAAAGCATCATTACAGTGGACATTCTTTCATATTCAGTGATTGTGGGCTGCTTACCTTCGACATGCGTTACCCTCACTTGGAATTTCTGAACTAAATTCAAAATTCATTTTCATATTTTTCACACGCTTTCCAACACTATTTTAATCAATTCTTAAAATATGGAGGAATTATTTCATGTTTCTGAGAACGTCAAATGTATTATCGTTTGTCCCATAAGTACAATACATTCTTTATTTAATAACGGGAGTTTGTCTTCTCCCATGGATAATGAGATTCGGCACCGACATGGCAACTCGGCTTGCCGGATTTTCTCCATCCACATATCTCCAGGCACCGCCCATTCGGAACAAGCTCAAAGCTCCCCTCGGGTCTTCCCACATGAATGGTTCTGTAGTGCATATAATTGTAATTAAGGGGTGCCATTAACGGATGATGATAGAGCAAGGAAGAGAAAAGGAATAACGCTCGCGATCCGTAGCACATTTGTCCGAAATGCTCCTGGTATTGATTAGAGGAACCACGGAAAACTACAGAGAAGCCACCACTAAAATTATTCACTAGTCAGCGTCTAAACTCGACCTAGCTAGTGGAGAAAACCGTGCCACCGTCAGGACTCGAATCCCTGCAGAGGCACTAGAATGGCATTAGTTGATGCCCTGAGCCCCTGGCCAGTGTCAAACAAAATTATTTTTAGTGATTATATTGGGTCAAACTAATTCACTCGTGAAAACTGTCTTTACCTTCCAACTGTACTCACTGAAAGCGCACTTCCGAACCTCAATTAACTGTCGCTCAGCTCATGTGGCTGGCGAAAGAATAAATTTTGCGAAGCGATACCGTTTGCGACGATAATCAACTATATTACAACCTGTCAAAGTAATCAAGCGCTGGCTTGTACAGACAAATAGAGGCGTAAGGAAGACGATAATGAGAAAACTGAAGACAAAGCGGAAGTTTGAAAAAAATACACACGAAAGGTTTACGCGAGAAAAAATAAAAAGGTTAAAAAAAGAAAACGAAAAGAGGTACAAGGGACGAAAACAAAAAGAGAGAGAAGAGGCCGATGGAAATAAGACCGATCTTCAGGAGCGAGCACGAATGGTCAGGGGAGGAAACGGCAGGGTGAGTGAGAAGCATTGAAGCAAATGGAACGGGAATAATCTGTCCGCAACGAAAAGTCTGAAATGGAGATGAGACGGGTGTAAAAGAGTGGACGAGATAACAAATTAAGGGACGTGGGGGGGAAAGGGGGTGAAATGAAAGGATCGAAAGGAATACGCCCACGCGCGCACGCCTGTGGATCGGTTAAGGACGACGTGTTGCTCGCCGCCTCTCACTCCACCTTCTGCGGAGCTCGAGACAACCTCGAAGGCAGAAATGGAAGAACAACAATTTTGCAAAACATTTTTCTACTCCCATTGCATAATTTTCTTAGTGGTTGGCTGCAGCTCGTCGTATAGTGATAGTCGTTATGATACAGCTAAATTATAGTTACAAACGTTACAAATGTTTGACCATTCACAGAGAATTAACCTTTGAGTTACAGCTAAGAAGATATCAATTATTGATCGTCGTTCTATTCAATTCTTCATTGGGTTGTGTATATTACTGTGTCCAGACAATTCGTGGGGTGGGGACTGTAAACACGAGCTTTTTCATGTTTCCAAGATCCGCAAGAAAATCGGAATGCTGCCACTCCCTTGGGGGACTGAACCACTTATTAAGAAATAAGAACAGATACTGAATTTTGATGATATTTCTTTAATAAATTGAATCTTCCCTTGACCGTGAACTGCTGTTTTGACGTCAGACTGTGTTTGTATTACTTAGCCAAAACCATTTAGGGCCCGGAGGTAGTAGAACGCTAGGTGTCGTCGGATTTCCAGCAGCTACTTCCCCCTTCAATGTAAAAATGTAACTGATATTAGTCATTATTATTCGTATACAAAGTACTGTATATAACTCGTAGGAAGATAACGTACTCGCTCGTTCTTTGTTCGTATCTTTATAAAACTTCATATTCATGTATGAAAACCCGTCATTACATCATAGTTTCATAATATACTATTGTAATAACGACATTGCGTTCCTGCATACTATTGAATATTAGTTCTTTACCACATTATTTACGTACTACTAGAATCAGAGTATTGTTTTCGACGCACAAATATTGCACACACTCTCTAAAATATGTGATATGGAGATTACATAGTAAAGCAGCAACAACGGAATACCCCACTTATTGAAGAATCGTATAGACAGAGAAGCATAAATGTAGTTTAGGCTTTAGTTTTGTACAAAAGGGGACAGACGAACACAAGGACAGATGGGTGGACGGGTGGACGGGTGGACGGGTGGACGGGTGGACGGGTGGACGGATGGACGGATGGACGGATGGACGGATGGACGGACGAACCTATAGAGGTTTTGAAGAAAAACCCCTTTTAGTATCAAGGGACCGCAAGGGAACGTGTATTTCTGTTGAAATCTCGAAACGGATTTTGCGCAGCACTACACAACTTTCTCTTGTACTACGTGTATACTCCGGATATGTGTAGTACGTACCGTTTTCGAGAAATTAATACAGTACCTGCCTGTGACTTACATGCATATCAGGTCAAGAAATTATGGAAGGATTAAGGTCTAGGTGCCAATACAAGTGGAACTAGAAATGTGAAATAAATGAACATGAATACAAAATAAGTACGCCAGTTCCGAACCCACGGCCATAGTATCCATGTAATTACCCCAAACTCTAGTCTCACTAGGCCATCTCAGCTGATATTATTATTTGTAGATATGTTACGTTAATGTAAATAATAATTTAATAAAACTAACAATTAAAACTAAACTAAAATTTTATGCGTACGTGGTGTACCAAGTGCTTCTTAGCATTTAATATGAGGATTTTAGTTATATCTTGAGGCTATTCTTTCCACAACAACAATGCTAACAAAGTTATATTGAAGAAATAAAAGAGGTCATCTTCGTCAACATATTAGCTTTATTAAGATAGCCGGCTTTCGACGGCTTTGCCGTCATCGTCAGTCTTGCTGCTTTGGCAAAAGTCGGTCGACTGTGCGGCCGTCGAAAGTCGGCTGTCTTAATAAAGCTAATATGTTGACGAAGATGACCTCTTTTATTTCTTCGTATAAGAACGTCAACACCAAATCAGAATTCCAACAAAGTTATATTGACATCAAAACATATCAACATAGCTTTAAGTTGTGAACTTTTTCAAAATTAACTGTTCCCAAAACATTTGTAGAATAGATATTATGATAATATTTTATGTGGGGTATTAAAAGGGTGTGATATTACGATACAGAAGGTCGAGCGGTATCTAAATTTCACGAGTGAAAATTTACATCGATTTTTATAGTATTTTTTTCTACGATTTATGCTAAGCTACTGCTTTTATAAATTAAACTTTTACTTTGAATCCTTTCGTCTCAGTTGACATGCAGTTGTCATTCATCAAAGGCCACCTAGCGAATAACTCTCAACTCCGCATCGTCTGTTACTAGACATTTAAAACAAAAAAGGCCTTTAAGGACAAACACAGGGCAACACAAAACAGAATAGTGACATAAATAGTGACGGTTTCGAAACAGGGAACGGCGGAAGCGAAAATATTTTTGTTACTCTGAATACGAGGCCACAATTAAGAAATGGGGAAGAAATTTTGGGCAGGAGAGTGAGACAGCAGAATAGAGGAAATTTTTAAAGCAATCAAATAAATCAATTTGGGACGTTTAAGATCACTGCGTAATAAAGAAATGTGTAAGCAATTTACAGACGCGGGGGAGCAGTACTTTTCACGGGCCAAAAGGCGAATATTGAAACGGGATATATTTTTCCGGACCGGGATGCCCCCTGAATTAGACGAACCGCTATCCTGGAATGAAGTGAATGGGGTTTCGCCATGAATAAAAAGAAGGCAGGCGCGGGACGGCTTTCCGACAAAATTTTTTCGGTGTGGCACATAGACCCAATTTCTAAATTTATTTAATGCAATAGTTGATTCGGGATCGTATCCGAAAGGGGAGACGCGATCCCCCAAACAGTTTTTAGAAAAAAGGTTACAATTGCCCACAAAATTACCCGGGAATTAGTTTTTTACCAGCGCTGAGCAAGCTTTTTTTTCCCGGGGTTTAAAGGGGGGCAAAAAATATCAAATTGCAAGCAGGCTTTGGGATTTTGGACTACCGACAAATTTTTGTTTAGATACCCTAAAAAGCATTTTTGCGCAAAAAGGGCCATTTATTTGCAGTTTTGTAGATTTCGAAATGGCGCTCATCAATAAAAAGCTTTATGGAAAAAACAATGGCAGGCGTCCCCGTAAATTTTTAAAAAGTGTTCAGAGCATATACGAAGACGAAAACTGTGTCAGGTGCGGTGATAAAGTACAACGCGAAAAAAAATCGACAGTAGGAGAAAGACAGGGCTGTCCTCCCCCACCGCTATTGTTTATCTTGTTTATAAACGATTTATTGACGGGTTACAGGATGCGGATACATCTGCCCCGGTTGAGGGCCTGAAATTCCGGACTATATTGATGATTTTTTTTTATGTTCGGAGACTATTGGGCTTACAAAAAGTTTAAATACCCAAAAACGTATAGTGAAACAGGGGGATTAAAAAGTAAATTTCAAACCAAAGTAGTTGTCCAAGAATGGATTTATCTGGGGTAACAAGGAGAGAGGGTTTTTACGCTCAGGGGGAGATTGACGGGAAAACATTTAATATCTTGGGGGCAAAATTTTCCATGAATGGGGTTGGGAATCCCTAGTGGGGGACGAAAAGGGAAAAATTGCGCTAAAGAAATGTTTTCGCAGTGCGCGGGTTCGGAATTTCCTTTAAAAGGGGTGCGAGAGATGTTTAAATCCAGTTCCAGCAATGAAATTTTGGGGCAGAAATTTGGGGGGTGGATAGGATAGATCGACAGAAAGGCGAAACGTTTTTCAAATTAATTCTCGGTCTCTAGATTCGCAGCAAATGCCGGAGTCCCAAAGAGGTCGGGAGTGGTTTTGGAAAAAATTTTAAATGAAACCCTTTAAAATTTGGATTAAATTAGCAGGTGAAAGGCACTCCTTTAAAAAAGATGTTTTCGGGGGGTTAAGGGGAAACAACCAACGCTACTGGTCGTATAAAAAAATTAAAATTACTGGAACGTTCAGGTCTGGGAGCGTTTCTCCGGAAATGGTGGGAGATAGGGGGAAAACGGGCATAGAACGGTTAATTTCGATAGACCGGAATTAAAAAGGGAAAAGATCCCGGCAGCAACGGAAAAAAGTTGCGTTTCGCAAATTCCCGAGTCCTTATGGGGTTTCAATTTCTAAACACCGCAGAAGGACCAAAAGGATACGCTTGGTTCGGGGGCGGGGTGGATCAACGGGTTAAAGGACTGAATGGTAATGGCATCTTTTGCTTTGCGGTGATGGGGAAAACTGGGTCCATATCCCTTTTTTTTTTGCATCGACCGGCTTGGGGGGGAAAATGGATGGGGAAAGGGGAAAATTTCTACTTCAACAAGGGAAAGTAACGCTCGCCCAAAACATTCTAGGGGGTAAAAAAAGGGTAACCATGAAAGAACTAGGGAAAATTTCTCGGAAAAGGGTTTGGGCCACTAGAGAAACGGAAAATTAAAGGGGGGAAAAAAGCAGGGGGTTTGTACGAGCAGAGCCTAGACTGGGAAAATATGTAATAAAACAATAAACTAACAATAATTTAGTTAGTCAGTGTTATGTTAGGTTAGTAAACGTACAAAAAAAAAAAAAAATTAAAAAAAATTATAAATTTAAATTGTATATAAGTAGATAAATAAGTCAATAAAAATATATATATATATATATATATATATATAAAAATTAAAATAATTAAAATAAGTTAAATAAATTAAAATTAAATTAATTTTAAAAAAATTAAATAAATTAAAATAAGTTATATAATTAAAATTAAATTAATTAAAATAATTAAATAAATTAAAATTAAATTAATGAAAATAAGTTAAAAAAAATTAAAAATTAAAAATTTAAATTTAAAAAAATTAAATAAATTAAAAATAAATTAAATTAAAATAAAATAAAAGAAACGGGTAAAAAAAAACAATTAGGGCGGGGGGGGAATCGGAAATGTTAGGGGAGAGGGGTTGGTGCGGGCGTTTTTCTGTGGTGCTGTTTGTTTTTTAGGTGCGGTGGAGCCAAACACTGGGAAAGGGGAATCCCCACGCCCGCGCCAAATAAATAAATAGTCTAAAACCGGATAGAGTAGCATGTATCGGCTTCGACGCAGGTTTTCCCCCCCTTGGGGGTTTTTCCCCCAGCCTACCTTAGGTCTCGTTTCCGGCTTTGAGGGGGATGGAGAGACCATTTGGGGTGAATACCAGAAGGCGAAAGGTTAGAACTCGGGAGAATGTAGGTATTGTAAAGGCTTAAAACCTGGCCTAGCCACATTGGGTCAAGTTTCAATTTTGGGTGTAATAATTACCTATTAAATAAAAATAACTTGCGTTCTGATCTTTAACGTCAGTAAAATTTTTCCCTTTCCTACACCTGTACTGCAAAGAGGATAAAATGAAATTACGATCCATTTTAAAATTAATACAACAAATTTTACAAATAAAAGCAATTTAAACTCATAAATATAATATACTATGAAATGTAATTTTAATGTACACAATCAAACAAAACATTTACTATAACGATTCTCAATGATTAATGAATTGTCAATACTTGGTTTGGAAACCTCTGTCATTTGTCAAGAACCGGCATAATATTAAATGTTTTCAAAATATCATTATGTAAGGGGGTTGCACCATCAAATGACAGAATTATACAAGGGCGGATAATTTTTTGGGGATGCAATTCCCAAATAGTTGACTTTACTTTCACGTAATATTTGTGATGAGGAAATAGTGTTTTGTCAGAAAATGCACAATTTTTGAGTTCATTTTCCCCATAAAAGGTTTTGAGATGTCGAGAAACATAATAGGAAAAAATCAGAAGCACGTACTGTACATGCAAATACATTAATGTATCAAAACATCCGTAATATAAATGTCAACGAGTGAGATATATTTCATAAATTAAGTTGCATATTTTTTTAAATTAAAAAAGTTAAAAATTTTGGGAAAAATTAAAAATTTCCCATTTTAGGGATATAATTTTCAAGGGTCATTTTTCCCCTGATATTTTAAAGAACTATAATGTTTGTAAATTCAAAAAAAATTAAAGGGTTGTTACCCTTTTCCTTCTTTAAAAATTACTCTCAAAATCAATTTGTTATTTTTTCGTAGATTTGTGAAAATATTTCCCAAATAATACATAGAAGGAAAAGGGAAAAAATTTGTATTTGTGGGCAAATATAACCCAATCCCTTTTTATTGTTGAATGCAGAACACCCGGGTTTAATTTAGGAAAGAGTAAAATCTACAAAAGGTAAAATGGCGCACGGCATAAAAAAAAATGGCTACCATTTGTAAATAAGTACAAAAAAACATTTTTAAAGATTTTTGAACCGCAAAAATATGGGGAACTTTTTTAAAAGTATGAATTTTTTTCGAGATGGTCAGGGAAGATTTTAAATTTTTTGGATCACTTAAAATGGATTGCCCTAAAATTTTAAATTATATGGGAAGAAAAAAAAAATACAATTGTGTTATCAAACACGAAGGATTTTTTTTAAAAAGACGGACCCGCAAAAACCGTATTGTGTTCAAAAGTGTAATGTTCAGCATTACCTATCCAGGGATGAAATCGGCCCAGGTAAGTAATATAAAATTAAAGAACATAGGAGTGGAAAAGAATTTTAAAATCAAAATTGAAAACTTATTTCGATTATTTGACAATGGCACATTGTAATAATAAGTTACAAATATTTTACAGTCGTTTTAACTCGGCTATACCCAGCGTTGTTCAAATTCTATTAAAGATTGCATTATTAAATATTGATAGTTGAAATTCGTTTTAGGGCAGACGGACAGTCAGACAGACAGGCTGGGTGTACATACGGAAGGAAGAATGGACAGACGGACGATCGTTTTGAAAAAACTACTTTTCTCTTTTAGAGGACCTGAAAGAATTTATTTCCGATGAAACCGTGAACTCGATTTTCCGCAGAATTATCTCACTTGTACCCGATTCCCTAATGTCCGTATAAAGGAATAATATACAATAAATTCATATTTTTAAAATTTCTTTGAAATGTGATTAAAATTCGGGCATGTACTTGGTGTAAAGCGTATGATTTAATAGTCTAGTTTGGCTGTAGGTTATGAAGGATTCACACTCCGTTCGCAGACGCGGGTATGAGAACCTGCAGATTGAGGCTGCGGATTCCAATGATTGATGGCGTCGACTGTGGATGCTTGCAATCACCAACTCTATCCCTTTCTCTCCCCTGTCAGAGTTCTGGCTTTGCCCATAACCAAATCCACCACGACATCCCACATTTACCATCACTCATGCCACTCCCCTTTCGTAAATGTGATTCGCTAAAGTATCTGACTTCTCACCCCCAGAACAGCCCTTCGGTCCATTTCTCTCACGAATTTTTCCACCTGCATAATTTTTACCATTTTTGGGTTTTACATTACTACATGGGTTGCATCTCCCCCACATTCTTCCGTTAAGGGCTGCTTGTCCACGTCTTCCCGATCGTTCCTTCCCTTTGCCCTTGCCCCCCTTTTCGCCTCGGCCTGCCCCCGCCACCGCCCCAGTCGCCGAGCTGCCGCCGCCGTCCCGCCCGCCCCGCCCTGCCCCCGCCCCGCCCCCCCCTGCCCCGCCCGCCCCCCTGCCCGCCCTGCCCCGCCCCGCCCGCCCCCTCCCCCGCTCCCCCCGCTCCGCCCCGCCCGCCCCCCCCCGCTCCGCCCCGCTCCCCCCGCCCCCCCCCCGCTCCCCCCGCTCCCCCCCCCCCCCCCCGCCCCGCCCGCCCCCCCCCCCGCCCGCCCCCCCTCCGCCCCCGCCCGCCCCCCCGCCCCTCCCCCCCGCTCCGCCCCCGCTCCGCCCCGCCCCCCGCCCCCCCCGCTCCGCCCCTCCCGCCCCCCCCCCCGCCCGCCCCTCCGCCCCCCCCCCCCCCGCCCGCCCCCCCCCCCCCGCCCCGCCCCCCTGCCCCCCCCCGCCCCCCCCGCCCTCCCCCTTTTCGCCCCCCCTCCCGCCCTCGCCCCTGAGCGCGCCCCGGGGCGGCTGTCGCTTTCCCGCCCCGCCCGCCGCCCCCCCCCCCCCCCCCTTTTTTTATCCGCCGCCCACTTTTTCCCTCCGTTGCTTGCTCACCTCCCGCCCTCTTATGACCTCCAGCCCAGCTGTTACTGAGTGGTCTGTTACCCATTTTTCGCCCTTGGGTCGTCCCTCTCGCTTGTTCAGTTCAGAAATCGTCAAGACCCAAAGAAAAAAACTGAATAAGTTATTTATCAGAAAGAATAACAAAAAAATGGGTTTCTTTGCGAAACAATAAAATTTGCGGTTGTAATTCTCGTGTATGTATTTTATCAATGAGTAAATAAAATGTTTAAAGTCATAAAAATATAACACATATTCTCATCTATTATAATACAATTTTTCTTCAATTTTTTCATCAATTTTAAAGCATCGGAGAAACATATCAACCCTTTTATATTTATTTGTTTGTTAAGATTTTTCAGTTTTTGATAAATGTTTCCTTTTTCATTGAATCAATAATTTAAAATAATCCATAAATAAAAAGTTACTGTGGTGATATTGTGTTTAGCACCTAGGCTTAGCACCGCTTGAGCCCGAGTCTGATCCCCAGAAAATGGGTGGGGGGATAGGGGCAAAAGGCTCTGAGGTGGTTTTCCGTTACTCTACTTTCATTACACATTTCAAACCATTATCGTATATCATTACTCATTAGATTTTACCATGGATTTTAATTATCTCATCAGGTCTTTAAACGTAAGTAAATAAATGCAGTACAATATGTCTAAGCCGTAATGGACCTAGACAAAAAAATCCGGTTTACGTAAGTTTCCGTTTTATGCAGGTTGTATATTTTATGACGCTTGTGATATTGATATTTTTGTCCTGAAACTAGTAAATAATGACATTTCGATAAATATTAAAATGCATTTCCATATAAGGTATTTATGGAAGTAATTGCCAATAAATGAATTATTATTAAACAGTTTTCATTGACAGCTTCTGAGTTTCTCTTGCTTTTGTAATTTTGAGCTTTTCATCTAAGGTTAGAGTTTTAGTTTTTCCAAAAATTGTTAAACTGGCTGTAAAGCTCACAAAAATGCACACCACCTCACTGCCTAGTGGATGCATTACTGCTTGCTGACTCTTTCAAAGCACAATGCATCACAGCCCAGAGAACTTTCTGATACCCTCGCGTGGTCTTGAACACTGAATCTCTGGCCAAGTGGTTACGATTTTCTACCCGGGGTAGCGAGACGCGTAAGTTAAAAAGCCATACCCTTACACCTCCCCACGCTCAGAGGCGGGAAGGAGGGAATTCCCCTATGACCTCTGCCTTGAGAGACAAGCGACCCCAAGATCAAATTCTACGCTGACAGCTGAAGCCCGTCTCATTCACTATGCGGTTGACAACACTATGCGAGTCACAAGGTTAGAGCATTTAAACAAACTTGTTAATTTCATTAAGAATATCTGGCGGCTCTCTCTCAATATTACATTAAATTTACAGATATTCCGTTTTATAAAGGTTTTTTTTTCTTGTATGACAAGAAAATACGTTCCGTTTTGCATTTATAAAAAAATTCATAACTTTGTTTAAAAACAGCATTTTACACGTATCCTACTCCCCATTTAATATTTTCTTCATTATTTTAATATTCTTCTTTTCCTTCAAAACTCCCTCCAAGTCAAACAACGCTTACTTTCCTGGCTTCTCAGTTTTGACAGCACTTCTCTCTTAAATTTGTGCGCCCTGAAACTACTCCCAAAAAGACAACACCGCTCTCAACTCGAAGGACACTTTACAAGGCTAGTAAACTTGTTTCATTCCAAGACATGAGCATTTGCCTCTCTTTACTCGTTTCATCTGTAACTTGTTTCCTTCTAGGGCACTCGTGATTCAAAACGTGTCTTCTGAAGATCGCTGACATTGCCGCTTGTGTCTATAGGGAAGAACGCCCGAGAAATCTGGTTAAAACTCTGCAGAGGGGTCTTCCGTCAATGGCGAAACTTTTAATGAGCGGATGTGCTCCTCTGGGCTCATAATACCTCGCGCGCGGCGCCTGGCAGGGGTGGGAAACAGAGTGCAGAAGGGGGAGCTGTCACGCAGCTACTCCACGCTATGACATGTATGTACGAGGGCAAGTCAATAAGTATCTGCGTTCTTCGTTCTCATCGTGTGTAGGTAGCTTTGTGCACTTAGCAACCTCAAGATGACATCGTTCACCTTGACAGGGTAAGTTTCAGCATTATTATCTAAGGTTCCTTTGAGTTGATGCAATGCAAACATGGCTGCCCCATCCAGTTAGCACCCAAGAAAGAAAAGGATTTCATTGTCTTTTTTGTGATATGAATGTATACCAAATGCTTAAATCCTTAGAATACGTTCAGTACCATATGGCTGATATTTTCTTCAAAAATTCCATATTCCTCTTTTCCTCCAAAACTCCCTTCAAGTCAAACAACCCTTATTTTTCTGTCTTCTCAGTTTTGACAGCACTTTCCTCTTAAATTTGTGCGCCATGTAACTACTCCTAAAAATACAACGTGTTTTCCCTTGGCAAAGAGTTTACCAATGGATTCAACCATTGGTATTACGTAACATACTAGTATTACAGAGTATAGGAATACAAAGAACCATGGTTCTTTACTTACCAAGACTGTCAAAAAAATTGCTGTTGCATATTGCAATACGTGAAGGGCAAATATTTAATGACGAGTGGCCTCTTCTTTGGACATTTGCTGTCCAATATCCCTGTATCGACCACTATCCCTATACGACCAAGCAGATGGAAACGGTCGAGAGGCAGCACAGCTACATCGAGAATAGTACTCTCATAGACAGCACCAACCACATCACATAATCCTTCAAACCATTTTTGGACGTTTGGGTGTGATCATGTATCCTTTCGGACGGATTAATGAGCAGGGAGGCTTGGCATTCAGTGGCGGATTGTGAGAACACTAGATTTGGAGGAACAGGTTCTATAGGATTTTGGGGCGAATCCTAGTTAAAGTTCGAAACAAATGGCCCGCCATCACGGTAAGCCAAAAGTACAATTATGTGTATCTTCCATGACACTCGATATTAGCCCTATCACCTGCAACGATTGCAATGATCACTATCAACGGACTTCCCTTTCAGATAAGGCTTTTTTCCATGGCTTTTGCTCTAGACCATTACAATTGTTTATGGAATTGCTCTCTTCAGTCCTCTTTACCGATGAATAAACCTTTACCAGAAATGGCATATTCAGTCTGCATAATCGTCATAATTGTAATACAGAAAATCCTCGTGGAGTGGTTCAAGCGTCTTATCAGCATTGGTTCAGCATCAATGAATTGGGCAGGGATTCTTGACGTCCATATTCTTTGACCAGGCATTCCACAACGCCTCAACGGACGAACGTATTTGGGCTTCCTGCTGAAAACTATGTCTGGTGTGCTTGAGAATATGCCTTTGACAATAAATCAAATTATGTTCTTCCTGCATGATGGCGCACACCCCACTTACGCATTACAGTTTGCCGATACCTCAACATCTTCTTCGGAGGTTGGATAGGACGCGGAGGTTCCCTTGCATGGCCTCCTATATCACCGGATTTAAACACCTTAGTTTTTTACCTCTTCGGGTATCTGAAAGCTTGTGTATGCTGAACCAGTTCCTAATGTGCAGGCCGATCAACAGCGCGTTCACAACTGTGATGATATTAGGAGAGAAGTCAGAACGTTCGAAAGAGTGAGGCGTTCCATGATAAGAGGTGTGAATTCGTGGATTGCATCCCATGGAGGCCTCTTTAACATTTAATGTAATATGGGCACGATGGATAATGAGAAATACGAATTGGGAGGAATTGAACGTGAGCTAATGCTCTTTTTCAAATTCCTCGAAAATAGAACCAAGATGTTATTTTCGATAATAGAAGATAATTGCGAAACACAGCTAATGACATTGCATAAGTCCTTGACAGACCCGCAATCCCGCGCGGTAGAAAACCTTTCTTTCCGGACAATAGTTCTTTGACATTGAGAAACAGTAACCCGAAGTGATGCCAAAATGTGCCTGCGGCATGCAAGTTCAGTTAACATTGTTTGCCAAACGTCGATTATTTTTGTCAGAGACACATCTATCTATGAGAGTTCTGTTGAATGTGTTGGTACACTCCGATAAGCCGCCTTAACAATTTTAGATCAATTTTAGAACCTTGCTGTGGTCATTTGCTGAAACACTCTGCAAAACGAAATTGCTTGTGACTCTCATTGTTTCCTTCGACAAGACGACTCTGAGCGACTCGGTATTCCTTGATTGGTTAATTTAAATTTGTAATCAAAGGGCCAATCATTGCTAACGGAGCGGCTCAAAGCCCCCTAGCCGAAAAATTCGCCTATTATAAGTACTATGGGTGCTTATGAAGAAGTTCGATTTGGGCCGATTTGAATATAATCGATTACAGCGACAAAAGTATACCTTTTTAGTAACAGACACTTGAGCGTGCGCTCAAGAAACAATCTATTGCTTTTATTATTCTCTTTCGCTTTTCCGTTGTTTTTTTTTTATTTATTGTTTTTTCCTTGATGATTTATAGCTGTTACATTAATTCATATGTTTTGTTGACTTACTAACAAATAAAAATTAATCTTTCAGCCAGCATTATTTCGTCGGGGAAACTAATGGTCACCCCTAATCAGAGTCCATTTCGAAAATTGTTGTTGGAAATATGGAAAAATATTATTTTATTCTTGTGAATGGGGGGGTTTCTGGGTGATTGAATCCGTTAAATTTTGGGATCTATTAGGTTGAAATAGAATTGGTGATAGGTATAGAAATTTCTTATGGTTGAGATTGAATTCTTTTGGAGCTGTGCATTAGATATGAAAAATGGTGCGTTGGTAATTGTCTTTAAGAACTGATTTTTATAATTTGGATTTTGTTAAGATTGTTCTAGCTGCATTACCAATTGAGCATGCATGTTTAGGAGGTCTGACTATTGTTTTATATCTTACAGAGCGGTGTCATATTAGATCTGTTTCATTGATTAATGGTTTTAATTGTAATAGCTTTTTTTTGCCTGTATTACTTTATTGTCAATGTGATGTTTCAGTTTAGTTTTTTATCAATGTTTGATAAGTATTTTATTGGAAGTTTGATGGAACCAGATTATGTTTCATTTTTTAATGTTAAGGGAGAGAGGTATATGGTTTCAGTGTGAAAAATCTTAGTGCAGTTTAATTGGATTGAGTTTTATTTTTAACTTGCTGCCCAGCTTTCAATTTGATTTATATATTTTCTTCATTTTTTATTGCGGGTGAGGTTTGATGAGTAAATTATGTGTCCCAACTGGTTTGTATAATTTAAAATCTCTACATATATGTTAAAGATTTGAGAGGGGGGTCCTTTTGGGAAGCCTGGGTTTTTTGTTTTGTTTGAGGGGATTATTTACTGCTAAAATTTCTGTTTTCTAAAAATTTCTTTAAAGATTTCCGTTTGGGGATTACCCTTTTTTTATTTTTATAAATGCTTTGCCAGATTCTTCAAATGCTTGTAAGTCTAAAAAATAGCTATTGTATATATTTTGAAATGATGAGTTTAAAAGTTCCGAGACTTAATAATTGGTGGGTTGAAGTATTCGTAAAACCAATTTTTCTTTTGATGAGATTGAGGAAAAATTTTTTGTCTTTTTTGAATTATCTTTCAAAAAAATTTTTAGAGAGAGGGAAAGCTTATTGGCCTGTAACGGGACATTTGCCGTGTTTTTATTCTTTAGAATTGGGGTAATAACTGAGTTTCAGGCAAAAGGAATGACATTCTGAAAAAGATTGTATATTTTTTATAGTTTTTCTTGGGGGCTTTTTTATCAAATTGTTTATTTTATCGTGACCTGATTTTTATTTGATAGTTTTTTAATTATTTTGTGTTTCTTTTTTGGAAATTTTTGAATTCTGATGAGGTCCATATGATTGTTCTGCTGTGTAGGGGTTGTTTTATGTTTGGGGTTTTAGGGAGGTAATGTTGAGGCAAATAGTCAATTTTTCCGCTTTTTTAATTGAAGGGCTTTTCCACTGTTTGGTTTAATGGGGGGTTATTGTTTTTTTTTTAAATTTTTTTGGGAAAGATAAATTAGTTGTTTTTGGGGTTCAGGGTTCAATTTTGGTGGGAATTGTTGGGCATTGGCTTTAATTAATCTTTTTACTATGTTTGGGAATTGTATTGAGTTCGGGCTTAATTTTGGGGCTTGTTGCCCCAGTCTTTTAGTTTTTTTTTTTATTTTATGGGATTGGGATTTCCCGCGGAATTTTTGTCCTTTTGCATTTTGGGTTTTTTTAGTTTAATTTGTGGTTTGTAGGGGGGAATGAAGGGGAGGTGTTACGCATTTTTAATTTCAATTGGGCTATTTTTTATTTTTAAATTTTGGGGTAATCTTTTATGTCTGAAACTTGTGCCATTTAAATTTTTATTTTTTTTGGGGGTTGGGGAAAGAGGTGGGGGCACATGGAGGTTATTGAACTGGATGTGGGCCCAGTGTTAAAAGGTTGAAAAAATTGAGTGCTAATTGTAAGCCATGTCGAGAATATCTGGATTTCTATTCGAAGGGAAATTGGGTTCTGTTGTGGGTATTATTTTAAGTTGTTTGATTTTTTATTTTTTCAAGTATTTTTCCCTCATTTGTTTTTGGGATCCCCGTTAGTATTTTGGGATTAAGGTCCCTAGTACAAGTACTTATCTTTTTAAAAAAATTTTGGATTAGCATCAACTATTTTGTGTGGGGGGTTTTTAGGGTGATAATTTTTTTCCCCCGTCGTGGCTATTTATAATTAGTCTGATTGCAGGTTTCAAGGCTTTTCTTTATGACGGGGTTTTTTGAGGGTTTTAAATAATTTTTGCGTGAAAAAAACAGATAAATTTTAAATGTTTTTTTTCCATGGCGTTTCGTTTAAAAGGGGCAAGATACACCATGAACGATTTCCCCCTTTATACAAATTTAATAATAACTACTCAATCGGTGTCGCATCATGTTTAATAAAAATTTTCCCTTTTTAAATCATATAATTTAAAATTAAATAATAAGGAATCGAAATGTTTATTGACGACAAAAATGTTAATTTTAATAATAAATATTTACACTTTATTAATTTTTTTAACAAAAGGACCATTTCACCTTTTTACTTTTCAATAGATGTTTTGTTCGTATATATACGAAAATTTGTTCATATTTTTGTCTAAACCATCCAACAATATTTTCCAAATTAAGAATCTTATCAACTGGCCCTATGAAGCTTTTAAATTTTGAAAACACTTTAAAATTGGGGGTACTTTATGAACCCGACATTTTAGTTTTTTAAAAAAGTCTCCCAAATTTTTTTTTTAAATTTTTTGTGAAATTTAGTAAAATAATTTTTAAAAAGGGGGATAGGTTTGATTTTTAGTTTAAATCTGAATTTTTTAAAAATGAAAAGTTTGAATTTTTCGAGCTCTAAAACTACAAAACTGAAGACAGACGATGTTTCTTCAAATGAAACTTGTTGTCCATAGATAATTCTTTAATTAGGGTCATGAAGTGTGATAAGCCAAGGACCCGTGGATTAGTTTTTAATGATAAAATCAGCTTCCAGCGTTGGAATATGGCATTGTTTGTCGACTCGGAAGTGAAAGAATATGCGTTGTTAGGACAGCGGATCAACAAGGTTTATATTTCATGCTGGGTGTCTAAACGTTGGGCAAATGGACACAGTCCCGAACACATTATGTGCAGAAGGTGTGAAGAGGGCATTGGATGGCCGTGATCGTCAGAAAGGGCTCATGGATTCACTCTCCTAAATGATTTTCGTAGCGAGCGATTTTCGTCGTGAGGTGCGATCGGATTTTTAACATAGGCTGGGTGTTAGGGAAATGATAGTGAACCGGGAAGTTGGAAGTGAGGTCTGAGAGATTTGTCTTGTGTAAATTGTGATATTAAATTATAATTGAGAATTTTTATTAATATAATGGTTGGGTGTTCATACGAAACACCGCATATTATATTTGTGGGTATATTAATTCCTATTAACAGCAATCGTTGAGGACATTCTGAAACATTTTTTTAATTGAGAAAAGGACGCGCGAATCGGTACACTGAGGAGTCCATGGACATCATTCTGCTAGTCAGCCGACAAGCCAGCAATCAAGACTACGAACGTAAGTTTACGAACTATAGTCAAACCTGCACGTTTTTAATGTTTCAAAATGAAATAATTTCGGAGAAGGAATATGTACTGGAATAAATGTTAAATTTTTATTGTTAAAAAGGCTGATAATTTATAGTAGTTATATCAAGTTCTTTGATTTCAATCAATAGAACTTCCAGGAATCGTGATTTTGTATAGAATTACACGCCCACATGCAACAGATAAGAAGTGCATGTTGTGTGTCGAACCCATGGTTGAGTTGGGAGTAAACTTCAATAAATTAATGTTTTAAAATTTCACAAATAGCTACCCCAACGTAGAGATTAAAAAAACTTTTTTTTTTTTTTTTTTATTTGCAAATAAAAAAATAATAAAAACAAGATTTTCTCAAAAAGGCTCCAAATTTTTTCTTTAAATGTTTGGTAGGGTTAGTGCCAAACAAACCCTATGCGATAGCATAAACTATTGCTATATTCTTCTGTTTTTTCAAACTTTGCAAAAACCTAATTGTTTACTTGTTTTTCAGTCGGTTATATTTACAAATTTTCCACATTATATTTGTGAGTGCATGTGGTTTAAACAATGTCAAATTAAGTTTCTCAAAAACTCAACAGTTTTCTATAAATATGAGCTCTAAATTCCGTAATTTCAGAAACGCTCAAACGTCGTTTTCTCGAAAATGGCTCCAAATTTATTCTTTATTTTTTCCCAATGGATAGTGCTAATTGCATTGTTTAATATGACGTGAAGATCGTTTTAGTGTATTCTTTTGTTTTTTCAAAAAATACACAAATGTAATTTGTTTGAAATACCTCTCACGCCGTTAATATGGTTTCCTTTTTATTATATTTGTGAGTGGAAGTGTTTCAAATGACTTTAAATTAACTTTTTCGAAAACTCAATAGATTTCTGTGAAAAAGAGCTTCAAATTGTGCATTTACAATAATGCTTAATCGCCATTTTTTTTAAAACGCCTACGAATTTTTCAATGAACATTTCACTATTTCAATGAACATTCAGTATGAGTTTTTACTCTTCTTTAATATTCTTGAAGTAATAATTCGTTTGTACTACCAGGAAAGCAAAAGGTTGAGAAAATGTCAAAAAACCTACTTTGCGCAATGATAGATGGCAACTGGTCAGAATGGAGTAGACTTACAGCCAGACCACACCAAGGAAATAAGAATAATTTGGTGCGAGAAAGTCTGTGCCATTGGGTAGTATCCCTAGTTTTTTAGAATGTATTGAATTAAATTGAATTTGCCTCATTTTACGAGGCGAGACTCAGGCCATGAGGCCTGCTCTTCCGTCTGTATTCACGATGTGATAGTGGTATAAGAATCAGCAAAATTTGATACTTCATCAATCATCATATATTTTCACTTGGAGCTAAAAAAGAGGACATTCCATGGAGTTTCAGCGTATTTTTGATGCACATGCTGTGAAATAAACAAATAATTATATTTAATCACAACAAGAAAATTAGAAAAATTTGTACGACAAAGTCTGTGCCATTTTGTAGCACCTCTAGTTTGTACATCATTTTCATACTACCTCTCATATGAAGAGAAATGTTCTTATTATTTATAATTAACCCTTTTGTTCGCACTCATAGAAATAATTGTCAAATTAGTTTTGTTAGTAATTTTTGCTGCAATTTAGTATTAGATAACACAATGTTGTTTTTAAAATTTAATTTTTATCAGAAATAGAGAAACTGTTGTTCGTTGCGCAACTTGAAACACAGAGAAGTATCTCAAATTAAGACTCATTCTTATTCCTCTTATCTCATATTAATTTATTGACAAAAATAATATAAATAATACAAATTCTCTTGAATCATCTTTTAAAATAAATATAACTCCATAAAAATTATAATAAAACATTCAAATTAGATATGATAAAATTGTTTTCAGGTAATTTCTGCAACAAATTACACTGATTAGAACATTGCATTTTGAAAATAATAAATTGTTTGTGAGCTTGAGAGGACATCAACTTATATTTTTATTATTGACTTTTTAAATTTTATCATTTACGTCATCAAATTTGACATCAGGCAATCTTATACTTGATGGTCAACCTATTTTATTCTGAGGAAACTGGAAATTCTACGTGGTTGCCAGGTTCTTCAATGAATGTTTCATGAATGAGAGAGCTACTCAGTTTTAAATTCACCTTTCATTCTTTCTATTGTTCACATTCTGGCATTCTACAAATAAGGCAATCATTGATAGATAATCTATGCACAAAAATTCTACATTTTAAAAATTGTATTCAAATGGTCAAAGTAAAGCAAATTAATGTTTCTCTAATCCAGATTATCTGAGATATGAAGAAACTTTCTTCTTGAAAGCCAGGCGTTTTCTACAAATGGAAGTCCTTACCTTCATTTAAACTTCAGTACTTTGAGGTAGCGTATGATATCCTGTCAAAATTAGAATACTGAGAAACTGCCGCAATTCTATAAACGTCATATAAAATAGGGTCATTTTTATCTCGCGCGTACTTCACAAAACAAATTACAATCTTAGTAGTAAGTAATAAAAAGTAGAAACGATTTCATTCTGCTCATGTTAACAGCTGCGTTTGCAAATGCTCTTTCTGTTCTACATCAGATGGTACTGATGAAAACGAGGTGTTTCTTTGTCCATCGGGATGCTTATACTCATGTTTGATGTTTCTGATTCTCTACAGGTTCTGGAAACTGTTTCAGAATCTACTTCAATATTTTTACATCTACTTCTTTAGTTTTTACTTAGCACTCTAAACTCCAAGTGATCGAACAGTATCAAAACGTTCCAGGGCATAATCATTATATGTTCTACAAATAACGGATTATTGACATATAAACTACAGTCAACGTAGTCATTCTTAAAAATAATAATCAAGTATTATCTATATTTTCTTCATCGTTGAGACTCTCATCTGGAGGAATTATTACCATACCTATCATTTCTCTTTCTTGTTCTTCCGTACTCAATTATTCCAAAAGAGATTAGATTTCACAGTTGTTGAATAACATATCTGAGCCATTTATAAAATTGTGCATATAAAATATAATTTGACTAATCGAAATTGTACAAGGTTATCAACTTCTAGTTCAAAGAATAACTGTGGACAATATTGATGCATTTAAGCCGGGAGAAATGAAGACTTGTATCAACCGCCAGTCACCACACAATTATTATTATTATTAATTACAATTATTATTTTTTTATTATTGCCATAACACCCCGTAAAAAAAGGATCCGCTTTTAGCAGGATTACAGGTTGATACAATTTCATAAATTTCTCAATTTCACCAAACATTAATAGACTGTGGATCATATCTTTTGTGTTCATATTTGTTGCCCCCAGGCCTTTTGAGCCAGTCTCTTCAGGGGGGAAGCTGCTTTGAAGCTCGTCTGTCCATTTTTCTGCTCCTTGTTTTCCCCACCATCCCGGGGGGTCCCAGGTCACCACACAATAATATACAGTAAAAATTAGAAGACGGATGACCCCATTGTGCTTCTGAATGGGAAATTCTGGTGGGGTGTTTAGAAGTTATTGATGGTGATTTGTGAAATAAGTGAGATAACGGGGTTTATGATGTGGAGATAAAATAGGAGTTACGGAGGACGGAATTTGCCTTTGGAGAATCTGAACGGGATGCGGTTTAGAAAAGTTTGTCATTGTGAATTTGTGCATTTGAAATGTACCATGGAGTATTTAAGGCGGTGCGGAGGGTTTTATTTTGTAAGGTTTCGATATGTTTTATTGTTGAGGAGGCTGAATCTCCCCGTATCGGGGTTGCGTACGTGATTGCTACGACTAGCGATTTATAGTATAAGTGTAGGGTGGTTCTTAGGTTAAGAGATGGCTTAAGATAGAATTGGCGAAGGGAGGAATAGGTTGGATTTAGACGCTAACGTATGTGGGCTTTTCCCGGTTAGACGGGTGTCCAGAAGGACTCCAAGGTAGAGGCTAGTTATGTTTGTTTTACCCATTTGATAGTAGGATAATGTAGAGGGGGAGAAATGTTCTGATAATTCAGTTCTCAATGCTAATATTCTGGAATTTAGGCTTACTATATTTCCTATCATCTCATAAGAGAAAGAAAAATGAAGATTTGTGAAAATATATGGCACGAAAAAAGCAAATACATTCTGGCAAAAGCGAGTTTTGAAAGTACCAGTGATACTAAATTTTGCTGGAATCATCAAGGCAAAAATTTACTTGATATGTTTAAGAGGTGGATTGTGATTCAGGATGAATCTAATTCGTGACTGTTCTGTCAGTGGTTTCCATTCTAGACAACGTCGTAGCAGTTTGCGCAGCATTTTAATTTTTATACTACGAAAATTACTATAACGTACGGGAGAAATTTGGTTAAAGGGGGAATTTCTCACAAATCCGGGGGGGTTAAGATTCCCCCTGATAAAAAATATATTGATTATTCAGCTTGCAATATCTCAACATACATACGACTCGGTAGATCACGTACTTTTAGTGAGAGGATCAAAGCAAAAAAATCATTTCAGATTTGAGAGAAATGATGTTGGAAAAGTTTCTTTCCAATATAACAATAACGAACTGGAATAAATTATCTGAGACAGCCTTTGGGAAACCCCTTTTTCCCTCTAGATGTTCAAATATTTAAAATTAAATTAACTAAAACATCATTGTAAACTTATTACAAATTTGGGGTTTATAAAATTGTTATTTTAGTATGTGAAGTGGAGGCAATGTAGTTAAAAGTCGTGTATTTATTACTTTAAATATTAGATATACAGATTCTGTATACAGCCTTAAAATGTAGAGTTAATGCCATTATTAGTTTATTGTAATTGCTTTTATTTTATCATTATTCATATTATTGTTACCATTATTCTTATTATTATTTTCTTCTTGCCGGTTTTTAATCGCTACTTTGGTCTTTTTGGAGCCTAACTTCTTCCAGCCTTCTTATTCTTCCAGGAATGGGGTAATTTCCATCTCGATTACCTTCTGATCTGGTCGTTCCGCGGGGTCTTCGTCTTTCTCTTTTCCTTTCATCTTGTCATTCAAACGATTTTTTGGGAGTCTTTCATCCATTCCGGGTACATCTCCATACCAAGTGAGTTGTTTTTTCAATTTCTTATAATATCATGTTGCAGGTTCATTATCTCCTTAGCCGCCCATTTTATTCTTCTCCTTCTAAATATTTTGCTTTTCTGAGAACCCATATCCGATCTCTCAATTTTTGATTCTGTAAGTTGTTCTCGAAGTTGCCAGATTTCTGCTCAAAAATATAACACTTTCAAGCATCATTTATAGATTCAAATTCTCGTTTCCTTCCTTAGATTTGGATCCCAGATCACGGGATTTAGGGCCCCTAAATGTATCTTCCTTTAACGGTCGAGTTTCACTTTCCCTTTCTATAAAAACTTTTTCCCCTATTTGTTACCAAATCATTATATCCTCTGCTGTTTTAAATTTCTGTTTTTCCAAATCATACATGTGTATTGCCTAGTGCACAATACTGTTTTTATAAGGGTTTAGGTTAGTCCCATTTATAAGTTCTTTATCTTTCTAGTCATATATTCAATCTTCCTGTTCTTGGCCCTCAGCCACCTGATCATCAGCGAATTGTAGGTATAATGTGTTGTTTATGATCAGTTGTACTTCCATCATTTTTTCATACCTGTACATCGATTTAAATTTATTTTTGAGTAGGTACAACAAATTTAGTAGTCCATTGAGATAATGTTTGGCATCGTTTCCAACTTTCCTTTTTTCTTTGATGTATATACAATTCCTTCAATGCATTTATTAAGATTTTATTTAGATTACTTTTACTCAACCTTTCCATAGCTTAACCTGTCCATACTTCCCCCCAAAATTTTAGATGGTTGTGAATTTATTTATGACTATGATATCCTTACTATCCTCTTGTTTTTTCGGTACTCCTGCCCATATGAATAGGATCCAATCTTTTGTATACCTGAGCCCTCTCTCTCTCTCACTTAACTTATTATCCATATTTAAACCTTGGAGTTCTAATTTTAAACCTGTATTTATTTCAACATTGGTATTTCTATTCCCAAAATTTTTAACCATTTTTTTGGCCCTAGTTTCGTGAGATCATCCTCGTGTCCTTCATCCCTAGTTAGAAATGTGGGCTAGGGAAATTTGCTAAATCTTCGAGGTCATTTGACGTTCCAAGATCTTCTTCAGCGAAGTACCGTTTCTTTTCTGCGCCCAGTCGTTTTTTCTGGAGACTTCTCCGACCCTCCTTTTACCCCGCCAACGACGTGATATTTTCGATCACGGGAGTACCAAGCTCCACTACCAAAGTCAAGGTCGTATTCCCTAGTTGATATTATTATTATTATTACCATTAAATTTTTACCATTATTATTATATAAAACCCTTTTTTTATTACCATTATTATATTATTACCATTTATTATTATTTACCATTATTTTATTATTATTACCATTTTATTATTATTAATTTTTACAAATTATTATTATTACCATTATTATCATTTTTATTATTACCATTATACTTAGTTTATTACCATTATTATCATTATTATTACCATTACATTATTAAATTTTTATTTTAGAATTATTTTTAAGGTCATTGTATTAATATTCTTTAAATTGTAATGTTTTAAATTGTAGCGTTTCCCCCAATTTGTTCACCTGCAGAAAAAATTATATATCTATCTATATTGCCCATAAGCAAAGTATGTTAACCTGATTTCCTTCTTTAAAGTCCTTATTTTTAGGAAATATAGAATAACATTTTAATTCACCTTTTGTTAGCCTTTAATTTTGGATGCATCTTAAAACCGATGTGAAGTTGTATTATTCGGTGTCCTAGCTTTAGACTAAACCAGAGCCCTTTTGAGTTTGGAAATTGAAAAGACTAAAAATTGATGAATATAGCCTTCATTAGCCTTTGATTTTGTAAAAAGGATTGCAGGCTGAAATTTGGTTTTGGGCGCTGGTAGTGCAGATGGCTATGGGGAGGGCGTGGCCGTGCTGTTTCGTCTTGAGGAGCGCGAGCAGAGAGGCAGGTCGGGGGAGAGGGGGAGGCGGGCGGCAGGCATTGTGCGTAGCATTAGCTTTACCTGGCCCTGCGCTTTGTCTGCCCGCGGGCGAAGACACTGCTGCACCTTGCCTCTCATTGTGCGCGCTCGTGCCCAGCACCGCCCACCACCGCCGCCCGCCCGCCACAGGCTTCTGCGCCGCGCTCCGCTGCACTTCGGTTTCGTTTACGGAATCAATGCGCTTATCCAGGCGGTGACGCGAGGCGAGGAAAACGCTTTGATATCCTCGTCTTGAATTTACGATGCCCGTAAAATTCAAAGACTGAATTATTAGGTTTTCGGATGTGTCACCTCCTGAGGTCATTAATCCCGAAAATGTACATTCGCGAGAGGTGGCGGTCACGCTTCTGGATGGCGATTGATTGATTGTTAGTGATTCCGAGCGCGTCAACTACTGAGATCATTGGTCCCGAAGTGTTGTGTGTGTTTTTTCATCGTGAGGTGGCTGTAATCTTTCCCACTGGATGGCAAGATCCGGTGCCGACCTACCGCCCACTAGCGAGGTTTACCCAACTAGGCATCTCCCGTTAACGGGGCACCTCCAGCCGAATCATGTTCTAAGTCCCCGACAGACTCGCGGCATGTGTGGTAATGTAGTGCGTGTTAGTGTGTGTACGGGGTGAAGATAGTTTAAGAAGGAGGAAGGAAAGATCGCGCGCGGTCCGTGGCTCGTTTGTTAGGGTACTGATCCGGCATTCGCCACGTGTTGATCGGAGAAACCACGGAAAACTAACAATCAGTGCAGCCGGTCGGTAGAATTGTCTAAATGCTCTGAATTCTACCTAGCTGAAAAGGTAGTGTCGAAAATCCTGCAGCCGTGAGAACTCGAAACTAGGACATCCAGTTAGAGGCGCTGTAGGGACATCAGCAGAGAGGGGCGTCGTTATTCAGGTTCGAACCCCAGAAATTGAAGTCTTGAAGCTCCTGCCCAAGGAAAAGACACGTTTCTCCTTAACCAACAGCCTAAAATTTATATTCTACGCCAAAATTTGACATCAACCGTCCCAAACTGTAATCTGTAATAAAGAAATTGCGCGGACCGGTTAGTTTAAAATACCCAGATTGAACCCGAAATTGAAGTCTTGGAAGCTACCTGCGCAAGGAAAGAAGTTCCTCCTGAACCAATAGTCTAACAATTCATACTCTAGGCTAAATTTGCCTCAAACGTTGCAAACAGTAATCTGTAATAAAGAAAATGCCGCGGACCGGTTAGTTTAAAATACCCAGGTCGAACCCTAGAATTGAAGTCTTGAGAGCTCCCTGCGCAGGAAAAGACACGTTTTTCCTGAACAATACGTAAATTCATACTCTATGCCGAATTTGCCTCAACCGTTACAAACTGTAATCTGTAACAAAACATTTGCCGGACGAGCTAGTTTAAAATTTTGGCATAGAGTAGAATGTTACGCTATTGGTCAGAGGTAATGTGTCTTTTCTTCGCAGGAGCTTCTAACTTCAATTTCTGGGTTCAAACTGGCTATTTTAAACTAACTGGTCTGCAGTAATTTTTATTACAGATTACATTCTCACGGTTACACATTTGTTTATGTAGATTACAGTTTGCAACTGTTAAGGGCAAATTTTGCATAGAATGAATGTTGAAGGCTTTTTGACGAAACGAGTCTCCTTCTTCTTGACTTGCGTTTGCCATAGAACGTAGTTGTTATTTTTCGTTTTTTGTAAAATGTTTTGAAAAAATGGAGATATCGATATGATTTTTTCACTAATCGTTTGGAAATACAAAGCGGCAAATTTGGAGTGCTGTTTGGTGTATATGCTTACATGATTAGCGGATGTATATGTGTGCTCCTGCTAACTTCCAATGGAAGTTAGCATGACCATCGATTTCTTGAAAAATTACCGTAGCAAATGTTTTGTTTTCACATCTTAAGAACGGCAAAAAGCGGCAATTATGAGCTATACAGTTTTGTGATTGGGTGAAATGGTCCTGCTAACTTCCAAGACATTCCTGTCTGCATCCTTGCCCACAAAGACAAAACTGAAATATTTTAGAAATTTATGTAATTTTTAAATTACTAAGATTTTCTTTTACCCATTAACTAACAAGGAAGAGGAAGGAAAAATCGCGCGCGGTCCGTGGCCCGTTTGGTAGGTACTGTTCCGGCATTCGCCTGGTGATCGGAGAAACCAAGGAAAACTACGGATCAAAGCAGCCGGTCTCTAGAATTCTTCTCCAGTCAGCGGCTAAATTCGACGTAGGTGTTTAACTAATATCGAAAAACCAGGAGTGGAAACCTAGGACCTCCCAGTCGAAGGCACTGCAAGGATATCAGTTGATGGCCTGAGTTACCACAGCCACTGAAGTAGTGAGGCTTTGCAGAATCGCGAAGATTATCTTGGTTGTCCGGGTGACGCCGCGTTGAAGGCCGTATTGCCGACGTTTATATATTGGTCTCCACTCAATTATAAACCCGAGTGGAGACCACCCCGGCGCAAACCAGCCCTCAAGAACATCTCAAAAAAGATTATCGAAACGTCGGATATTCAACCTTCAACACTGCGTCATCCGGACAGCCAAGATGATCTTCATGATTCTGGCAGCGGAAGCGTACGACTTCAATTGCAAAATCGCGTCTATTTTCGGTCCCTGTGCGTCGGCGCGGCGGTGGCAGCGAGCGAGCAAGCGGCGTGGGGCTGTGGCGGAGGCGGGGGCGGCCTTGGCCTTAATGAAGACGCGCGCTGAACGGGGGCTGTTCCGCCGCCGGCCACTCACGCGCGGTCGCCGCCCCCTCCCCCCTCCCCCCCCGTGCATGCGCAACCGCGCAACGCGGGCCGGCCGGGTAACGAGGCGAGAGAAGCGCACTTCAGCACGGGCGCCTGCCTCCGGGTTACGGACATTCAGCTTCAAGTTGAAAATTGATCATCTAAGTGGATCCGCCGATTCGTTGTTTTCTGTTCGTTGATTGCTTGATTGATTTTTTCTTGTTTCAGGGCGCGTCAACTACTTCGGTCATTAGTCCCATTAGTGTAGTACATGTTTCTTTCCTCTGGAGATGGCGGTAATCTTCCCCCGCTGGATTGCGAGATCCAGCACCGACCTACCGTCGGCTAGTGGGGTTTCCCCCTAACAGAACTCTCCCACCAGCGGGGCACTGCCCCAGCCGGGACAAGCTCTAAGCTCCCGACCGGTCTCCCGGAATATGTGGTAGTGTAGTGCATGTTAGTGTAAGTGTGTGTGTAAGAGAGGATAGGACAGGGAAGAGGAAGGACAGATCGCGCGCGGTCCGTGGCCCGTTTGGTAGGGTACTGCTCCGGCATTCGCCTGGTGTTGATCGGAGAAACCACGGAAAACTACCGATCAGAGCAGCCGGCCGCTAGGATCCTCCTCCAGACAGCGACTGAATTCGACCTAGCTGAAATGCTAGTGTCGAAAATCCTGCCGCCGTCAGGCCTCGAACCTAGGACCTCCCGGTCAGAGGCGCTGCAATGACATCAGTTGATGTACTGAGCTACCGCTACCGGTTTTTTGTTTGTCTGTTCCCTCCTCCTTCCTCGCCTCTTTACCGGCTGAGTTTATGCCAGAGACAGCATTGTCACTGTTTTTGCAGCGACACAACGGCCGAAATCACCGATCCGGTGACCGAGATCGCTAAGGCTGTAGTGTCTTAGCGATCTCGGACCGAAGGGTCGCAGGTTCGTGTCCCGCGTCGGACATGGTTGGTTTTGTGGTCGTCCTTTCACCCCGTATCATCACCATATCATTTCATCTTCACAGTTACCATACCGTTGACTCAATAGTGGTCGCTAATGACCTAGATGTTGATGTGACCTTAAAGAACACACACACACACACAAAACAGTGCGACTCACATGAAAACAGAGACAGAGAAAAAAAACAAGCGACACAGCGGCGCTTCGACAGCGACCCAACGGTGACAGAATTTTCGACACTGGCTACATAGTTAGGTCGATTCAGCCACTGTCTGCAGGAGAATTCTAGCGGCCGGCTGCTCAGATCGGAAGTTTTCCGTGTTTTTTCTGATCAACACCAGGCGAATGCCGGAGTAGTACCCTAACAAACGGACCGCCAAAGGTGACTCAGAGTGACTGGTGTGACTGTAGTGCCTGTTTCCTGATTTCGAATCCCGACGGTGGCAGGATTTAAGACACTAGCTAGACAGCTCTGTTGAATTCAGCCTCTGTCTGGAGAAGAATTCTAGCGGCCGGGCTGCTCTGACCGGTACTTTCCCCTGATTTCTCCGATCAACACCAAACGAATGCAAGAGCAGTAATCTTACGAATGGATCACGGATCTTTCCTTCCTCTTCCTTGTTCTTACATCTCTCGACACGACAACACGTATTGAATTACGAGTCTGGAGTTTACAGATTTTCCCGCCTGAGGCAGTGCTTCGCTGGGGGAGATACCTGGATTGGGAAATTGACTGTCTGATCACGTGTATGTGTGCGCCGGAACTTACAATCCAGCGGGGGAGAAGCAACGGCATAAAATATTCCCTTCACTAACGGGAATAATGAGCATAGCAGTTGACATTCTGGTAATCATCGATCATTCAATATTTTCCTCTTTAATCTCTTGCCTTTCCTTCGTTGGTTTTCTCCTTCACACATCCTGTTCCTCCTTTCACTCCCCCCTCTCTCTGTCCTGCTGAAAAGCAGACAACCAAGATCAGAGCACTGGCTCTGGATTCACCCGATCAATTACGAAATTATACGTAATGATTTAGATAACATACTGAGAATCGAACATAATGACAAAATCAAACCTTGTATTTTTACGAGGGTCTCGTAGCAACAATTTTTGTACACAATGGATCCTGTTCTACGAATCTTACCCTAAATCAATAAAAATCAGCCAAATGGAGACTGATAAAGACGCTCTTGGCCATTTACATTTGCGCTTTTAGTAGTTTACTTTTGCAAAGAGTGTACAAATACATTACGTAGATCACAAGCACAAGACATTTGCGTCTTCAATAAAAACTCTCTTTCGATGTGCTAGATCATCTCGATTAATAAAAGCGGTTCTTTCGAAAAATATGTTTGTATATTTTATAAAATATGTATTCTCCAAATGAATTAAATGACTTTTCTTCTTTTCGTCTTCCTTTTAATAGTTGCAAAAGTAATAGCCAGAATCTACAAATTCTGTGACACGATGGTGCTAATCACACGTAATTAATGAATTTTCTTAAACAATTTTCTGAGTCTAAACTTGGAACGTTTATTAGACCTAACGACGACCACCAGCACATTGTGCAATTCATCGATGCCCAAAAACACCATCTACACATCAGTTCCTTCGATTCCGTCAGCATGCAATTCTATAAAGTTGCGGCTATCAAATTCGACTCATTGCACAAGTGTTCTCATATATAATAGTGAGGGGGCAAATTACATCAATTAATAATTCACTCTAATCATTATCTCATCAATTCATCATTACCCCTGAGACTCAGCACCACTAATTAATCAATATCCTAACATATGATCGAAGACGAGGGACGACAACACGCCAATCGGTGACTCTTGCTTCGAAAGAAACAGCCCGTGCCCAAATGAAGGTTCCGATGTGTGGTTGACTTTAATTTCGATACGATTTCGTATTCGCAAAACCCCCTTGGGAACAACTGCATTAGCCCATGGGTTCGTGATCTAGCTCACGAAAAGCATGCGAATTCTGTTCTTGGAATTCATGGTGAACAACACGAGTTCGCAGCTATATTATACCTCGAACTCAGTTTCATCCAATATCCAACCAATGCCTTCAGCTCCAGTTCGTTATTTATGTCGTCATATCTTTCATTTCTTTCAAACATGAAATCAACTCAACCGTCAGAGTGAGAACTAGTGGTGCTACAGAATGGCAAAGACTTTCTCATAGCAGTAAAGTTTTCTAATTTCTTAGGTGTGGGCTACCTTTACGGTCTTGTCCTATCCTCTTGCGAGCTGCCATCTATCGCCGCCCTAAATATTTTTTTCTGACATTTCTTAATTTTTTGGTTTCCTAATGGTAGATTCGAAATATTACTTTTAAAATATTAAAGAAGAGTAAAACTTCGTCCTACATGGATATTTTCGTTAAAATGTGGAGCCGTTTTTAAGAAAAATCGTTTAAGTTCTAGTGTAAATGCGAAAGTTGAAGCTCATTTTCGCAGGAATCTTTTGTGTTATGGAAAAACTTCATTTAGAGTTATTTTAAGAACATTTACTCACAAATACAATAATGTATACAAATCGGTAGAAATGTGCGTATTAACACGTGAGCGATATTTCAAGAAAATTTTCATTTGTGTAGTTTTTGCCAAAGGAAAGGAAAAATGAATAAACCAAAATGAAATCAATGTCATTTTAAACAGAGCAATAAGCACTATCTGTACGAAAAGTTTTAAGAAAAAATTGGAGCCGTTTTTGACAAAAATAGCGTTTGAGCGTTTCTGAAAATGCAGAATTTTAAGCTCATTTTCACAGAAAAAATGTTCGTTTTCGAGAAATTTATATGGCATCGTTTAAAGTACATGTGCTCCTAAATCCTATGATGTAAACAAATCGCCTCTAATGTAAATATTAACGACGTGAGAGACAAGTAAAAACAAATTACATTGTTGTAATTAAAAAAACAAAATTAGAGCAAAATGGTCATTATAACACAGCGTGCATTGACACTATCCCTTCCATAAGTTTAAAAAGAATTGGAGCCAGTTTTGAGAATTTTAAAAAAATTTTAATATTGCACATATTCCAAACAATATTGCACATAATAATTTTCACAATCCTCAATGAATGAACTAATTATCGACAATAAATTTCATTTGAAGGAAATATCTCTACCTTCAATATTGTTGTAGGGAGTTGCCGAAAAAATTCATACTTTTGTAATTTTCGAAATTTCAGAGTTAACAGTGAAAAACATACCTATTTCACTCTATTCTTGCAGGAAATTTAAAGAAAAAGTTGGAGTCGTTTTTGAGAAAATTTAGAAAATGTCCCAAGGGCTTATAAAGTTCCCCCAAAAATTAATGAATGTTTTCTAAAATCGCAGAGCTTCGTCTCAGCTCAGATCGACAGGGATTTCTTCAGTTTGGAAAAAATCGTACGAATAGTTTAGGCGCTAATGTTAACATACACCAGACGGACAGACGGACGGGCGGACAATCAGACGGACAGACTAAGGGGCAGACTAACGGACAGACAGACAGACGGACGAATGGACGGACGTTTTGAAACAAACACCTTTTTCGGTATCAGGGACCCTAAAATCCGTTCAAATTTCGAATTCGATTTTCGGCGGCATCACATAACTTTCCCTATACTACGTAAATTGCTCCGTATGTACGAAATACGTGTACGACAAAGTAACAATGAACTAACTGCGGGATTAGAACAAACGTGACATATCCTTGAAAAGTCATAAATTAATAAAATATTTTCAACTCTTAACCAAGTCATCTCATATACGATTTTCGTTATTTTAAAATAAGACTTAACCCTAGCAATAGGTAGGAACAAAACGTCCCGTGGGTTACAACGAGGGTCTTCGGAGCCCACCGCTAAAATGTTGATTTTATAGATTTATAAATCGATATAAATAATTATACGCATTTGCATTCATTTAAATAAGAAAAGTGTACAATTTCTGAATCAACAAAAAATAACCGACCTTCTTGCATCAATATTTGTATTTAATGAGAACTCCTATTATACGTAATGTATTGAAGTACTATATTATAATAAGACTTCAAATACAATAGATGTTTCCAGAAATACATTCTGAATGTTCAGTTTTCGAGTGAATAGCGCAGACATTTTTCCACGGCCAAATTTGCTGTAATACGTCAAAATAAAACGAGCTCTTGTGTTAAAGATATAATATTTTGAACAAAAGACGCATAAAAAACAATAGAAATAACGTTCATCCTCCTAAAAGCACAGAAATCTATAAAAAAGAAACAATCTTCGGTAGGTCTCTGAGACCTCTCCCCTACTTAGTAATGTTAATCATTTTATTCAGTATTCGCATGAAAACTCTATACGCCTTGAAGATACCATCACCACCACAAAAAAATAATATGTACATACACCCACGAGTACAAAGTGTTTCATTTCAATTAGTACTTTTTTTCCCTTCGTTAGTGACACTCGAAAGATCCGATTGCTTCTTCAGAATTTCCCAAAAGCGTTTAATAGTATGTACAACCGTCAACGTCTCGTTACAGTTAAATACAGTATTGCAAATCTTAAAACCAGAGTTTCTTTACGTTGTGATGTTCGCCCATCAAGATTTTTCGCGAAAGCATTCGTAGTCCGTTCGAAGGCCGAAGTGTTCGTTATCCGAGCACACTGTTCCGCGCCGCTTTGCCGGCTCGCACGCTAGAGCATCCTCCACGCCTCCTCGCCCTGCAGCGTCCGCTTGCGCGGGATCTGCGCCGGCGCAGACGAGCGCGCAGCGTCCGACAGGCGACGCACGCCGACGCGCCGGTGACGTCACGGCCTCCGCCGCCGCCGGCGGGCGTCGAGGCGCGGCCTTCGCGTGATCGCCGCCTCCGCCCCTCCCCCTCCGCACTCGCGGGCGATCTTACCCCTCTGTGACCCTCCTTGTTAGACCACACGCGCACGCTTGGCTCCAACGGCGGGGCGGGTGGGGAAGTGGGAGTAGTAGATGAGGCAGAGGTGATGGGGTGGAGAGGGCGGCGTGAGTAGCGGGGGCGGCGAGGACGGGGCGGGTGGGGAAGTGGGAGTAGTAGATGAGGCAGAGGTGATGGGGTTGCGAGGGCGGCGTGAGTAGCGGGGGCGGCGAGGACGGCGGGGCGGGTGGGGAAGTGGGAGTGGGAGATGAGGCGGTGATGGGTTGCGAGGGGGGCGTGAGTAGCGGGGGCGGCGAGGACGGCGGGGGCGGGTGGGAAGTGGGGTAGTAGATGGGGCAGAGGTGATGGGGTTGCGGGGGCGGCGGGGTGGCGGGGGCGGCGAGGACGGCGGGGCGGGTGGGGAGTGGGAGTAGTAGATGAGGCGAGGTGATGAGGTTGCGAGGCGTGAGTAGCGGGGCGGCGAGGACGGCGGGGCGGGTGGGGAAGTGGGAGTAGTAGATGAGGCGGTGATGGGTTGCGAGCGGCGTGATGGCAGGGGCGGCGGGGGCGGGGCGGGGTGGGGAAGTGGGAGTAGTAGATGAGGCAGAGGTGATGGGGTTGCGAGGGCGGCGTGAGTAGCGGGGGCGGCGAGGACGGCGGGGCGGGTGGGGAAGTGGGAGTAGTAGATGAGGCAGAGGTGATGGGGTTGCGAGGGCGGCGTGAGTAGCGGGGGCGGCGAGGACGGCGGGGCGGGTGGGGAAGTGGGAGTGGCAGAGGTGATGGGGCGGAGAGGGTGGCGTGAGTAGCGGGCGGCGAGGACGGCGAAGGCGGCGAGGACGGTGAGGGCGGTGAGGACGGCGAGGGCAGAGAGGGGGGCGTGGACGTTGAGAGTGATGAGGGCGGCGAGGGGGACGGGAGCAGCGGGAGCGGCGTGGGTGTTGAGGGCGGCGCGGGTAGCGGAGGCAGCGAGGACGGTGGAGGCAGCGAAGACAGAGAGGACGGCGGGGGCGGAGAGGGCGGCGTGGATGTTGAGAGCGATGAGGGCGGCGAGGGAGACGGTGGCGGTGGGAGCGGCGTGGGTGTTGAGGGTGGCGCGGAGAGCGGGGGCGACGAGGACGGTGAGGACGGCGGGGAAAGAGAGGGCGGCGTAGACGATGGGAGCAATGAGGTCGGCGAGGACAATACGGGAGCGACGTGGGTGGTGAGGGCGGCGCGGGTTGCGGGGGCGGCGAGGACGGCGGGAGTGGCGAGGAGGGTGAGGACGGCAGGGGCAGAGAGGGCGGTGTTGACGTTGACAGCGACGGGGGCAGCGGGAACGGCGTGGGTGGTGAAGGGTAGCGGGGCCGGCGAGGACGGCGGAGGCGGCCAAAACGGCGAGGAGGGTGAGGACAGCGGGGGCAGACAGGGCGGCGTTGACGTTGAAAGCCATGAGGGCGGCAAGGACAACACGGGAGCAAAGGAAGTGACGTGGGTGGTGAGGGCGGCGCGGGTAGCGGAGGCGGTGAGGACGGTGGAGGCTGCGAGGACGGTGAGGACGGCGGGTGCGGAGACGGCGGCGTGGATGTTGAGAAGGATGAGGGTGCGAAGGCGACGGGGAGGCGGGAGCGGCGTGGTTGATGAGGGCGGCGCGGGTAGGGGGTGGCGAGGACGGTGAGGACGGCGGGGGCAGAGAGGGCGGCGAGGTTGACGGGGGCAGCGGGATGGCGTGGGAAGTGAGGGCGGCGGGGGCGGTGAGGCTGACAAGGGCGGTATGGGTCAGGCGATGAGAGCGTTGAGGAAGATGATGGCGGCGAGGGCGGCGAAGGCAGTGGCGACGGTGAAGCGGGGAGGGGCGGAGACGGCGGAGAAACAGCGCCCGTGTGGAGAGGGGAGACGGCAGAAGCCATGAGGGCGGCGGTGGGGCAACGATCATGCTGTGCCTCGTTAGATCATAAGCAGGCAGCCCACTAGAGAAGCGCTATTATTAAACGCGAGCCGCGCGGTATTGCGTTACGCGCGCGGAGGGGCCGCGCGTTTCGTGCGGCGCGGGCATTCCTCCGCGTTAGCACCACGCACGCAAATGGCACACTCACTTTGCACGCGCGCGGAGGTCGCATTTTCAGGTTTGAGAGGCGCCCACGTATGGAATTAACCCAATTAACAGGTGAGATCTTTCGCCACCACTGCCATTAGGAATTCTGATGCGGGCGAAGTCAACGAAGACCGTTCAGAATCTGCAGTTTCATTATTGTAACAATGAAATAATAAATGACGATAAACAATGAGATGAAGTTAGGTGTATTTTATTTGTTTTTTGTTTGTTTGTTTTTTTCATTTATTTACTCAGATGGTAAATACATATCTCAGTTTAAATTAACTCTACATATGTTGAATAACTTACTAACTGAAAACTTAAAACTAATTCAAGGTTGAGGTTGCCCTTGGGGCTCTTCTAGTCGGGATCTAATTCGGAAAATTTCTTAAGGAAAATGTGAAATGGAAAGTTTTTCTTTATTCTGGTTCTATGTGATGGGTTTTTGCCAAGTCCGTAAACTGATAGTGAAGGGATTTGGGATATGTTTGAGAAGAAGTTGTTAGCTAGTTAGGTGATATGATGGTCTATAGTTTCTAGGTTGAATTCATTGTGTAACTGTTGGTTTGTGACATACTAGAGAGCGTTCTAAATGATTCTGAGTAATTGATTTTGTATTATTTGAATTTTCCTTTGGTTGGTTTTTGCTGCATTTAACCAGATTCGGCAGGCGTATAGTAGCAAGTGTCTTATTGTTTCGCATATTTGTAATGCTGAATTGTATGATAGTGGACTGGATCTGTGTATTAAAGGCTTTAATAGTATTAAGTTGATTCTGGCTTGAGTTGATTTTGGCATCTATGGACTACAAGTTAGATAACAAGTTAAGTACTTTTACACTTATTTACAAATAAACACTCATAGATATCATTATGATATAAGATTTATAATATTGATATGTTCCATATACTTGGATCTTTTTTATCCGGGGTTCGATAATCTGTGAATTCAATTATCCAAGTCCATTTGGTCACATAAAAAGAAAGAAAATAGTTATTTCTGCAAGTAAAATCGTAAAATGTAGGACCAAAATGATGTGAATTATTTAATATGTAGTTATATTGTACTATACGACACTAAATTACAACGTAATATATCACTTTTTTCATATTTTCGTTAAGTGTTCCATTTAATGCGCATCCTCTGTATGTTCATTACATATTAATAATATTAATATGTAATAGAGTATATAAAAGTAATAAGAGCCAAATTTATTACTTATTTATCCTTGAAAATCAGTTTATTACATGAGTTTTTTGATTGTTTTTCTGCCTTTCAAATTCAAAATTTATTGCTTATTTATCCTTGAAAATAGATTTTTATTACATGGGAGTTTTGTTTTTTCTCCTTTCAAAATTCAAAGTTATTGCTTATTTATTTTGAAAATGATTTTACTACATGGGAGTTTTGTTGTTTTCCTCCTTTCAAAATTCAAAATTTAAATGATGTATTAAGTGTGAGATCATAGAATTTTTGAAAATGTACACAATTCCCACTTTCCCATAGCACGTCATACGCAGTTTTTAACTGTTTTTTTGACGTAAAATAAATAAATAAATAAATGAATAAGGTTATTTCTTATCATTTTTAAATACCGTACTTTCTTTTTTAGGTTTAATTTATTAGTAAACTAATAGAGACTTAAAGTTATGAATAAGAGGTCCGTGGGGTTTGAGAGGTTGGAGTCCTCCACAACAGATGATGTATTCTTACCTCCTACAATAAATTATAAATACATCATGGAAAACGTGCGGGGAGTTGAGTATCAAATGGTTGCTACCACACAGTTTTGTAACACTAAGACGCCTATCTCGATGCTTCAGGTTGGGTCAACCTATGTTAAAATATGTTAGTAAATAAGGCTTCTCACGCCATGTTCCATTGTGCCGCTCATCTGTTAGCTTTTGACAACGCCCCCCGTTGCAGGAGTAGACCGCCGCTCGTTATCTAGTCATCAGCAGCGCTGGGAAGGGAACGCCGCGCCGCCTGGCTTCGAGTGACTGTTCTGCCCCCGCGCCTCTTTCCAAACAGTGGCAACCACGGCGGCGCGCCGCACCGCCAACAGGGATGGCTTATGAGGATGGCTTATAGGCTGGCTTATAGGGATGGCATATGGGGATGGCTTATAGGGATGGCTTATAGACTGACTTATAAGGATGGCACATAGGGATGGCATATAGGGTTGGCTTATAGGGATGACTTATAGGCTGACATAAGGATGGCACATATGGATGGCTTATTAGGATGGCTTATAGGCTGACTTATAGGGATGGCATATATGGTTGGCTTATAGAGATGACTTATAGGCTGACTTATAAGGATGGCACATAGGGATGGCTTATTAGGATGGCTTATAGGCTGACTTATAGGGATGGCATATAGGGTTGGCTTATAGGGATAAATTATAGGCTGACTTATAGGGATGGCATATAGGGATGGCTTATTAGGATGGCTTATAGGCTGACTTATAGGGATGGCATATAGGAATGGCTTATAGGGATAAATTATAGGCATGGCTTATAGGGATGACATATATCTGACTTATAGCAATGGCTTAAAAATATCTAATATGGCTGTCCGGGTGATGCCGCGTCGAAATAATAAAAAATTTGTTGTTAATATGTGGCCACTCCAGCACATATCAGCCCTGAGGAAGACCACGAAAAGATGGTCGAAACGTCGGCAACACAGCCTTCGACGGGCCGTCACCCGGACAGCCACATGACACCGGCCGCGGAAGCCTACGACTTCACTTGGCTTAAAAAATATGATTTTCTTAAAACATTGATATTTTCAAGCAGAAACATCGATATATTAACACAAATATTTTAATTTCGATTAATTGTTAGTGATTTCGGGCGCGTCAACTACTATGGTCATGCGTCCCATAAGTGTAGTGCGTGTTGTTGCTCGGGAGATGGCGGTGGTCTTCCACAGCTGGATGGTCAGATCCGGCGCCGACCTACCGTCGGATAACAGGGTTGCCCCTATCAGGTATCTCTCATGGCAGACTTTTTGTTCAGGACTCAGATTACAGTGACGTTCTCAGCTTGTGGTGGCATGTGGGGATGATAGGACAAGGAAGAGGAAGGAAAGAACCCGCGTGGTCCGTGGCCCGTTTGGTAGGGTACTGCTCCGGCAGTCGCCTGGTGTTGATCAGAGAAACCACGGAAAACTATCGATCAAAGCAGCCGGTCTCTAGAATTCTCTTCCAGATAACGACTGAATTCGACCTAGCTGAAAAGCTAGTGTCGAAAATCCTGCCGCCGTGGGGTGGGAACCTAGGACCTCCCGTAAGAGGCACTGCTGGGACATCAGTTGATGCACTGAGCCACCTCTCCCGGTTTGAAAATATAAAAATAGAAGGTTTTGAAATAAAAATAATAACAAAATATAAAACTGATAAAATAATACTTTATCTTTTTTTTCGTTTTCATCCATTGTCTTTGAAAAGTTAAACGACTACGTGTATAATGGTTTTCTACTCTATCTGAACACACAGGTAAATATCAGAAATAATTAAGAATAAATATTTTATTTTATACGTCAAAAAGAATTACTGCTGCCTCACTCACCTGGTAGATTTCACGCAAGTTAGTACAGGGTTAATTTGAAGTATTCGCTTCAGCAATTTTTTAAGCAAACTGCTCAGAGATATATAATTTTAGTATTGTTTAGTTTGCCATCAACATGAGCTTGCAATGGCTCATACCACTGTAAGTGACCAAAATTGGCCAGAGTGCGGGGTCATTTGCCTGTATATTAAAGCGACTCGAAGGTCTCGTTAATGGTCGGCGAGCAGCGCTCCAGCGGCCACAATGTGAAACCTCGTCCGTTTGCTAACTGCCCTAAGGATAGGGTAAGTGCTAGAGCTGTTAGACATACTGCCGAGCTATGCCTCTACTCACAGCGCGGCCCTCATTGCCGGCCATATTCAGCTTTCCAACCGGGAGAGGTGGCTCAGGGCATCAACTCTTCACAATAGTGCTTTTTTTGTTATTTAATGTCGCATCAAGATCTAGGTCATTAGCGACCACTATTGGAGTTAACGATATGATACCTATGAAGATGAAGCGATATGGTGATGAAAAGGGGTGAAAGGACGAACACAAATACTACCATGCCCGAGGCGAGACTCGAACGCGCGACCCTTTGGTCACAGATCACAATGACACTATTGCCTTAGCGATCTCGGCCACCGGATCGGCACAATAGTTCTTGAAAGGTCCCATTAATAGTTATTTAAACAAATATCATTTGTTGAACATTAAGAGTTGACTTTTATTGGAAATAATTAAGAAATGAAGTTATTAAAAACAATTTTATGTGCATTTTCGAGAGCGTATTGTGCAGAGCTTCAGAAGCCCTGCATAAGCATTCATATAGTTAACAGGGTCCGTTCATCCTAGCATTAAATTGAGCCTTTTGTTGAATAAAGTTCATGAATGTTTAAAGATTTTCAATTTCTGATATTATAATAGAATTTAAGCTGACCACTAAATTTCTTTGAGAATTAGAGCATAAAAACAAAGTTAAAGAAGTTACCTCGCACACTTAAATAGAAAGTTTCGTAATGATGGAAATCGTTGCGCTGTCCAAATATTTCAAGAGTCTAGTATAAAATGTTGATCATTAAAACGGAACCTTCCAGATTTGAAAAAATTCTGTTTTGAACAACTAAGGTTATTTATGGAACTTAGACAAGAACAAAAATGTTAGAAAAAAGGAAAGAAGGGAACACATTATTACCTTTTTTGTAACGATGTATTGATATTTCAGTATTGTGTTATTAAGTGATAATGAAAATACTCTATAGAGAATGGATGCTTCACATTGTATCGGGTTTGTGGAAACAATATCTTCTATATTCCTTTAATGCGTTGTGTCTTGAATATTTCAGCTGTCACAATCGAGTAAAATACAATAAATATGTTTCTATACTGTTTCTATACAGTTATACTGATCGTCAAAAAGAAAAAATAATGTTTACTTTAACAAAACCAAGATATAGTGTAATGAGTTAGTTTACATTAGCATTGTATAATTTAAAAAAAGACATGCTCCTGTAACAAGTGTGTGGCAGCTTCTGGGTCAATGACCACCATCTCGATCGGGTTTGTCAGTTTCCTGATCCAGTGAGCAAATGCTGGGACTGGCCAATTGGTTGCTTCCTGGACGTAAAATGTAGCTTCACTATGCGCACGTTTTGTTGAACCTTTTGCTTGTAGTGGTAGTAGGCCAGAATTTGAGTTTCTATTTTGTTAACAATATAGAAAAATCAAATCTATTCGTTCCTTTACCAGGTAAAAATACGTTTTCTATAATTTGGCAACGAAAATATCTACTTTGAAATGTTAAATCTCTCGCTTTTATTTTATTATTATTATTATTATTATTATTATTCTTGGTGACATGTGTATGTATTACTATTTTTCATCTTTCAACGTTAATAGTTAAATTGTTGGGAAGGTATTCTGAAACTCAAAGAAAGCGTGCGCAGATGATTTTCTCCCCCATACGTCACACACGGTTTTTGACTGTTTTTGACTAAATAAATAAAAAAAATATAACTCATTTAACTATTAATTAATTTTCTTCTTCGGAGGCAAAGAGTGTTTCTCTTCTACATTGCACCTTGCAGGCAAATAAGTTGTGCTCGGGGATGTCTGTGACATATAAGACCGAAAGTCATACTCGCCCTTAACCCACCGCACAAAGCAAGGCAGCATCCGCCCCAGCCCACAATTGACAGGTGACTGACTAACACAGTGAATGCGCAGTGAGTGCGGAACTGACCTTGACACGCATTCGTTCCCGTGACACCGCTCTTTGCCTATTAACAATTACGAGAAACAATTGAAGGTTATGACGCTCTAGAAGATTATTCTCTGGCCCACGGAGCTTCTAGCGTGACGCACTGGTATTCATTCTTGACGCTTTCTATTGTTGAGAGCCGCGCTTCCATTATTTCCCAACAATGCTGTCTGGACACGGCGTAAAGACGACAACGTTGAGACGTGTCTTGAAAATGAAGAGAAAATGATTTTTTTTTTATTATAGCAGGTTTGTTCAACCGATTATAAGCTCTCAAGGTAGACAAGTTCAGGTAATCATAATTTTCTGTGTCATTATCTACATATTCGTACATAAAAATGGAGGTTTTTATATAATAATGGTTAAGTCCGACACCGTGTGACCGATCTGAATGAAAGTTGGCAAATCTACGTATATTTTCGTCCAGAAGGTTTATGTGCTGTTCATTTTCTTGTAATTTCACAAGATGGCTCTGTATAAGAAAAATAAATATTCATATCAAATGCAACCCTTAACACTCAGCAGCGTTTTTGAATCTATATCGATAAATAACTCCCAAAGGAAGCACTCTAGGGGATTAGAAACTAAAATATTGAGGCCGAAGGCCTCAAAGAAACATTTCTAGAGGATGAGTAATCAACCTTAATCTAGAGGATGAGATTTTCTGAACTTTCTATTACAGTTTTGCTGGTCCGGTGCTTCTCGATATTACCCCACAGGCTCAGAAACGTTCAAAATCTCCAACTTAATGTGAATGAGAGGAACAGAGAGAGTCATAGACAGGCAGACAGACAGAGGGACATAGAGACGGAGAGAGGGGGAGAGACGGAGAGAGGGAAAGATGGGAGGAGAGAGACACTGTGAGAGACGGAGTGAGAGACGGAAGAGAGGAGAGGGAAGGAGAAAGAGGGAGATGAAGGGCAGAACAACATATCCCGGGTTCCGCTAGTCCGTTAAAGAGTTCGTTTCTTCGCTTACTTTCTTTTGAGTTTTATACTCCTTGCTCCTCTTCGTTTTCTTCCATTGTGACTTATAAAATATTCACGTCTCTAAATACCAAAATGGTAATTGGAATGCTGCTTCCAGAATCTCGAGACACTACTATATAAGTTTCATTTTGAATGTTATAATGTTTTCATTCATTACTATGTACATTATCAATTTACGATTGATTAGTGCATTAAGGCGCGTCACCTCATAGATCATTAGTCCCGTAAGTGTAGTACATGTTTTATCGCTGGAGTGGCGGTGATCATCACCCGCTGGATAGCGAGATCCGAAGAGACCTCGGAAAACTACCGATCACAGCAGCCGACCGCTAGAAATCTCCGCCAGGCATCGGTTGGATTCGATCTCGCAATGTAGCCACTATCAAAAATCCTCCCACCGTCAGAAGTCCAACCCTAGGACCTCCTGGTCAGAAATGTTAATAATACAATATGGAATCTTCAAAATGCAATGTGATCTCTTTATTCCAATCTCTACGACATTTTTATTTTTACATGTTCCATAAATTAACCTCGAAATTTCCTACAATATTTTCTAGAATGTGGGAGATCCCTTCATTAGTACGGCCTTTGACTCCACCTTATGGCAATGTTTTGTGTTCGCTCATTAGGCGTAACAAACTTTTAATATTCTCTGTTGTAACATATTTTACCTTATTGTGCGCCTTAGTTCTCAAAGAAGTTGAGTGGTAACTTGTCCACGTCTAGTGCCCAATTTTCCGTTTATGGGTTTACCCAGCGTCGCAACGGCCATCTCATAGATCTGAATTTACTAGCAGCGGCTATGTGTCGTAAAATACGAAGATGGGAATTATGGGATGAAGAGGGCTGTTCATCAGATTCACAGTGAAATCCTCTTTGCCCTGAAATTTTTTTACGAACACTACACAATCGATCACGAATACAATGAGCAAGTACTGGTATGAATGTAGTTCACATTAACAACGACACTGATAACCTGTTTATAATTTTCACTTTCTTCTGAGCTTGTTTCACGGGTGTATTACAATTCCCAGCATAAAAGTGCCATCGAAACTCATACAGGTATAATATTAAATGGCTGAACGTCTCAAAACAACTTTCTACTGTATGCCCAATGCCTCTGGGTGCATTATTCTTTGCTCCCCCGACCGGAAAACCGCACGCTGCCATTAGCTTTAAACAGCAGCGGCTCCGATGCACACAATACAGCTCACGTTACGGTTGCTGCATCAGAGCGCACGGCGACTCAACATGACTGTTCCGTTGCCATTGCGGTTCGCGCCTCACGATCTCCAGCCCCGGCATTCGTGGTCCCCCCCCCCCCGAGGCTAGGGAAGATTTTGCTTTCCGCTCGGGGATGTTTAGTACCACTGGCGCTGTATGCTTGTCCCATCTGGATATTTTTCCGCGAAAACCAATCTAAAGAAATTACAAATCATTCAAGACCAATTTCTCAGAACCATTACCAATACACCGTGGTTTGTCACGAATCATCAACTAAAACTCAACTTAGAACTCATTGAACATCACATCACATGCTTAGCTACCAACTTTGACTATTATTTACCTCAGATCCCTTCCCCTGCAGCCTTTAGACTCTCAAAAAAATCTAACCATACCAGAATAAAAAAAAGATATTTCTACAATACATTCCTTAAAACCTTCTCCGAATTCGAACCTGAATAGAGACACACAATAGAGCATCCTAAACCTTATGTTAGATTTAAGTCTTAGAAATAAGTATGAAATATAAGTTAGTAAGTAAGTCTATCAAACATATGTAAAGTTTATACTAAAACTGACCTATGTACATCCAACAAAAGCAATAAGATAAAAAAATACTACTGGCCTGCAGCAGCACTGATGCTGCTGCTCAAATTCGCACAATTTGTTTTTCTTATTTAAGGTCGCTTTTCATCTACGAAGGTCTTATAGCGAGCTCTCGGTGGCTCGTTGATTAGCGTGCTCGCTTTCCACGGCGCAACCCCGGTTTCGATTCCTGGTCGGGGAAAACATTAACTGTGCGCTTTCCTTGCGATGTCCCAGCATCCGTTGCTCTGTGTCGTTGAGAAATCTCACTTCTCAGGTTGAGAAGACCAGAGATACTATGTGCTAATTACACCCCTCGACCCATGGACGATACGTCGCTGATAGGCATTAGCTCGTAAAGAGCTGTAGAGTCAAAGTAAAAAAAAGGTCATATAGCGACCACTAAGTAACATCGGGGGAAACGATACTGGTATACGGACACACAAACATCCACGCCTCGGGCGGGATTCGAACCCGCGACCCTTCGCCACAGCTACGGCCCTTCAGCCTTAGTGACCTTGGCTACCTAGGCCAGCTCGCATAAAATTTGTGGGAATTCTGATTTGGTGTTGTTGACGTTCTTATGAGAAGAAATAAAAGAGGTCATCTTCGTAAACATATTATTTTTATTATGCTGATTTCGGTAAAGGCACAGTCTACAGACTTTTGCCGAAAGCAGCGAGACTGATGATGACGACCAAGGTCGAAATCCGGCAATCTTAATAAAAATAATATGTCGACGAAGATGACCTCTTTCATTTTTTCTCGCATGAAATTGTTCTCAGTAGCACTCGCACTGATCAAGGACAACAAATAAAATACTCTCCTGTAACTCTGCAATAAATTAAAATATTTCAACAAAAACACACTTCACAAATGCTGCAAAAACGTTTGTTAGAATATTTACACAGCACATGTTTTTACATATAGTCGAGTCTGTAGGTATTGAAAAGGGACCTGGAAACCCGGGTATCTGGAAAAAGGTCATATAAACATTTTCTTTTGGTATTTTGTATGTTCCCAGGCTCTTAAATGTCCCAGGTGTATGTCCCCAGGTCCGTAGAAACATTCCCCCTTTTTTTGTTTTTTATCCCTAACTTTAAGTTCTGTAGAAAAATCAATTTTTAAAGAGGATAAAATTTTCTACAACTTTTATAAAAACATTTCTTTCAAAACCAATTTAGAAGCCAGCTTCGCCTTTTCAAAAACACGCATTTTTTTTAATTCTTCCAAAAAGTGAGTAAAATACTCATGGTGGTATTCTAATCAACTAAAAATAAATATAACTCTTAATACATGTAATTCAATTATTTATACGATGTATTTGAAACGTATAGATTTTTCTATTCCGCTAATCATAGTCGAACATGTTCTGGGTACGGCCCTAGTCAATGTTCTTTCTACTTATGTCTTCTGATGAACACTGTAACACGATGAGTTCGTCGCTGTGAGGAAGATGGAGAGCAAACACCGTTGGCTGATGAAAAGCGAAGCGATGATTGCTGTCAGCGGCATTCAGCAAGTCGATCACGCCATTCGTAGTAAACGTCGGATGTCTTGCACATGAGTAGTGACGCATTTCTTCCCTCAATTGAGTCACATTAAAAAATTCAATCACATACCAGAGTATCAATTAACAGAGCGCGTGATCATCCTGCGAATGTAGCTTGTCGAACAGGTGTTGTATGGCTTACAGTGCCCCACGCCCGCTGTACATTTTGGTGGATGGAGGATGGTTGTGGCCGATGTGTGCTGAAAGCCAGGCTGCGACCGGTGATGTCCCACACGCGGTCCATGGGGCTGAGGTCCGGCGCACCTGCAGACCACGTTAGAATGCGCACTCCTCCAGCGCACGCTGAGTCGCCCTTGCTGCATTGGGAGGTGCGTGGTCCTGCTGGAAGGTTGAGGTGCTCAACGTGGCCAGAAGTGATAGGAGGCGATCGGAATCCATAAGGGATGGCCCTTCCACACCATAACCCCAAGTGCGTGACCTGTATGGGGGGGACGAGTAAACAATGGATTGTCCGTTCCCCGGCAGCCAGCACGACTGCACACACGAACACGACCGTCACTTTGTTGCAGGCGAGAGTTGTTTATGAGAGAATTGTACTTTCCCAATGGTAAAATTTTATTGTGTTTTGCAATTTTTCGTAAATACAGAGAGTTCGACGAAAATGGGTCCAGCCCCTATTTGTTCGCCTTGCTCTGCTACATACGAGGAAACAATTTAGAAGATAAGTTTGAAGCCGTTTTTGAGAATATAATCGTTTAAAATGTTTCAGAATTGTCTGCTACAATAAATATTACGTAAAAACTGTTCGTATTTTCCAATAATTGTACATGACTCTATAAGGAACAAAGGAAGTCTTTAAAGAACAAATTTCATGAAAGGAAAAAATTGCAACATTGTAGTATTTCTTGGAAGACTCTGAACAAATTTTGAACTTTTCAATTTTCAAAGAATCAGAGATATCACTAAAATGAGTTCCACACCATTTCTTTAGGAGTTGTTCGAGGAGACAGAAGGAGAAAGTTTAAAATATGGAGTCATTTTTGAGAACATTTTGAAAATGTTGCTGTAGCTTCGTGTAAAGTACCAATAAAAATCAAAATACTCTTTTCAAACTCGCAAAAAATCTATTTCGTTCAGATCGTTCAGGAATATGAACGGTTTTAGACATTAGCGTTGACCACAGACGGACAGACAGACGTAGAGACGTCAATCGATTTTTCGTTATCAAGGACCAACAAAAAGTGGATTCCGACCACACAACTTGTCAGAGGAAATACTTTACTAAATATAGGAACAAGATTTAACCACTTTTTCCTTACCAGGACCACTGCATTAAGAGCTTTTTTCTGTCGAAAATTCTACGTTTTCCGGCGGTCAATTTGATACTTTTTCTTACGAAGTAAGCACGAGAAACGAAACTCACATCCTCGCGTTTGTTTCAGACCTAGCGGTTCATCCGCTCCTCCCAGACACCCAGTCCACGCTTCCATTACCAGGAGAGATGGCTCAGTGCATCTGTCACTGTAGTGCCTCTGACCGGGAGGTCGTAGGTTCGAGTCCCGACAGTGGCAGAATTTTAGGCACTAGCTGGGTCGAATTCAGTCGCTGTCTGGAGGAGAATTCTAGCGGCCGGCTGCTCTGATCGGTAGTTTTCCGTGATTTCTCCGATCAACACCAGGCGAATGCCGGAGCAGTACCCTACCAAACGGGCCACGGACCGCGCTCGTTCGTTCCTACCTCTTCCTTGCCCTCACCCCTTACACTCATATTTACACTAACACGCACTACACTAACACCGATGCCGGGAGAAAAGTCGGGAGTCTAGAGCTTTTCTCGGGCGGGTCAGTGCCCCGCTGATGGAAGATACCTGGTTGAGGGAAACCTGGCTAGCCGACGGTAGGTCGGCTCCGGATCTCGCCATCCAACGGGGGAAAACAACCTCCAAAGGGGGAAACAAGCACTACGCTTACGGGACTAGTGACCTTAGCGGTTGACGCGCCCGGAATGAATAACAAGCAAACAACCAACGCTTCCCCCTCCGCGATGCTTTCATCGGCCGCTTCCGATGGCTGTCCAGCACTGGCGCCCTCTGAGCTGTGACCGCAGACTGCTGTCCTCCCACCGCGATTGGTGAACAGTAGATCCAATGATCCAATGGCGGAGCCAGGAACGGGGGCACCGGGACATGCACCCTCCTCTAAAGGCCCAAACTTTTCGTTTGTTTTCTTCCTTTATTTGGCAAAATTTGGCAAAATTCCTTTTTTTTATTGTTATAGTGAACACTATTAATAAATCAAGTGAAGAAATATGTTTAGAAAGCAGACTATTTTTACTACTAAAGTTCATAAAGTTATTCCACAAAAAAAATTCCAAAAGTAGTAAAATCTATTAAGTAACAAGAACGAACACTATACGCACAGGCCCTTAGAAAGAGAGAACGAAGATTGAGAAGTCCGCATTGTGAAGGACGAAGGTGGGCAGAACTGCAAACTGAACCGTGACGTTCCGAGTGGAGCTGACATTGTCTACTAGGCCGAGCTGTGCCGGGCTGAGCCAGACCTAGGGAGCTGGGTGATCAAGAAAGCGTGTGCGCCTAGTAAGTGCGGGAGTTGGCCAACTGCGAACTGTCGAATTGCCGTTGGGCAATCGCTAAGACCACTCCTCCCCCGCGGCCTCGGTGCAGCAGCGGCACTGCGCCTGCCTGGGCGGAAGTGGAAGGAAGCGGTGCGTGGCGAGGCGAGGTCTCCGTGCGGCCTGTCACTCAGCCCAGCGCTAATGCACCTCCGCCTGCGCGAGTGGGCGAGCGCGGTTGCGAGGCCAGCTGCAACGCCAGCCCTCCGCATCACGACGGGCTCTCACGAGAGACGCCCACACTTCCAATCCTAACTCGTTCATCCCTGTTCTTCAGCTTTGTTTGTCTGATTGATTGATTTTTTCGTGTTTACGGGCGCGTCAACTGCTTCGGTCATTAGTCCCGTTAGTGTAGTGGTTGTGTTTTTCTTTGGAGATGGCGGTGATCTTCCCCCGCTGGATGGCGAGATCCGGCGCCGACCTACCGTCGGCTACTGGGGTTTCCCCCTAACCATGACTCTCCCACCAGCGGGGCACCGCCCCAGCCGGGACAAGCTCTAAGCTCCCGACCGGTCTCCCGGAATATGTGGTAGTGTAGTGCATGTTAGTGTAAGTGTGTGTGGCAAAGGGGAGAGGGGTAGGATAAGGAAGAGGAAGGACGAATCGCGCGCGGTCAGGCGTGGCGCCATTTAATGGGGTACTGCCCGGCCTTCGCTTGGTTTGATCGGAAAAGCCACGGAAAACTACCGATCACAGCAGCCGGCCCGCTCGGCTCACTCGGGCAACCACTGGTCAGCCTGGCTGAAAGGCTAGTGTCGAAAATCCTGCCGCCGTCAGGACTCGAACCTAGGACCTCCCGGTCAGAAGCGCTGCAGTGACATCAGTTGATGCACTGAGCTACCGCTCCCTGTTGCAGCTTTGTTTGATGGTAACGACAATGTCAGGTTCTATCGATGAAATTTATCTTGAAATGGAAGACAATTTGGAAATAATGGAAACCGCGTCCGATATATTAGATGAAAGAAGTGCCCCGACTGTCGACATGTTTTTATTAAAACCAAAAGATAGATTCGTGAAAGAAAATAGGGAATTTTGCAAGTGGCGAGATGCGAGAGGGCCAAGAAGTGTCACAGGAAACGCTCCTCCAAACAGGAAAGGCTTCTCCAATTCTATTGAGATATGGGTGGAAAGTACCGTCAAGCAGCTCTTTAATAGATTGTTCAATTACTATTAATGTAAATAGTTTCAAATAAAATGTGCATTTATAAGAGCACGTTTTGAATATATTGAAAGCTAACTCCATACATTTTGGCATGGAATCTTGCTGATAGTAGTTTGTTTCTTACCTAGATGAAAACGTGGCTTGTGCCACTACTAAAAGCGCTGAATGTGTTGACAAACGAGATCTAATAACAAGCTAACCAATGCTTAAGTCACGAACTTTTAATATAATGCAAGGTTCCTTGGTTCTTCGTGGGCAGCAGTTAGATGGCGAGAAGTTGGTGACAGAGAAGTCAGGGAAAATTCATTACAGGACGCTTTTATCAGAATCGTCCGGTAATGAACAAATTTCTTGCCGTAAAACAGTACAACAATGAGCTACTGTCCAGACAGTCTCAAATAAAAATAGATTACTGTCTAAGCAATAACGATTACAAACAGATGCTCTAATGATGTCACCATTGTGGGAGTTTTGAGCGAAAGCAAATTGCTGCGTTCATTGCACTTTCTCAATTTATCATAAATGTTAATTTTTGTTGTTATTTTTAATCTAAAATAGTGTATACCACTTTTGTAAAAACTACAAATGATGAAAACGTGAACAGTTTTAAATTGGTAGGAAGTAAATATGAAAAATCTATTTAATGACATATTAGCATTATGCATTTATTACATACAATATTTCTAAGCAGTAATATTGTAAAATTCATTTTTATTTACGATGTGGAAACTTGGATCATATAAAACATGTGATTTATTGACATTATACTTCATTTCAATTATATACTTCAATTAACCTCTCTTGAATTATTAAATGAAAGGAAACAAAATATGAACTTGGAAGACGTTAAAATTACAAAACATAATAAATCATGTACCTTATCACAGCACTGAATCTTATTTTATAGATACAATTTAACATTTTTATTAAATATTCGCACACCTTAAATTTCACATATCAATTTACCCCCAAACCTCCTACTTAGTTCAAAATAGTGGCGTCTTACAATACGACACGTTCTAACTGCGTCCTTTTATTCGTACAATTGTTTATCTCGTAATAAATAGAGATCAATGATTCGGCGGCACAGTAGGTGTGAAAGCATTGAATTACTGATTGGAAAAAGGAAAAAGAGCCTTTTCACCTAGGTTTAGAGAAAACTAAGAAAATATTACTGACGCTTACAATACAGTTCTTATAGTTTGTAATGCACCACTACAAACTTGTAGAACCAAGCTGCTATCACTCTCGTTGGGAGACTAGTCAGGGCTTAGACCTCGCTCCCTCTAGCCAACATAATTTCAAAATTCAAAATTTATTGCTTGTTTATCCTTGAATATAGATTTTATTACATGGGAGTTTTGTTTCGCACAAAATTCAAAATTTATTGTATTTATCCTTGAAATAGATTTTATTACATGGGAGTTTTTCTCCCTTTCAAAAAAATTCAAAATTTAAGTAGTGCTGACTTGAGTAGGATCCACAAAATTTTGAAAATGTGCACACAATTCACTTTCCATAGCATTATACGCAGTTTTACTATTTTTGACGTAAATAGAACCAAATACAAGTCGGTTCCGGATCTCTCCATCCAGCGGGGGAAGATTACATTCTCATCCTCTGATAAAAGCATGCACTGCACTTACGGAACGAATGACCATAGCAGTGGACATGCCGGGAAACACATAATAATTTCTTTTTTAGGAATTTTTATCAAGCAGTAATGACATCATCACTTGCTTAATATCTAGCAGTCCCTGTAAATGCTCTCTCTTAACAAATATCAAATTCAGATTCTCATAATGGAATAAATATCGCACATTTCTCACCAATTTTCCTTTAACTAATTAATCACAATTGTGATTTCTTTCGAAAATTGTTGTACATAAAATTAAACTATTTGTTTCTGACTGCTATTGGCCGTCATGTAATGTAACAATTATAAAGCAACTTGTCTGTTTTATTAATTTTGCATCCTGACTGTATAATATCTAAGGCAGGGAATTACATATAATTATTCTTAAAATAATTTTACCTTGACTGCAAACCATAGCTAGCCGAGCCATTAACGCCTACAATTTACTCTCAAAAAGGCCAGAAAAATTAAACTCTGTACGTGTCCGTACGTCTTATTACCCGTAATTGTCCTTAAATTTGCTTTAATACGATAATTATTGATTGTTATCACTTTATAGCGAAGTTAATTAATGCGGTAAATGTCTATCTTGAATGTCATTTACCCACATTAAGTTCATGTCACCATCTTTGACGGTAGTTACCCTCAGAATCAGTTTGTAAACAAAACGCATCAAATAACAATTATCTTTCATATGAGCTGACCTCTTATTACGATATCTCATGCAAGCGAAATATAAAGTGCGGTGTGCATTGGATGTTTTCCAGACATACATGAGTTCATGCAGTCATTATCCTTGCTATTGGCGAAGTGATGCAAGCGGCCGATGGTATCTGCTCTGTGGGGAAACTGGTGTTTTAGGCCGGAGCTGTTAACATTTTCGCCGACTGCTCCTCGCTTTATAACGGATATTAGAGCTGTCTGAGACCCCCGCGGCGGCGGAGGCGGCGGAGCGCAGTGGGGGGGGAGGGGAGGGGGGTTCTTGGAAGGCCCCGGGGTCCGCAAGGGGCTGGTTCCGTTTTCGCCAGAGCAGTGGTTCAGCAGTTTCCCATTGCCTGGCCAGCCTCTTTCCCCGGGCTGCGGTAATGGAGGAGACGGCCTCTGCTGTAATACTTCGAGTTATTCAGTGGTCCTTAGACAGATCATCAGTTGTGACGGTGTCATCCAATCAGGAGATTAAACGTCACTAATGTACGTGTCATCCAAGCTCCCGATTGGATGACAGCGTAATAGCTAACTTACTCAACAGCCCCTATGTTTAAATCGAAGTACAGAGAGATTACTGGTATGAGAAGGGGCCGCTATTGCAGCTACTGCTTGGCCATAGCTCGCAACATAACGTCCATGGACTCATTTTGTCGGTGCCTTCGTTTAGCTCATTTGTAAGTGGATTCAACACTATCACTTGCAACGTCATCGCCCTGCACGACATTCATTTGTTTCTCGGTCTGTCAAAGTGGTCCCCTCTGCGTCAGCATCTCTGTCAGCATCTCGTCGACGTCTCCCGTCAACGTCTCCCTCAACGTCTCCGTCAACTTCTTCATCAGCGTCTCCGTCAACGTCTCCGTCATCGTCTCCGTCAACGTCTCCGTCGACGTCTCCGTCAGTCTCTTCGTCAACGTCTCTGTCAACGTCTTCGTCAATGTCTCCGTCAACGTCTCTGTCAACGTCTCCGTCATCGTCTCCGTCGACGTCTCCGTCAACCTCTCCGTCAACGTCTCCGTCAACGTCTCCGTCGACGTCTCCGTCAACCTCTCTGTCAACGTCTCCGTCAACGTCTCCGTCAACCTCTCTGTCAACGTCTCCGTCATCGTCTCCGTCATCGTCTCCGTCAACCTCTCTGTCAACGTCTCCGTCAACGTCTCTGTCAACGTCATCGTCTCCGTCAACCTCTCCGTCAACCTCTCCGTCAACGTCTCCGTCGACGTCTCCGTCAACGTCTCCCTCAACGTCTCCGTCAACCTCTTCGTCAACGTCTCCGTCAACGTCTCCGTCATCGTCTCCGTGAACCTCTCCGTCAACGTCTCTGTCAACGTCTTCGTCAATGTCTCCGTCAACGTCTCCGGCAACGTCTTCGTCCACGTCTCCAACTCGATTTTCGCTTATCATCGTTTCCGTCATCATCTCTCTCATCTTCTCCGTCATCGTCTCCATCAACGTATTCTTCGTCGAGACCGTTACTGCCACCGTCTGCCAATCGTTACCAACACTTTCAGCGTTACCGCCACCGCTAAAGATACAATCAATATCGTGTGAGTTGTCTCCGTTTACGACACCGTCGTCGTGCTCATGTATTGTTGCCATTATTACTACAATTGTCAATTCTCCCGTCGTTGTTTCTTCGTGCCGGGTCAAAGCTGTCAGTCTCAAGTTACCAATACGTCTTGTACCACTCATCTATCACTGATATACGAGCATATCAGTTCTATCACAGCTTGTAGTTAATCATTATAACAAATATTTCCTCGGAGCTACAGAATCACAAAGAAGGCCAAGGCTTACCGCGGATGGTAGATAAAAGGTTCTGATAACACGTCCAAACAACCTCTCTTCCACTCATCGTTGTAAGGAGCACAGTATACTATGTTACATATCTTGTTTTATTTTTCTAATTTTAATGTTAAATCTGTTTTAAGAATATATGATTCGGTAATTTATAATTAATTCTTCGTTATCTTTTTCTTATGTTAGGCCTGAAGCGTTATCTTATTGTACAGCCAGCTACTGTGATTGTCGAATGGCGATTAAATCACATTTTCATAATAAAAATTTTCCTTTTTCCAGGAAATACTGAATCTGCGAAGCATAAGACCCTCGTTCTTGAAGAAAATTAAAAATAATGAGCCACTCATTAAATCCCCTCTGTGCGGCTGCACAGCGCCTCAGCTGATCTATCGTTTGTTAATTCTGCTTACGTATGACCGTCGTGCAGCCAGGCACTTCCTTCTGTGGCGATAGGCGCCCGAGAGTCGAAGAAAAGATTCAGCTGATTGTCATCGAGGGCCACGGGAACAGCCGGAATCCGCAGATCTCTTCTCGCGGCGCCGAGAGCCTTCTCGACACGCACTTCCCACTGGCGCGCACGCGTGTCGCGGCGCGCGTGCTGAAACGCGTTGCCCAACACGCCCCAGGCCCACACGCTCCGCCCCGCGCCGCCCCGCGCCGGGCTTGCTAATGCAATTTCAAGAAACTGTTTGGACGCGTAGCGCTGGCAATCACTCACATGGCTTTCACCCCGTGATGGGAAACGAATTACGTACACATTTGCATTAATCTTCAACTTACAAATCCGAATATTCGGTATCAGGGACCCACTAAACATGGCATCTGGCTGCACCACGTGTTCGAGGATTTTTTTCTAAATTTAGCAACTGGATTTATCCACTTTTTCGTTACCAGAGTTTAGTTTAGTTTAGGCCTTATATTACGTGCCGAGACTCTGGCCATCAGGCCCGATCTTCCGTCTAACCACGCAAATTTCGATGCGCTCAACTGCCACCTAGCCCGGAGAAAGGAGGTTTTATCTTGCGACGAAACGGCGGATTTGAATTTTGCTCAGAAGCTTCTTTTAGGCTTAGGGATCTTTTACATGCAGTAAATCTACTACTTGGGACAGCCGGCTTTACTTCCACCGAAGGAAGGCGTACGAGGATTTTTTCGCCCTTAAAATCCACGGCTTCGATCGGGTTTGAACCCACTCGGGTACAACAGTCCGGTACGCTGACCGTTATACCACCGAATCTGAGTCCTGTAAGTTGTTCTGCCGAAAATTTGCCGTTCTTTCGCGCACCCCTGCATAACTTTCTCTCTACTGCGTAAGCGGTGACGAGAAAGTAAAATATCTTCAAACATGTATTTGCCTACATCTAATACAATATTATATTCATTTCGAAAATAATCGTAGAAACTCACACATTTACACATTTTCATTAATCTTGAACTTATAAATCAGAGTTTGTGCTTGTGAGAAATGAAATAAAATTACTGTCTACTATAGTTTGTTACTTTAACACCAGCTCTTTACTCAAATTCAAAGAGATTGCCTAGGAGAGCGATGACAGGGATAATTCCGGCCGAAATTTCACAATCGCAGGGGCAGAATACTTGTATGCAGTGAAGATACGCTTCATCCTTGTCTGTACGATGGTTTGAGTTCGCGGACGCTTGAGACGCCATGAACGAATAAATCATCAGAACGCCCCCACATATCCGATTTAATTCAAACCACTCTTTGAACACTCCGCTAGTTAATAACAATAAAGTGTGGAAATTTCAGCGAAATCGGTCGAGTAGTTTTGGCGTCTATATGCGACAGACAAACGTACAGTCCCTTTTATTTATATATAGATTTCAAAGTCACTTTTCCAATATGGCTTCCATCTACAGTCACAGGAACGACCGTTCTATTCAGCTGCTTTCACGGCTACTCAATGTTCTCTTCTCCTTATGGCCGTGCTTGCTAATACACGGCGGTCGCAATTTCAAGAAACTGTTTTGACGGGTAGTGCTGGCAATCACGCACATGACTTTCACTCCATGATGGAGCACATGTGCACCCCTGTGCATAATGTAACCTTGACTGAGTTATAAAATTGCAACCTTCTTAGCAAGTTACAATCTCGCTTTAGTAAAAGAAATTCAAAATGTTTAATGTTATCGTAATTACTTAGTTGATAACCGTGAAACATCACGGCTTATGAATAACAATTTCCTAAAAACTGCATGTAAATTATTTGTAATTAATATTCTCGAAGGGCAAATTTGCTGAACTTCAAGTACTGAATGCTAAATACTACACAATACGCACCCGTTGGAATTAAACCAGTAGTATTACAACAGCACATATTTTCTCGCATTACTTGTAACTGCTCCACAATATTATATTATTATATGAACCTGGAAATGTGTTTTCATCCAGCAAAAAGATTTTTCCGCATTAAGACTCGAACTCAGGTCCTCCGAATTAAATTATAGCTACCCCAAGCAGCCGCTCTGACGAACCATTTGGGGCTGACGCTTAAAAACCGAATTGTCTTAACACAATATTTCCAACACGCAATTTTGGAAACTTCAGAGAAATCAACGAAAATGAGACCTGCACCATTCTCTTAGGCGTCCCTTGGAAAAAAAAATTTACAGTGCTTTTTGAGAAAATGTTCTTTATACAATTTGTATTAACTTAAATAAGGAATTACGTGAAAACTACTTTTATCTTGTTAAAAATAGTTGTAAATGATCTTTCCTAAGAGCAAACTTTTGAAAAACTGATTTTGTTTGAAACAAAAATTTCCATTTTGTGGTTTTGTAATGATTACCTTTGCGATTTTCGAAAATGCATAGTTCTCCGTAAATGAAATACATTCCTTTGATACATACACGGAGAAAAGTTAAAGAAATTTCGAACGATTTGTAAAATAAGTTTTTTTTATAAATTTCACATATTGTAAGTACAAATTACGCAAAGACTACTAATATTTTTAAAAAATGGTACATAACCTTTTCCTAGTCGATTTTTAGAGCAGGTTTTTTTAAAGCAAAAATCTCATTTTTCAGATTTGACATTTTCAAATTTTAAAATTTTGCAATTTTCAAAAATACCGAAAATTTGTCGAAAATGAGGCTCAATTTTTGTAACGTCATTTGATACATACAAGGAAAAAATTTTTAAAAAATTGTAGTCCGGTTTGTAACAGAAATTGTTTCAAGCCTTTAAAATTGCCCAATTCCTTCATGCAAAATAACACGAAAACTAACATAGAAAATATCTCTAATGTCAGTATTGTAGTTGTAACTAGAAATGAAAAATTTTAACTTTAGCGATTTTCGAATAATCAAGTATTTTAACGAAAGTGTGACTTGCACTACTTTTAAGCGTCCTTAACGCTATCCGAAAATAAATTTAAATTACAAAGGTTGAAAATTTTGAAATATTTGATGATTTATATATATAAAATTTTCCCAAAAATTAAAATATCCGATTCAAATTCTTTTATTTTTTATTTATTTTACGTCAAAAAACAGTTAAAAAACTGCGTATGACGTGCTATGGGGAAAAGTGAATTGTGTGCACATTTTCAAAATTCTGTGATCCCTACACTAAGTCATATACTACTTAAATTTTGAATTTTGAAAGGGAGAAAAAAACAAAAAACTTCCATGTAGTAAAATCTATTTTCAAAAATAAATAAGCAATAAATTTTGAATTTTGAATTCAGAGAGCAAGTTCGCTGAACGATTAAGTACTAGAGATGTACACAGACGTTTTGCCATCAATCGATTTTTCAGTGTCAAAGACTCACAAAACACTGTTTTTGTCTAAAAACCAGTTAAAGGAAGTAATTTACTATCTACAGGAGCAAGATTTATCCACTTTTTCGTTTTCACGGCCCAGCAATATGAGTTATTCTGCCGAATATTCACTGTTTTCCTGCGCACTATTAAAATGTTCTCTTCTTACGAAGTAAGGGTGCTAAAGTACAAGCAAAGTCATTCGTTTAAGTTATTAAAGATGCAAGGACACTGTGATATGAGTGAATATTCGAGAAAACAACGCTGTTATATGTAGGGTGAGTCACGTAACTTTAGCACCTACTGTAATTTTTGAACTTGAACTGAGTTATTGCATTGCAGTTTTCACGAAGTTCATGGAGGAAATGGTGCTAATTGATACATGTATTCGTTTGGATTTTGTCACTTGTATTTTAAGAGATATTGAGGTAACCTTTTTCAAATGAAAATTTGAAATACCTTTTTTAATCTATCATGACGAGCGTAAAAAGATGGATCCAATGATACACATTGTCATATGTTAAATAAGCATTTTTGAGTAATTTTGATTTTTTGCGACTCGTGTTTAACGTATATTTTAAATGCAACAGTCCACCGACCAAGGTCGCGCAGTGCCCTCCCTTCCAGCACGTGCTCGGGGCGTTACAATATCTGTCAAACACGAGTCGCAAAAAAGGGAAAATTACTCAAGAAAATGCTTATCTCACATATGACAATACGTACAACACTGGATTCCTCTTTTTATGCTCGTCACGATAGACTAAAAAATATGTACAGTTCCATCTGAAAAACAAATTTACCTCAATATCTCGTCAAATACAAATGATAAAATAGAAATGAAACATGAATTAATTATCCTGATTCCCTCATGCACTTCCGTGAAAACTGCATTGCAATAACTTGAACCGTTCAAGAACTGCACGAGGTGGTAAAGTTACGTGACTCACCCTGTATATGCACATCCTCTCATGCGGCCGGAGGTTGCCTAGTTTTCTTTCATCCTCTCCGCGCATTGGAAACGAGTAGCACAGATTTCTCACAAAAGCGTAACGTTTCCTCGTCGTGGGCCGAAGCCGTCGGGTCGGGGCACTGACAGACTCCGAGTGGGCGGATGCCGGCGGAGGAGGGCGGCGAAGGGGGCTGGAGTTGGGCAAGCGGACACAGGTCTGCGGACCGGACCTCCCACGGCACACACACACACAATCGCCCGCCGCGCTCCGCCGGCGCTGCGGCGGCGTCGCTCCCTCCCCCCCAAACAAATCTCTTGGCCAGGGGAGGGGAACCACAAAAAATGTAAGAAATTTTCTTCGGACATACTAAAATTGGTGCAGCATGGCATAACGCCCCCGACTGATTTAGAAGAATCGGACATTGGGAATTCACAGCTGATACCTGCCTTTGTACGTGTATCTACTTATTGATAGATATACTATGAAACTTTTCTTTCCAGACATAATGTAAAAACTAGATAAACTTGGTTTGGGGATAATTTCATTTAGTATAAAAACGCCCGTATCTACGTTGATATTCAATTTACCATAAAAATTCAAACGTACTCACTTTCCTTAGGGCCCAAAAACCCAGTTTACAAAATTTCATGTAAAACAATGACCAGACTTTTCGCCAGGCCCACAACGAGTCTCTGCCGTTTCTCCGATCAACACCAGGCGATTGCCGGAGCAGTACCTTACCAAACGGGCCTTGGATCGCCCGCGATCCTTTCTTCCTCTTCCTTGTCCTATCCTCTCCCCTTACACTCACACTTACACTAACATGCACTACACATTCCTAGAGAGACCAGTCGGGGCTGGGGCTTTAGAGCTTGTCGGGCTGGGGCGGTGCCCCGCTGGTGGGAGAGGCCTGGTTAGGGGGAAACCCCACTAGCCGATGGTAGGCTGGCGCCGGATCTCGCCATCCAGTGGGGGAAGATCACAGTATTCTCCCGAGAAAAAACGTGCACTACACTAACGGGACTAATGACCACAGCAGTTGACTCGCCCGGAAACACGGAAAAATCAATCTATCAATCAATTAAACCGTTCTCGAAAAATAGCAGGTATATGATAAACAAAAGGAACATTGCTAATGGGATATTTTAAGACAAGCGAGAGACAATATATGCAAACTGTTCTTGTTGTTGTTGTTGTTGTTGAATGTTGGCTCATGTGAGGCCTTCAATGGTTCAAATGAGAAAAGAACTAGACGTGCTACAGATTGGCACAGACTTTCTCGTATACTTGCGTATATACAGAGTAATACTCGTAGTATGGAGAAAGTTATGTAATGCTGCGCGAAAAAAACGATTTCAAGATTTCAACGGAAATACAGGTTTTGAGGTTCCCTGAGACCAAAAAAGATTTGTTTTTTTTAAACGTCCGTCCTTCCATCTGTTTGTCCGTCTGTCCGTCTGTCCGTCTGTCCGTCTGTCCGTCTGTCCGTCTGTCCGTCTGTCCGTCTGTCCGTCTGTCCGTCTGTCCGTCTGTCCGTCTGTTCGTCTGTTCGTCTGTCCGTCTGTTCGTCTGTTCGTCTGTTCGTCTGTTCGTCTGTCCTTCTGTCGGTTCGACTCTCTGTGAACACTTCTAGCGCTAAACAATGCGTACGATCTTTTCCAAATTAAAGAAACCCCAGTGCATCTGGCTCTAGATGAAGCTTTGAGAGTTTGGAAAACATTCTTTATACTTTACATAAAGTCCCCCGGACATTTTCAAAATTTTCACATAAATGGTTCCAAATTTTTTTTCTTTAAATTTCTTGTACGAATAGAGTAAAATACACTTAGAAAGGTGGCATAGGTCCCATTTTCACGGTTACACGAACACATTTATGCGAACTACATACACGAAGAAATTTACACGAACGCTTGAGGCGTCATGAATGAATAAGTCATCAACAACGCCCCCACATGTCCGATTTAATTCAAACCACTCTTTGAACACTCCTCCTATTAATAAGAACAAAGTGTGGAAATTTCGGCGAAATCGATCGAGTAGTTTTGGCGTCTATATGCGACATACATACGCACAATCCATTTTTTTATGTAGATTTTAAAGTCACTTTTTCAATATGGCTTCCATTTACAGTCACGAAACAACTCTTCTAATCAGCCGCTTTCGCGGCTACTCAATGTTCTCTTCTCCCTATGGCTCGGTTGACACCGAGTTAGAATATACTACATATAGTGGCTGAAGCGCCTCCATCTTTGCAGCAAATTGAAGCCATGTTTTTGCAGTCAAAGCAGCGACCTCTGGAGAAACAGTATTCGAGTATTCCATTTGACACAGGTTAATGCTGCGTGGGACCAGCCACATATAATATAAAGCCTCTTACCCTGTGTTTCACAACCAAAAACCAGTATTTTAAGAACGAAATCAAAATAGGTAAGGAGAACGAATTGAGAAACTAAAAACACGTTGCTTCCTGCACTGGGTATTTACCATAAGAATGAAAGCTGTTGAAATATTGTTGTTAGCATGATGCCTGAATGTGAATGTTGTTGCAATAAGAAGCAAACAAACACATCACAAATAAGGCGGCCCACTTGAAAAATGATATGTTTGTGGCTTGATTGGGCTATTTTCCAGTTATATGCCGAACATACTGAAGGCATTGTGAATATTACCATTCTATCCACTAATATAATTTTAATGCATATAAACAAAAAGACAACAATAGAGAAATCAGATTGGATATAAACTACACGTCATTACTGTACAAACCGGTAGCGGTAGCTCAGTGCATCAACTGATGTCACTGCAGCGCATCTGACCGGGAGGTCCTGGGTTCGAGTCCTGACGGCGGCAGGATTTTCGACACTAGCTTTTCAACTAGGTCGAATTCAGTCACTGTCTGGAGGAGAATTCTAGCGGCCGGCTGCTCTGATCGGTAGTTTTCCGTGGTTTCTCCGATCAACGCAGGCGAATGCCGTAGCAGTACCCTACCAAACGGGCCACGGACCGCGCGCGATCTGTCCTTCCCCTTCCTTGTCTTATTCTCTCCTCTTACACACACACACTCACACTAACATGGACCCCAGTATCACATATTCCGGGAGACCGGTCGGAAGCTTAAAGCTTGTCTCGGCTGGGGCGGTGCCCCGCTGGTGGAAGAGTCCTGGTTACGGGGAAACCCCACTAGGCGACGGTAGGTCGGTGCCGGATCTCACCATCCAGCTGGAGAAGACCACGGCCATCTTCCTAGAAAACAAACATGCACTACATTAACGGGACTAATGATCAAAGCAGTTGACGCGCCCGAAAACGCGAAAAAAAACAACCAAACCAAACTTGAATGTGCCACCTGCCTTTCAAAAGACAACACAGGCAGTCATAATATGTAAAGTTGTAGCAACAATGAAAGAAAGTGCGTCCCATTGAATGTACTCTAAACCTAATAATACTCGTGAAGAAACATGTTCCTACGAACTACAAATTACACAAAAATGTCATAATACTAAACTTAGTGTGTATTTTAATTGACAAAATGTGTGACTTTTAGTTGCCGTAGTGTGGGGTTATCAGGGATTGTGTTCGGTCAAAACACGCTTAAGATCTCTCTTATAGCCTCGTCTGTCAAGAAAAAATTGAAGTAGAAAGCAAATGTAGATGCATTTTTTAAGGAAAGGAGGTAAGAAGTACATTTATTAAGAAATTACAATAAATTCAGTACAAAATACATTGTGTCTTCATCAGACAAGCTCAATGGATATCTTAATCATTGATACTGAAACATGCCCACAAACTGCTCACAATTATTGCGCGTTTCGTCGTAACCAGTTTCCGAATTTATGTTAACATGGGCGCCAGGAAAAAGGTTACGATAATATTTTTAGCTATTATTGCTTCAAAGAAAACTAAATATTGTCCCGCTAGCTGGGTCGTTGGGTTGCATCTGGAAGCAATCGCTATTACCTATTGATAGCCGGTGCAATCTTTGCCATCCATACAGTGGCGAAGAACTGAAAACAAATATTTTATCTAGCTACTTATTAGCTCGAACTGGCCACTATATATCTTTTTTTTCTTTCAAATAGAAACTTAGGATTTATTGCTTATTGCAATGTAAAAATTTTAAATGGAAATTTACAACAGAAAGAATGTCCTTTGGTCTCGTGCTTAATTTCGAACCTTTATACCACTATATTGCGCGCTCGCCGAAGTCGACGTCGTCACGAAAGGACCATCTTCTCTTCTCCCCGGTGATGCGAATTGAATTTGATGCGGTCTTCTTTCCCTGTTCTTCCGCGCGAACGATGCCGAGCCACTGATCCGCACTACTTTTCAAATATTCGTGATTCTAGTTCGATTAAACTTTTAAAAATAATGCAGTTCTTTACGATTACTGGCGGAAATGTATTAGCGTCAACAAATTAGTTACTTGTCCAGAATATTTCTGAGTCCTATCATATACGACTTCTCACAAGTTCTAATTTGTAAAAATAATTAAAGTCCAAACTATTCGTGAGTTATACTTTTAACACACTGTAAATTATTTCAGATCCAACGTTCCTCAATCTCATGAAAAATTACAAGTTCCAATTACACAAATTATCTATCCGCGAGCGACCGCACAGCGTCGACATATAGGCAAGTCTGTATTTTTTTACTGCTCAGCCCTCCAGACCTCGTCTTCCCTTTTCTACTGTTTTGTCTCAAAAAATCAGACGTACTTCCGCAGTAGTAGACTATCGTTGCTCTCTCCAACCAATCCCAAAATCGTTTTCAAATCTGACTAGCCACGCCTTCACTTTCAATGCCAAATGAATATTTATTTATGTTGACAACAACTTGGGCGCCGTTGCTAATGCGCCGTGTCCCTGTTTAATTATCCTAGCATTTCAACCCATTTGCGACAAATAACATGTAATAAAAATGACCCACATATTGGTATGTCACAATACATAAGCGTGAGTTCTCAATCATATTATGACTTTTGCCATTCCATTCTTGAGGACAAATGTAGAGTATACAAGACAGAAGAAAACAAAGATCGACAGCAATAAAAACCAAGAAAAATGTAATTAATGTCAACAAAAATCTGTACATTAGATCAAATATAGATTCTTTTTCTAAAAAGAAAAGGAAGTTCATATACAACAAACATTTGGAAGAGCTTCTTATAGGAAACGAAGAAACTAGCAAATATTAGCAAAGGCCTAACAGTCGTGTAATTTGCATAAAATAACAAGACTTGATAATGTAGAGAGATAATATCGGAACAGAAAAGGCCGTTCTATTTCGCAGTTTAGGATAATAAGCATTTCTCCATAAGATACATCATGTGTGAGGTCAGTTACAACGGAAGCCATGGAACGTTTTCTAAGGAATATATTCCAAACATTCTACAAGCGGAGATAATGCATAATGGCAAGAATACGCATTCCATCGGTCACTTTTTCTCTCGCGAGCTCATTTCCTTTCCTTCGCCCTCAAGAGAAAAGCCGCAACGCCGCAGCGCCGAAGGTGGTCGTTACTGTCTGAATATAATATGCAAAAACAGCTCGCAGGCTCCTAACAGGCGAGAAGGAATCGTTGACGCCGGGTTCCATACTGCTCCGTCTTACGTCAGCGCTGCCCGACATACGAGCGGCCGCTATTTCATGTGCCTGCCTCCCGCAGACCGGGTTGGTGGCGCGGACACAGGCCGGCGGCGGAGGCGGCGAAGTCATGGTGGAGATGGTGCAAGAGCACCCGGAGGAGATGGTGGATGTGATGGGGCAGGAACTATGCTCGCACTTTTTCTTGATCCTCGAGCTCCCTAGTCCTCGCTCAGCTCGGCATAGCACGGCCCGGTAAATATGAGCTCCACGGAACGTCACAGTTCATTTTGCAGTGCCTTGCACCTCCTACTTTTCCAATGCGGACTTCCTAGTTTTCCGGTATCTTTTCCTATCGACCTGTATTGGCTTACCATGTTTCTTCTTATCACTCAATTATTTCTATAACTATTAATTATTTCTTCAGAATTTAAAAGAATCTTCCGTTGTTTCTCATAGCTTTCTAGCCCAAGACGAGTTATTACGCCGAGTTTTCTGTCAAAGTTGACAGCCCTGCACTGCCGTGATGTAGACAGAACCCGCCTCTCCGCGCATCCCCTGCTGTGGAGTATCAAGGAAAAGTGCGCAATTAGTAATTGGGTAATCGTATTGGTGATGGTGTAGTGACGGTGATCGATTAGTGATTCAGAACGCGTCAACCGCTAAAGGTCAATAGGTCTCGTTAGTGTAGTGCATGTGTTTTTTTTTCGTGAGGCGGCGGCGGTCTTCCCCAGCTGGAGGGTGTGATCCGGCGACGGCCCACCAGTCTCAGATCGAGGTTCTTCTCGACCTGGTATTTCTCACCAGCGAGGTACAGCCTCCGCCGACTGTAGACCTTAGTTCCCAACCGGTCTCTCGGCATTTGTAATAGTTTAGTGTATGTTGGAGTAAGTGTGTGTGTGTAAGGGAAGAGGATAAGACAAGGAAGAGGAAGGAAAGATCACGCGCGGTCCATGGGCCGTTTGTTAGGGTACTGCTCCGGCATTCGCCTGGTGTTGATCGGAGAAACCACGGAAAACTACCGATCAGAGCAGCCGGCTGCTAGAATTCTCCTCCAGGCAGCAGGTGAATTCGTCCTAGAGTCGAAAATACTGCCGCCATTGGGACACGAACCCCTGGACCACCCGATCTTAGACACTGCAGCGACATCTGTTTAAGTTCTGAGCCACCTAAAGTGGTAGTGGTGACGGTGATGGGGTTTGTGGAGTTGTAGGTGGCGGAAATGCGGTTGTAGGTAATATTGGAAATGCAGCTGATGTCGGTGGAAAAGGTGATGGTGGTAGAAGTTGTGATGTTGTAATGGTGCTGTTGGAGTAAGTTGGTGGTGGCGACGGTGAATGGTTGCGGTGGAGGGTTGTGGTAGTGATAGTGATGTCGTTGGTGGTGGTGGTGGTGGTGGTGGTGGTGGGAGCAGGGGAGTGGAGATAGAAATGCTGAAGAGGAAGTGAAGCGGAAAGAGGGGCTGAATTTAATAGGAGGCGGTGGAGATGGTGTTGGAAAGAAATGGAGAAGCAGGCTGAGGTGGAAGCATAATAAGAGAGGTGGAGATGTATAAAAATGCTGGGGGAGATGAGGACGCGGAGGTGAAGAAAGAAGCAGGATGGAAGCAGATGGGATGGAGTGCAGGAGGGCGTGGAAGTGTTCCCAGAATTGGAGGTGGAGATACAGATGGAAGCAGTGGTGAGGAGGAAAAGAGTTAGAGGAGATGAAATGGAGCAAGAGAAGAAGAAAGAGTCAGGGGAGGAAGTGAAGAAGAGGCAGAGGAGTGAGAGGAATTAGAAGTGAGAGGGCAGCAAAAAAGTTCGGGGAAGGTACAAAAAATTTATTTAATTGTCATCACAATGTAACCTTATTGAAGAGACTGATAGCAAAGAGATTGAATATAATTTACAGGCAATACTACAGGCCTAAGAAAGCGTTCAAAGAATTATCGTCTCGGAAGTGGTTATGTGGAGCAACTGGGTGTAAACGAGGAGACATGGATCCACTCCCGTCGAGGACGAATTCTTTCAACAAATTTAACAGAAAAAAGTGATGAAGATGATAATGGAAGAGGAGAGGAAGAGGGGCAGAGAGAGAGAGAGAGAAAGAGAGGAGGCGAGAGGGAAGGGAGGGAGGGGAGAGGAGGAGGGACATAGATGGAGGGAGAGAGAGGAGGAGGAGAGAGGAAGAGGGGCTGAGAGAGAGGAAGAGAGGAGGGTAAGAGAGAAAGAGGGGTAGAGATGGTGGGAGGAAGGGAGAAAGAAGAGAAATGTTGCACACCCTAACGGCATGACCACGAGCTGCCTCTGATATGAAGCCCCACTTTTGCATCTTGTAAAAGCGTTCTTATTATTTCAATAGCATTTCCGATGGCCCAACTGGACTGGGCTTGGCCCCGCCCCCGCTCGGAGGCGCGCCGCGCAGGTGCCGGCTGCCGGCGAAAGGAGGCGGGGGCGGCGGCGGGGGCGGCCTGACCCTTGCTGCGGGCTAATTACCGTGCTTACCAGGCGCGCGCGAAGTGGCGCGGTCTCCGCCGCCGCCGCCGCCTCCACCGCCGCCTCCGCCGCTGCCGCCACCGCCTCCCGCCGCCGCGCCGCCACGCCGCCGCCGCCGCCGCCTCCGCCGCCTCCGCCGCCGCCGCCGTCTCACCGCCGCCTCCGCCGCCTCCACCCGCCGCCTCCGCCGCCTCCGCCGCCTCCGCACCTGCTGCCTCCGCTGCCTCCGCCGCCTCCGCCTCCGCCGCCTCCGCCGCCTCCGCCGCCTCCGCCACCGCCACCGCCGCCGCCACCGCGCCGCCGCCTCCGCCGCCGCCTCCGCCGCCTCCGCCGCCTCCGCCTCCGCCGCCTCCGCCACTCCACCACCGCCGCCGCCGCCGCCGCCTCCGCCGCCTCCGCCGTCTCCGCCGCCTCCGCCGCCTCCGCCGCCGCCGCCTCCGCCGCCGCCTCCGCCGCTTCACCGCCGCCGCCTCCGCCGCCACCGCCCCTCCGCCTCCGCCTCCGCCTCCGCCTCCTGTACCGCCTCCGCCTCCGCCTCCGCCGCCGCCGCCGCCGCCGCCGCCGTCGCCGCCGCTTCAGCAGACGCGGCGCAAGGGTGAAAGAGGTCCAAGCTCTGATGTAAAGGGGATCTGTAACCTACACCACACGACACAACGTCATCAGTAGGGGGCGGATTTGGATCACCTGAAACAGCGCCAAAATAATCAACAAATTGCCCTTAAAATGCTTTAAAAGTGCACCAAAACCAAAGAAAAATGACGTAAAAGTCTTATCAAAACCAGTGCGGATGTACAACTCACGGTGTTGGATACGTTACTGATGTAATCGAGACTTCTTCCATTCGTTCGAGTGAACTCAGCTTGCAAACTTTTGGTTTGGACGGTTCTTTACCAGAAAATCTGTCTTTAGTTATCACGAAGTCGACCGAACCGGAAATGGCGGTGGTATACGTCACAAAAATTACATCCTCACAACAGCTGTCAAAACAATTTTCGAGCGAACAAGTTAGATAGGCTACTGAGTAATTTCTGTGAAGATAATTTGTTGTATCTCGTAAATATTATCAACTATCGTTAAAAATGACATTAAAATCGATGAAATCAGCAAAAAATCCATTAAAAATGACGGTAAAAGGTAAAAAATGACTTATTAGTCGAAATCAATAAAAAATGCAAAAGAATGTCCAATAAAAATGGGTAATTTCCTTTTGTCATAACATAAGTTGAATTTCTGTATTAAATATCATTGTTCTAAAGTGAAAAGAAAAAAAATGACATTTCATTAAAATCCGCCCCTAGTCATCAGCCTCGTATCCCTCCATGCCGCTGCTAGATGAGAATGGCATGGAACGAAGGCCGTGAGACATTATAGGCCTAACGTATTTAGCATTTTCTGGTTGATTGGTTTATTTTGTGTTTGTGGGCACGTCGACTACAGTCATTATTACGTTACTTTATTAGGGTCTCTCAGAAAATGCTGCTTTGCACTCCTCAGAACCCTTTCGATCTTAAATCTGATAAAATGTCGTTGATTTGCTGAGAGCATAATACATGAATTGCGAAATAATATATTTTAATTAAATATTTATTTAAATATCTATCTCTAAGTATTTTTTAAATATTTAAATAAATATTTCTAGAAGAGAGCAAATTTGAAAATGTAATAATAAGTTTTCAAATTTGCATATTTTTAAAATATATTTTATTTCTTTGCGCGTGAATTTTATATCGCATATGTTCTTGTTAATATTCAAATTCAATTAACAAATTCAAATACTACATCTCTTCAAAACTTGTCGATTCAGCCTGGTTTTCACTAGTTTGCAATGACGTCGGATAACAGAATTTTGAAATGCCGGGATCAAATATCGCGGAGGTCATTTATTATATTATTTTACAAATTCTTAGTAAAAAGCATGGAACTGTTACGAAAATACACGTACTCACTAAGAAGTCACTCACGTTCTTCATGCTAATACAAACTATCCAGATATTTGCCTTCTCTCTGATTGCTGGTTTGGTCATTACCATCACAATCACCGTCACCATCGGCTTTGTCTTCTCTGACAGTGAATCATTACTTGTTATTACCACCGCCAGTTGATATCGTTAATATCGACGCCCAAATCAAGGATACATAAATCATCGACACACCAATCCACTAGTCCTGCACGACGTCCTTACTCTCACCGCCATTGTCACATTCACCAACAGAACCGGTAGCGGTAGCTCAGTGCATCAACTGATGTCACTGCAGCGCCTCTGACCGGAAGGTCCTAGGTTCGAGTCCTGACGGCAGCAGGATTTTCGACACTAGCTTTTCAGCTAGGAGCGTCGCTGCCTGGAGGAGAATTCTAGTGGCCACTTGCTCTGATCGGTAGTTTTCCGTGGTTTCTCCGATCAACACCAGGCGAATGCCGGAGCAGTACCCTACCAAACGGGCCACGGACCGCGCGCGATCTGTCCTTCCTCTTCTGTCCTATCCTCTCCCCTTACACACACCCACTACCATTCACTGCTGCACCCCACGCGGCTTCCGGGACCGGTCAGGGAGTTTGGGGCTTGCCCCAGCAGCTAGGACAGTGCCCCGCTGTTGGGGAGAGTCCTGGATTAAGGGGAAACCCCACTAGCCGACGGTAGGTCGGTACCGGACCTCGCCATCCAGCGGGGGAAGATCACTGCCATCTCCCGAGAAAAAAAACATGTAGTACACTAACGGGACTAATGACCGAAGCAGTTGACGCGCCCGGAAACACGAAAAAATCAATCAATCAATCAATCACCAACAGATGAAACAGTATACATTCCAGAACTCTATAACTAGTCGTATGCGGCACGTCAAGTACTATAGTGTTAATAGTCCGATAAGTGTAGCGAATGTTTTATACTTGAAGGTGGCGGTGTTTCTCTCTCGCTGGTTGGCTCCGACCAATATGTCGATTTGCGAGCGATTTCCCTCTCCACATCTCCCACAGAGAGTCAGGCTCTAAGTTTCCGAGTTCCTCTCGGTGTGTGCTGTAGTGTAGAGCATGCACAAGTGTGGGTGTAAGTAAGGGCAGAGGATACGACAAAGAAGAGGAAGGAAAGATCGCGCGTGGTACGTGGCCCTTTTCTCAGAGCACTGCTTCGGAATGTGACCGAAGAAACCACCGTAGTGAACGAAGAAACCGGATATTTATCGAAGAAACCACGGAAAACTATCAGCCAGTAGAGCTTCTACTCAGAGCAGCTTACTGCTAGAATTCTCCTCATGACTGCGGCTTCATTCCAACAAGCTAAGTTGATAAATCCTCCACCGTTGGGACTGGAACCCTAGAACCTCTCGTTCACGGTCCCAGCCCCGACAGCGGCAATCCTGGTTCTGACGTAAACTCAGTCCGCCTCCGACTTTATGGACAGCGACAGTGCTATCGTCGGCATCTGTAAGTGGAGTCGCCTGCAGAGCGTCCGCGTGATGTCATAGTGCGGGCGTTCAGAAGCAGAGTTACGAGAGGTGCTCGACTCCTCCGCAGCAGTCACGACCTCCGGCGAGCCGCCGTTGCCAACCGCTCAGCAACGCCTCGCAACTAGTGATGCCACATTTCACCGAAACATCGAAGTTTCGATTCATTGATTTCTTCTTGTTTCCGGGCGCGTCAACAGCGTTGGTCGTTTATTCCCGTAAGTGTAGTTCATGTTTTCTCTCGGGAGATCTCAGCGATCTTCCCCCGCAGGATGGGGAGATTCAGCGCCGACCTACCGTCGGCTAGTGGGGTTTCCCCTATTGGGTTTCCCTGGCGAGGCACCGTCCCAGTCGAATGGCTCTAACCTCCCGACCGGTCTCCCGGAATATGTGCTAGTGTGGTGCATGTTAGTGTAAGTGTGTGTGTAAGGGGGACAGGATAGGGGTAAGGGGTAAGGAGACAACGAAGAGGAATGTCGTGACCCGTTTGTTTGGGGTACTGCTTTAGCATTCGCCTGGTGATCGGAGGCTCCTGACCAACTACCCAAATTCTCCTCCAGACAGTGACTGCATTCGACCTAGCTGAAAAGCTAGTGTCGAAAATTCAGCCGCCGTCAGGACTCCAACCTAGGACCTCCCGGTCAGAGGCGCTGCCGTGACAACAGTAGATGCACTGAGCTACCGCTCCCTGTCGATGTTTCGATACATCGCTAAAGGGTTTTTGATGTCGATGACAATCATCGACGAGAAAACATCGGTTTTAATTATAGACTAAAACACGTACTATTTTCCTATCCATTTTTAACATATTTCTTATCCATTTTTACAGTACGTAAAAGGGATATATTTTACTGTTTGGTTACCAGCATGTTAGTAGTATGTGAAAATTATTATCGAATGTAATGAATCAAATTAACAATAAAGAACATCCTGTTATGCTATCGATTTCGTGTTTCACTGTCTATTCAGTGACACGTCTGGCGATGACATACATTCATCACACGAGCAGCTCCCAAACTTCGTCAAATTGCAGAGGCGAATTGTGCAGAGTGATAAAGAGGATGACGCAAAAGAACTATATTGCTGTGGACTGCTGCTACACTACAAAGTGCTTAAACCCCTTTAGTAAAAAAATATTAAATTTTTTTAAAAAATCTATGTTTTTGCAACAAAATATTGATGTGAAGAAAACATCAAAAACAAAATATCGATGTTTCTGGTGGAAAACATCGATGTTTTAAAAACATTTTGACGACTCTAAGGTCTCATTCACAATGCAAAGTTAAACGTAACGTAAGACCTCACTCACTATGCACATTTAAACGTAACGTAAGGCCTCGTTCACTATGCAAACTTAAACGTAACGTAAGGCCTCATTTCCAATGCAAACTTAAACGCAACGTAAGGCCTCTTTCACAATGCAGACTTAAACGCAACGTAACTAAGGCCTCATTCACAATGCAAACAAACGTAACGTAAGGCCTCGTTCACTATGCAAACTTCAACGTAACGTAAGGCCTCATTCGCAATGCAGACTTAAACCCAACGTAATACCTCATTCACTATACGAATTTAAACGTAACGTAAGGCCTCGTTCACTTTGCAAACTTAAACGTAATGTAAGGCCTCATTCACTATGCAAACTTAAACGTAACGTACGACCTCATTCACAATGCAAACTTAAACGTAACGTCGGGCCTCATTCACAATACAAACTTGAACGTAACGTAAGGCCTCGTTCACATTGCAAGAATGAACATAACGTAAGGCCTCATTCACAACGCAAACTAACGTAAATATAACGTAGCCGCAAAACCTACAAATGAGTTACTAAGCGAGACCATTAACAATGCCTTGACGTAACCGCAGACCTAAGTCCGTAAATTTAAGAGTTCACAAGCTCCAAGCTTTTACGTTAAGTTTACGTTGAAATTCTACCGAAGACCAATCAGCGAGCAGCGTGGAATGTCAATTTCAGATTGTGTTGGGGTAGTTTGTGGTTGTCATTTTGTTATTATAATGTAGAAAACTAGTTTGCGAACGGTTTCGATGCGTGTAGTGAATTCAAAGTAAGAATTTGGGCATTCTTTATAGTGATTTTAACTGGACATGGCGAATAGACTAATTATGTTCGACGAATTACTCGTGAATTTGGTTCAAAAGAATCCTTGTTTATAACACGACGGAAATGAGAGCACTACTACAACATCTGCTCGCATATATATATATATATATATATATATATATATATATATATATATATATATATATATATAAACAATAATAAAGACAAAACTATAGAAATATCGAAGAAAAAGCTACAAATTATGGTGGAAAGATCTTTCCAACGTGCTAGAAACGAATCGATAAAGTTTTAGTACGTTTAATTCTGATTGGTTCATGCGAAACTTACGTTATAGGTTACGTTAGTCATTGTGAATGCTTGCTTTTACATGTAAATTTTACGGTTAAGTTTACAGCATCATGTTACGTTTACGTTTGCATTGTGAATGAGGCCTAACGCAAGCCTACCTTTACTGTTTCTGAATTCGCGTGCCCGAAACCGATATTCAGCTATACTTATTCAGAAAATTTGCTACTATGTACTTAGATTGTTGTGTTTTACTTGGTTACATAAATGTTTGAACACTGATATTTGCGGCGAATTTCTTTGACCTTTACTGTTTCTCAATTTGTGTGCTCGAAGCCACTATTCATCTATGTATTGAGAAAATTCCCTATTATGTCGTTATTTTGTCTGAGTGATTCTTGAATTAAATGTTCTGTGAATTCTAAGAATTAAATGTTCATCACACATGATGATCTTACGGGTGTCCAGAAGGATTCCAAGGAAGAGGCTAGAAATGTTTGTCTACCCATTTGATAGTAGGTATAATTAGAGGGAGAGAAATTTCTGATAATTCAGTTCTCAATGCTAATATTCTGGAATTTAGGCTACTATATTTCCTATCATCTTATAAGAGAAAGAGAAATGAAGATTTGTGAAAATATATGGCACGAAAAAAGCAAATGCATTCTGGCAAAAGCGAGTTTTGAAAGTACCAGTGATACTGACATTGCGGTGGAATCCATCAAGGTGACAAAAATTTACTTGATATGTTTAACAGAGGCGGGATTGTGATTCCAGGATGAATCAATTCGTGAGCTGATTGCTCCCGTCAGTGGTTTCCATTCTAGACGAATGTCGTAGCAGTTGCGCAGCATTTCATAACTTTCTTTATACTACGTATATTACTCGTATATACGTACGGAGACGAGAAAGTAAAAAGTTGAATGGGAATCTCTACAAATCCGGAGGGTTAAGTCAAGATTCTGTGCCCGATAAAAAAATATATTGATTATTCAGCTTGGAAAAATACCAACATACATACGACTCGGTAGATCAACGTACTTTAGTAGAGAGGATCAAAAGCACAAAAATCATTCAGATTTGAGAGAAATGATGTTGGAAAAGTTTCCTTTCCAATATAACAATAACGACTGGAATAATTATCTGGACAGCCTTGGAACCCTTTCCTCTAGATGTTCAAATATTTAAAATTAAATTAACTAAAACATATTGTAAACTTCATTACTTACTAAGTTGGCTTATAAAATTGTTATTTTAGTATGTGGAAGTGGAGGCAATGTAGTTAAAAAGTCGTGTATTTATTACTTTAAAATATTAGATATACAGATTCTGTATAGGCTAGCCTTAAAATGTAGAGTTAATGCCATTATTATTGTTATTTAATTGCTTTTATTGTTATCATTATTCATATTATTGTTACATTATTCTATTATTATTTTCTTCTTCTTGCCGGTTTCTTAATCGCTACTTTGTCTTTTGGAGCCTAATCCTCTTTTCCAGCCTTCTCTATTCTTCCAGGAATCAGGAGGTAATTTCCACTTCTCGATTACCTTTCTGATCTGGTCGTTCCGCCGTGGTCTTCGTCTTTCTCGTTTTCTCCTTTCACTTCGTTGTCATTCAAACGATTTTTTGGTGAGTCTTTTCTCATCCATTCTGGTACATCTCCATACAAGTGAGTTGTTTCTTTTCAATTTCCTCTATAATATCATGTTGCAGGTTCATTATCTCCTTAGCCCGTTCATTTTTTATTCTTCTCCTTCTAAATATTTTTGCCGCTTTTCTGAGGAATTCCATATCCAGATCTCTCAATTTTTGATTCTGTAAGTTGTTCTCGAAGTTGCCAGATTTCTGCTGCATAAAATATAACACTTTCAAGCATACATTTATGATTCAAATTCTCGTTTCCTTCCTTAATTTGGATCCCAGATCACTGGATTTAGGGCTCCTAAAATGTATCTTCCTTTAAGCGTCGAGTTTCACATTCCTTTCTATAAAAACTGTTTCCCTATTGTTGTTACCAAATACTTATATCCTCTGCTGTTCTTATTATTTCTCCGTTTTCCATAGTCAATACATGTGTATTGCCTAATGCACAGTATACTGTTTTTATAGGTTAGGCTTAGTCCCCATTCTCATAAGCTTCTTTTATCTTTCTAGTCATATATTCAATATCTTCCTGTTCTTGCGCCATCAGCACCTGATCATCAGCGAATTGTAGGGTATAATGTGTTGTGTTATGATCAAGTTGTATTCCCATCCCCATTTTCTTTTCTATACCTGTAACATCGCATTAACTTATATTTTAAAGAGAGTAGGTGACAAACAGAATCCTTAGTAGTCCTATTGAGATAGTAAATGTTTGGGTCATCCGTTTTCCAACTTTCCCTTTTCTCTTTTGATGTATATACAATTCCTTCAATGCATTTATTAAGATTTTATTTAGATTACTTTTACTCATAACTTCCCATAGCTTAACTCGTCCATAGCTTCCCAAATTTTAAGATGGTTGCTGAATTTATTTTTATGACTATGGATATCCCTTTACTATCCCTTTTGTCTTTCGGTTCTCCGCTCCATATATGAACATAGGATCCAATCTCTTGTATACCTGAGCCCTCTCTCTTCGTCTCACTTAAACTTACATTATCCATATTTAAACCTTGGAGTTCCTTAATTACATCCTGTATTTTATTTCCCAGACATTGAGTATTTCATATTCCAATATTCTTTAACCATTTCCTTTGCCTAGTTTCGCGAGATCATCCCCGTGTCCTTCATCCCTAGTTAGAAATGTGGTCTAGGAATTCTGCCTAAATCTTCGAGGTCATTTCGACGTTCCAAGATCTTCTTCAGCGCAATGTACCAGATGTTCTCTCCTTGCGCCCCAGTCGTCTTCTGGAGTACTTCCTCTGACCCCTCCCCTTTGACCGCTACGCTACCGACGGTGTATATCTCTGGATCACGGGAGTACTCAAGCTCCACTACCAAAGTCAAGGTCATGTATTCCCTAGGTGGAGTATTATTATTATTATTACCATTATTATTATTATTACCATTATTATTATTATTCATTATTATATTATTATTTTATTATTTTATTACCATTATCATTATTATTATTATTATTATTATTAGAATTATTTTTAAGGTACATTGTATTAATATTTACCATTATTATCATTATTATTATTACCATTATTATCATTATTATTATTACCATTATTATCATTATTATTACCATTATCATTATTATTATTATTATTATTATTAGAATTATTGTTAAGGTACATTGTATTAATATTCTTAATTGTAATGTTTGTAAATTGTAGCGTTTTGCCACCAATTTGCATAAGCCTACCTGCAGAAAAAAATTAATATATCTATCTATATTAGCCCATAAGCACGTATGTTACCTGATTTCCTTCTTAAAGTCCTTATTTTTTAGGAAATATAGAATGGAACATTTTAATTCTACACCTTTTTGTTAGCCTTTAATTTTGGATGCATCGTTAACCACCAACGATGTGAAGTTGTATATCTCGGTGCGTGCTGCTAGCTTTAGACTTAAACTAGAGCGCCTTCGAGTTTGGGAAATCCTGAAAAGACTAAAATTGATGAATATGGCCCTTCATTAGCCTTTGATTTTGTAAAAGGATTGCAGGCTGAGTTTGGTTTTTGGGCGCTGGTAGCGTCAGATGGCTCATGGGGGGAGGGGGCGTGGCCGGCCGTTCGTCTTGAGGAGCGTCGAGCAGAGGCGGCAGGTCGTGGGCAGAGGGGCGGAGCGCGGGCGGCAGGCATTGTGCGTAGCATTAGCTCACCTGCGCCCCGCGCTTTGTCTGCCCGCGGGCGAAGACAGCTGCTGCACCTTTGCCTCTCATTGTGCGCTGCTCCGTGCCTGGCAGCACCCGCCCACCACCGCGCCCGCCCGCCCGCCACAGGCTTCTCGCGCCCGCTGTGCTCCGCTGCACTTCGGGTTGCGTTTCACGGAATCAATGCGCTTATCCAGGCGGTGACGCGAGGCGAGGAAAACTGCTTTGATATCCTCGTCTTGAATTTACGATGCCCGTAAAAATTCAAAGACTGAATTATTAGGTTTTCGGATGTGTCACCTCCTGGGTCATTAATCCCGAAAATGTACATTCGCGAGAGGTGGCGGTCACGCTTCTGGATGGCGATTGATTGATTGTTAGTGATTCCGAGCGCGTCAACTACTGAGATCATTGGTCCCGAAGTGTTGTGTGTGTTTTTTCATCGTGAGGTGGCTGTAATCTTTCCCCACTGGATGACAAGATCCGATGACGACCTACCGCCCACTAGCGAGGTTTACCCAACTAGGCATCTCCCGTTAACGGGGCACCTCTCCAGCCGAATCATGTTCTAAGTCCCCGATCAGACTCGCGGCATGTGTGGTAATGTAGTGCATGTTAGTGTAAGTGTGTGTACGGGGTGAAGATAGTTTAAGAAAGAGGAAGGAAAGATCGCGCGCGGTCCGTGGCCCGTTTGTTAGGGTACTGATCCGGCATTCGCCACGTGTTGATCGGAGAAACCACGGAAAACTAACAATCAGTGCAGCCGGTCGGTAGAATTCTGTTCTAAACTGCTCCTGAATTCTACCTAGCTGAAAACTAGTGTCAAAATCCTGCAGCCGTGAGAACTCGAAACTAGGACATCCAGTTAGAGGCACTGTAGGGACATCAACAGAGAGGGGCGTCATTATTCAGGTTCGAACCCCAGAAATTGAAGTCTTGGAAGCTCCCTGCCCAAGGAAAAGACACGTTTCCTCCTTAACCAACAGCCGTAACAATTTATATTCTACGCCAAAATTTGACATCAACCGTTCCAAACTGTAATCTGTAATAAAAGAAATTGCCGCGGACCGGTTAGTTTAAAATACCCAGATTGGAACCCCAGAAATTGAAGTATTGGAAGCTACCTGCGCAAGGAAAAGACGTTTCCTCCTGAACCAATAGTCGTAACAATTCATACTCTAGGCTAAAATTTGCCCTCAAACGTTGCAAACAGTAATCTGTAATAAAAGAAAATGCCGCGGACCGGTTAGTTTAAAATACCCAGGTTCGAACCCTAGAAATTGAAGTCTTGGAAGCTCCCTGCGCAAGGAAAAGACACGTTTCCTTCCTGAATCTAATATGCGACGTAGAAAATCCATACATTTCTACTGCCGAAATTTGCCCTCAACCGTTACAAACTGTAATCTGTAACAAAAACATTTGCCGCGGACGAGCTAGTTTAAAATTTTGGCATAGAGTAAGAATTGTTACGGCTATTGGTTCAGGAGGTAACGTGTCTTTCTCTTGCGCAGGAAGCTTCTAAGACTTCAATTTCTGGGGTTCAAACCTGGATATTTTAAACTAACCGGCCCGCAGCGAATTTTTTTATTACAGATTACAGTTTGCACGGTTACACAATTTGTTTATTGTAGATTACAGTTTGCAACCGTTAAGGGCAAATTTTGGCATAGAAATGAATTGTTACGGCTATTGGTCTTGGACGAAACGAGTCTCCTTCTTCTTGACTGCGTTTGCCATAGGAACGTAGGTGTTATTTTTCGTTTTTTGTAAAAATGTTTTGAAAAAATGGAGATATCGATATGATTTTTTCACTAATCGTTTGGAAATACAAAGCGGCAAATTTGGAGTGCTGTTTGGTGTATATGCTTACATGATTAGCGGATGTATATGTGTGCTCCTGCTAACTTCCAATGGAAGTTAGCATGACCATCGATTTCTTGAAAAAATTACCCGTAGCAAATGTTTTGTTTTCACATCTTAAGAACGGCAAAAAAGCGGCAAATTATGAGCTATACAGTTTTGTGATTGGGTGAAATGGTCCTGCTAACTTCCAAGACATTCCTGTCTGCATCCTTGCCCACAAAGACAAAACTGAAATATTTTAGAAATTTATGTAATTTTAAAATTACTAAGATTTCCTTTTACCCATTAACTACCATGGCCGCTATTTGGAGATCTTAGACCTTTTTCATTGTTGTGTGACTATAACAGTGACAGTAACAGTAACAGTGTCAGTGTGTACAATAATTTGCGAATTTTCTTTCTGAAATAGATGGAAACATCCTAAACGAAATAAGTAAGCAAGTTTCTTTTCAATCCTGGATGTCAGGAGTCGATTAAGCCGTGATCGCAAAAGCATTGTGCACTCCCGGCGAAGGTGTACACAAGATCTGCGTCGGTTCAAATATTCATATAAAACCGTGCTTAACTGCTATATGCCTATGGTTATGTCGGATGGAGAGGCAGGTGTAAAGTAAACGGTGGTTGGTCCACATCGAAGTTGACGGGGCATATGCAAATCATCGCGTCTCGGGCGCTTGGTGGAGAAACGGATGGTTTTCTTGTGTTCTCATTCAGAAAATTCTAAGAAATTTCTCTAAAAGCCTATTTTTTATTTTTAAGGAATTAAAACTAGTTTCGGATGACATACTGAACCTAAACATCTGATCAATAGTTTATTCAATTCTTCTCGTCGATTCAAATAAATTGGCACAATTCTGAGATAGTTGTTTCTGGAATATTCTGAAATAATTCTAGAAAAACACTGTTATTTGGTTCATCAAATTGACGATAAACTTATTTAGATAATGAAAAAATAAAATGTATTTTAATCGCCATTTTTTATGTAACGTTCTCTGCCCAAAACTGGATGAGCCAGGCAACTGTAATATATATTTATTTTAAATACATATTTATTCTAAAAAACATTCAAAAACAAATAAATATTTTTAGTATGAAAATAGAGGACGGGAATTGCCACGCTAAGTGGCAATATTGTTAGAGATTACCCTCTTCCCCCACCTCCCAGATAACGTTTCACCCACTCCACGAAATGGCTCCGGCAACGTTGCTGTACAAAATAGCCACTAACTCATGTTACCATTACTAAGGGTTAAGAGTTATGGCAATGTTATTGTTTCATCTTTTATATTTCCCATTATTTAATCACGTGTAATTTACTTTCTGAAAGGTAAACAATGAAGATGAATAAAATCCTTTCAGTATGGCTGATCAAGTGTAATGTTCAAATGTAAATCGTACTTCTAAATATACCATTATTTTGTATAAGATAACTTCTTTTTCTCCTTATCCAATTAGTAGAACGGTATTTTACTTCCCCCCTAACGTTACTCCTAATCCAAGCATTGTTTTTGTGCATCTACATTCCGTCCATTTCCTTCCCTTGTGCTCCTCCGCAACTTACGTATGTTCTGAGGAGATCTAATTTCCAGGGCCCTCTCTCCAGCAGCCTCGCTCCGCTTCGCTTTTCCTCTGGCCAGACACTCAGGGGGCCGAGGCGTCGGAGAGAGGGGCGTGGCGGGAGAGGTCGAGTGGGGTGGGCGCGCAACGCCATCCCTCTTGGCCCGCCAGCCCACGGCGCGTAATTGCATTGACTCCGAGAGGGCCCAAAGAAACAAACAGACGCATCCTGGAGAGACCGTTTAATGAAGCGGTCATCGATTGGAAACCAGAACCCAGCTCTTCAGCTCCTTTCGCCCGACCACGTCTCCTTGGTAAGAGCTTCTTAAACTTGTTACCCTTCCGGAATAGCACGTGCCACAGGGTCTGCTCGCCTCTCGTCTTACCAACATTTCCTGCAGAAACTTGATCGTATACCCTTGGCTCTTGTCTGGTCGATTTGTGTGTTGTATCGTCGCCTGTAATCCATTACTGTTATGTTCCGTGGGGGTATTCAGTGATATATGTTCGAGATGGTGAAGCTACACTCTTTGAAGGGACACATTCCCTTTCATTTTCTCTCAAACATATGTAAGTTTTAAAATGTACAATCAATATATATATATATATATATATATATATATATATATATATATATATATAAAAGTTGTGCATGCATCGTAGTTGGAAGGCTCTACCGTATCACGCTACTCCAGCGAGTGAGAGCGCCGTATCTTTACACCCGCTCCCAATTATAGATGTGGGGTGTACTGACTGTCCCTGTCAGGACAGACTCAGTTAGGGTTGATTTCAACTGAACGGCTCGCAATCACTTATCACTAGGGGGTGGAGATTGATGACCTAAGTGATCCTAAATGATCTCGCAAAATGATCAAAGAAATTCTCGTAAAATGTTTTTGAAATGTCATAGGAGCAAATAAAGAACATAAATTATTTTATCAAAACCAGTTCAGGTGAACAAATCAAGCTGTTGAATGTTTTACTGATTTAATCGATGCTTTTTCCTTGTGTGAACTCGGTTGGAAAATGTTTGGTTTGGACTGTTCTTTACCGGAAATTCTCTGTCATTAGTTACCGCAAAATCGGTCGAACCGACAACGGCGCTGGTAGGCGTCACAGAAACTTGAAATTACATATTCACAACTGCTGACATTACAATTTATGAACAAAGACCTCGATTAGGCAACTCAGGAATTCTGTGGATAATATTTTTTGTCTCTCCTAGCAATTGTTAGAACTACGTTTCTCTAAAATTATATTAAAATCAATTAATTCGGCGAAAAATGCTTTAAAAATTACGGGAAAATGTAAAAATGACATATTAGTCAAAATCGACGAAAAATGCAAAAAATGTCATATAAAAATAAATACGTTCCTTTTGTCATAACATATAATTAATGTCTACACTAAAATACATTCCAAACATTAAAATTCGCCTCTTAGTGATCACGAACCACATAGCCAACAGGTAGGTAGCGGTGGAAACTGGTGAACAACTTAATAATTCCGGTCGTTGTCATTCGAAATCTTGAACATCTTCAGAGTAATATATGAATAGCGTCCGCCCCGCCACTTAAGATGAGGTCGAATATATATATTCCAGTTTCAAGAATACATTCAAGTACCTATCCGGCATGTAGGCCCTCACACAATCTTCTCAGTAGTAACTTGAAAGCTTGTCTAGACTTTTTGCTTGATGTCACCGCGCAGGATTTGTAGGTCGGAATTGCTTATTTCAAAGCGACCAGCCTAATTCCAATATGATGTCCTTCATTTCTGTTTCTTTCTACTTTTATACACCAATATTTTCTTAAGGTGATTTCTCTTCATGCTACCAAATATAATGTCCAAAAATTTCATTTGCCCTACTTTAAACGGTTATACAGATATACGTCACTTTGGAAATAAGCTATTTAATTGAGGAACGAAGTGTCACAATTAAAGAATCATCTATCAAGCGACGTGGTTCAGGCCTCCTTCTACTAATTTGCACGAAGAACGATTAAAGATCATCAGCAAGGCAGCAAATCTCTAAGAGCCGTTTTCCAAATGTTACATCCAATAACTTTCGGAATTTAACAAACGTTGAATACACATAGTAAACTTATAGTACTTACAGTATACTTACAGTATAGTTTTAATATCAAGCCCCAGTGAGTAACTGGAGCCTATTCTTTTTTCGATACCTTTGAACGTACGCATTACCATTCTTACATGGTTTAACTTTGTTTTAAAACATAGAAATAATCTTACTAAAACGTATCTCATTGCAATTATCAATGGAATTAAGTTCACATATAATAATTACAAAAACAATTATTTTTATATATCATTTAAATTGACACGTCTTCTTCAGACCAAATCAAAATCTATCAAGTCGTGATTACTTGTTTTATAATGCAAACTTTACTGATGAATTATCTTACAGGTTATTTTACTTTTTTATAAAACTATTTTAAAATTATTGTACTTAAAATTATTAAAGAAAAACATGAAAGATTGTCCATCAAGCAAAACTCGTACGTTAATTTTATCTACGAATGAATTCAATGTATGGCTAATTGCGTGAATGCTACCTGTTCCTGAGCTTCTTTTGCGTCACTCCCACGCGCTAAGCGGAAGGGGCGGGGCGGGTGGCGCTGCCTGCGTGGAGCGCGAGGCGGGGGGGGCGCAGGGCACGGCGCCACCGCAACGATGGCTCAGGCCATTGTGCCCCCGCGATAAGATATGATTCGCGCGGTTTACGCGCCAGCATAGGTACAATAGCCGCTTGCAAGCGTCGCGCCGCTTCCTCGCGCGTAATCAACGCCCGCTGCTGTGCGCCACACCGCTCGCTCAGCCTTCTGCGCGCCTGCCACTGCGTGTGGCCCAGGCCCTCGGCCCCGCACTCGCCCTCAAGCCCGCCTTTCACACCGACCACAGCTAGGTCGAATTCAGTCGCTGTCTGGAGGAGAATTCTAGCGGCCGGCTGCTCTGATCGGTAGTTTTCCGTGGTTTCTCCGATCAACACCAGGCGAATGCCAGAGCAGTACCCTAACAAACGGACCGCGCGCGATCTGTCCTTCCCCTTCCTTGTCCTATGTTCTCCCCTTACACACTCACTTACACTAACATGCACTACACTACCACATATTCCGGGAGACCGGTCAGGAACTGTGAGCTTGTCCCGCTTGGGTTGCAGGTGACTGGCCAATATGGGAGAGTCCTAGCTCCTAGCCCAGGAAAGCCCCATCTAGCCCACACCCCCAATCCCGCCCTTCCCCACTGCCATCCCCACCACCCTAGATCGCTCCTCCCCTCAGTGCGCCCGTCCAATTCCCCCCCCGCCCCCATATCCCGTTCTCACCCTAGCCCGCTCTCGCCTTCAAGCCCATTCTCACCCCCAGGCCGCTCACACCCCAATTCCGGCTTTACTCCAGACCCGTCCTTACCCCCAACACCACCTTCACCCCCCGCCCTCATCCCCCCGCCCGCACCCCAACCCGTCGCCCTAAGCCCGCACCTCCCGGTCACACATACTTCAATGACATCAGTTGATACCCTGAGTCACTTAAGTCCGTTCACAGCTTCATATTAAAAATCTTCTCAGCGCCTGGTATTGGACATTCCAATTCTGGCATCATTTTTGTCCTTTTAAGCCACATAAATGATTTTCTTAATTGATATGCACGTTTTGCATTTTTTTAAATACCGCCCTTTGAATGGTTTGTCTCTCCACAATTTTTAAATATTTGTTATATCTCACATTACATATTAGGTAGCATCAGAAGTTACGTTTCTGTTATTCTGCATAGTCTTTCATTGTCTGCTTTGCAATGCTTCTTCCTATACTTACAATGCCTCTGTTTCCCATTCTTCGGCCACATTTAATAACCTTTCTCATTAGTGGGTCATCTTTATGACTGACTACATAATTTCACATCCCAACTATTGCATTGTGCCAGGAGGCTTCAATTTGTCTGAGATCTATTCCTCCTTCCTTATGTGACACATTAAGTCGATGCATGTATCAATTCGAGTGTAGGCGACATGATGAAAGTGTTTTTGGTTTATCAATTCATGATTCACATTTTTTGATCAGCGCAGTCCACTAGACCGAAACTGTACTCGGCTACAGGCACCGTCAAATTACCTATTGCAATATTTTATTTCTGGACTTCAGCGAGGACTACAGGACAAATCTCACTCTTCTGTAACACTACCTGCCAATTCTCTCTGTCATTGTGTCGTTTGAGATTTTCTCACATTCTTCAATACCGAGGTATTGTAAGTTTTACTTGACTACACATGTTGAATCAAGTGTGCATATCAGTTTTAGTGCTGATGTCACTTTTCTTTAAATTGATATTTGCAAACTTGTCAAGACCTAACTTAATGCAGATGTTATTGCTAAAATCATTCACGAAGTCTATGATGAAATTGATAAATCTACTGTGACCATTTGAATGTTCAACAAACGAATTTGGCGCCGCCGCTGCCTCTATGACGACACCAGTTTATTCCATGAAGGAGGGGTGTATCGGAGGTAGGGAGATGGGTGTCCCCAACTGTCCGTCGAGACGTCACGAGGCAGGACGGCTGGTGTGAAACCTTCTTGTTGGATTCGAGACGAGGTAGGAGGAGGTTAACTTAGTAAAGAAACGTATCTGTGCTCTACATTTTGAGGTTTAGAGGTTTATTACTGATTTAAAAGTCTTTATGTTGTTAACATTGAAACAGAACAGTATACAGAAGAGGCATTCACTTGTTCCATTTAGATCAAGGTGGGATGTATTTTGTCATTTCAGAAAAATAACCTGCAATTAATTCTGCACCTAAAGAAATGATAATTCAGTTAGTGGTTTTTATACTTATACACCAGTTTGTCAGAAGCAATTAGTAATGTGATAATATTGAGTGAATATTACTTTACTATCATATCATTCTTTATTTTCTTTTCAAATCTGATTAGTGCTAGTGTTCAATTCTTGCTGTAGTAATAAAGAAACTAGCAAATGGACAAATGATTGTCTTCAGAAGCAAACAAAGCTTGTTTAAATTTGAGTGAAACGTGTGTTGTTTAGGGTATGTGTTTTTTTATTGTATAATGTTTGTGTGTGTAAAAAACATTATTTGTTAAAAAGCATTGTTTGTTGATTGACATTCTGTATTTTGGTAAATGTTAAAGAAAACGTCCAATTATAAATGTTCTGTGACTATGATTTTGTTTGTTTTTTCAAAATCTTTATTGATAAAGAGCCCCGAATCCATGAATATTTAAGTCAACCTGAGGGGAGGTTACTCTACAGTCTTCAAAATCCAGTCGTGTGGTACTGTCAAAGGCTTTCTGGTAGTCAGTCCAATCCATGCTTAAATTACGCCTTCGTTTCTTTACATCATTCATGATGACTTTATTTAGTAGTAATACTTTTTACGCGATAGGAACCTTGACATCCTTTCTGTTCAACTGGCAACAGATGGTTCTTCTCTAGCTGTCTGAACATTTTGTTAGCTATGACTGAAGCTATATCTTTGTATATCACTGGCAGACAAGTGGCTGTAGTTCTTCGCCAAAGAACTGTCTCTCGCTTTGGGTAGCAAATACGTGATGCCGGGTGAGCTTTTCCGGGAGTTCCTTTGGGATTTATAAAAATTTATTAATAACCTTTAGTAGATGATAATGTAATGCTGTTAATTTCTTAATCCAATAATTCTGGATCTTGTCAATCCAGGGGGATTTCCAGTTTCCCATGCTCTGAATTTCTTGGAAGAGAATTCTTGAACTTTATAACAAAACCTGTCATTGGTAGTTGTAGGGTACGTTGCAAATCCTGAGTGAGCTGGGTTTGTGTTACGCTAACGCGGCCGTACCCTTATATGTAGTGGGTATCATAACCACAAATAATTTTATGACCGCTCTAAAGTTATTTGGCTAACTCCTACTAATTTACAATGATAGTGCATTAATATTTGTAAAAGCCAAAAACAAGGTGGCGTGAATTTTCGAAACTTTTCAACACTCATCAGGAGTATTCGATCCTAAAAAACGTTTTTGCTATACACGGAGTGGAGTGGCAATTTTGTCCTCCACGTTCACCATTTCACAATGTATTGGCAGAGGCAGCCGTAGGGTCTTTGAATTTCCATTTAAAACGCTCTATTGGGCAAAATTGTATTTCACTCTCTCAAATATACTTTATTGGCACAGGTGGAGCACATCGAAAACTCTAAACTCGAACACTAAAAACAGAGAAAACAATGAAAATATTAATGGATTCTGTGGTGTCCAAGCCTTTATTTAGAATATGAATTGTGAGAAGGTTTACTTGAAAAGGTAGGGAATTTAACAGAACACCAAAAATGAAATTATATATTGTAATTAATGTTATAAAATTTCATTTAATAATATTATTTTGTTGAATTTCGCCACGCAACGAAATATTATTTGGCATTTTTTATTTTCTTATTTATTTAAATAAATTGCCGCTGAGGACATAGTCTAATATTTACAGTGAAAAGTCACATACATGTTGTATAATACTTTAATTTAATAATATACCACAAAGGACACCCGGCTTCATTTTAAGCCCTATAATAATTGGTACTTCAATATCACATACGTTCTCGTAGTATATCTAATTGCCTCCGTATATTACACAACTACATAAACCTGCAAACGTGATTTCCACCAGCAACCCCTTTTATTCGTACGGAGATTTGAACTTAGCTCCTCCAAGTTAACTCGCCGTGAGTCTTACCTCTGTACTACAGAAATGCTGTAAGTTTTGAACTGGAGCCAACTCTAAAAATTGTCTGAACCAAACATTTCCAACATGCATTTTCGAAAATTCAGGGAGTTCTACGAAAATTAGAGCTACACCATTATTTGAAGCGTCCCTTGTTTAATGTATGGAAAAAAATTAAAGAAAAAAATCAGATATGTTTTTAAGAAAATGTTCTATTTATAAATTGCTTCAATTTCAACCAGAAATTACGTTAACACTTCAAGTTTCTTTAAAAAATGTATTTGACCCCATTTTAAAAAGTTGATTTTTGAGAACAGATTTTGTTTAAAGCAAAAATTTCTACCTTCAATTTTGTAGTTTTGAAATGCTAACATTTTACAATTTTTGAAAATATGGAGAGTTCGCCGAAAATGAGACTAGCGCTATATTTTGTGTTGTTGCGAATTTTTTTTGCAAATTTTGACTTTCGAAATTTTTGCAATTTTCAAAAAAATGGAGATTTCACTGATAATGGTACAAACACCATATTTTTATCGTTATTTTATACATACGAAGAAAAAAATTAAAGATAAAATTTGGAGCGTTTTTTTTTTGAGAAAGAATTGGAGCGGAATTTCAGAAAGAACTGTTCAAAAACTTTAAAATTTTCTATATATGGCACAAAATTATACGATAAATACTCATATTTCCTAAATAATGAACAAGACCATATTTCCAGATGTCTTTAAAGAACAAATTTTAATACGAAATAAAATACCTGTCTTCAATAATGTAGTTGCAGGAAGACGCCCACAAATATTGCACTCGTCCTTTACGCCATCCGAGGACAATATTCAATACAAAAATTCGAGCCATTTTTTTTAAATAATCTGAAAGTATTTTTGAAGCTTTATGTAAAGTACCCTCAGAAACTACAGTATCCAAACTCCCAAAGCCTCAAGTTGATTCAGATCGATCGGGATATATCAATTTCGGAGAAAATCGGCTGAACGATTTACGAGCTAGCGTACACCATTGATGGACTGACAGTCGGAAGGACAGACGTACGTTTCGTCGTCAATCGATTTTTTGCTATCAAAGATTCACAACACATGGATTCTGGCTACCTGAAGTGTTAGAGAAAGTAATTTACTGTACATAGGAACAGCATTAACGCACTTTTTTGATACCAGCGCCCGAAAATAAAAGTTTATTTTGTTGAAAATTCGTTGTAATTGAAAGTGACAAATCAATATTAAAGAGTTCATTTAGTTTTTACTAGTAATTTATTACACCAGAAATATAACTATTATACTGAATTCCAGTACATCATAGCATTGGAATGCAATCAATGTTCGCCAAAGCCAGTCGCAGTGGAACGTTAGTGTATACAATCTAGGGCTCATTACGTATCAACAATATTTTAGACTTTACTGCGACCAGATCGGTCAAAAATTGTGAGGATTGTGTGTCTACGTCAAAGCGAGTTATGTTGTTTATTTGCCGCTCTTATGCTCCTCCAAACTTGCCAAATTCCTTTACCTAACTTTACAAATTCACTTGCGACAATCCTCAGAATGGTTTTTTTTTCTACTCCCATTGTAAAATTGTGACATTTGATTCCTGCAACCCGTTGCTTAATGATATTCGTTAAGATTCAGATTTCGTTATGATACAGGTTCTTGACCACTCACAGAGAAGTTTACAAACAAAGTATTGACACTTCATTAATCATTAAGAATAGTTCTAGTAAATGTTTCGTTCGATTGTGTGCATTAAAATTGATTTAGTATTATATTTTGCTTGTCAGTTTTAATTTCTTGTATTTGTAGTAATTTTTACTTGGAATATTATTTAAAATACATTGGTTCATTTCACTTTCATCCTATTTGACTAGCGCAATGGTAAATCAAAGACACCTGCCGCAGGGTAGGGATATATGATCTAGGTGGCCTTGACTGAATCCTTCATGTCAACTGCCACGATGCAATTCAATGTGAAAGTAAACTTATGAAAGTTACCATAAATCGTAGAAAAATACCGAATGAAACTGATGTAACGGGTATTAATACACTCGTGTGAAGTTTACGACTCTCGCTGGTTTCTCGCTCGTATTGTAATATCACACTCTTGTATTAATACCCATCATTGCATCATCGTTTCATAATGTACTATTGTAAGATTTCGCATGAATTCATGAAGCTTTTCCAGATAGCCCTGAAACGTTGATGTCGTTGAATTCCCTGTTATCGGTATAGATTACACAGGGCTGCGACGATTTGTTGCTTTGGATGAAAATGAGTGATTATGAATCTGTCTTTTATCTTGATTACATATATAATTTTATCTTTCTTCTATCACAGTTTTTGCATTTTTTTTTCTTATTCCAAATTAGCAGCGCTATGTCATACGTGTCCGGCTCCGACGATTCACTGCTTTTGATTAAAGGAGGGTGGCATTGAATCGGTGTTGTATCCTGATTAGATATGTAGATTAATTTTCTTCATATCGCCCACAGTTTCTGCGAAATTAACGATTGATTAAATTTCGAATGAATGCTAGCAGTGTATTACAATAACTTACATATTGATATATAAAGCCAATTGCTACTGTTTGAAGATACGTTGTTTTCTCTAATCTGAGTTTTAGTCAGTTATTTGTTCTCTGGCATTTAGCAAGAACTATTTGTTTCAAAGCTGTAAACACGTATCTAGTTTGTGTGAAAAGTGTTTCAAAGAATGGCGAGTTCGTCGACAAGATGTGAAAGTGATTCGAACTCTTTTTGTTGTATATGTGGCTGGCTCATTTATTCTAAAACACCGAAGGGAAAACATCACCTCATTTGTAAGGAAAGCGTATCACTCTTACTTCGGCATTAAGTTAGGGTATCAATTGATTTGATTTGATTTGATTTTTTCGTGTTTCCGGGCGCGTCAACTGCTTTGGTCATTAGTCCCGTTAGTGTAGTGCATGTTTATTTCACGGGAGATGGCTGTGATCTTCCCCCACTGGATGGCGAGATCCGGCGCCGACCTAGTCGGCTAGTGGGGTTTCCCCCACCAGGACTCTCCCACCAGCGGGGCACCGCCCCAGCCGGGCCTAGCTCTAAGCTCCCGACCGGTCTCCCGGGAATATGTGGTAGTGTAGTGCATTTAGTGTAAGTGTGTGTGTGTGTGTGTGTGTGTGTGTGTAAGGGGAGAGGATAGGACAAGGAGGAAGGACAGATCGCGCGCGGTCCGTGGCCCGTTTGGTAGGGTACTGCTTCGGCATTCGCCTGGTGTTGATCGGAGAAACCACGGAAAACTACAGATCAGAGCAGCCGGCCGCTAGAATTCTCCTCCAGACAGCGACTGAATTCGACCTAGCTGAAAACCTTGTGTCGAAAATCCTGCCGCCGTCAGGACTCCCTGTCAGAGGCGCTGCAGTGACATCAGTTGATGCACTGAGCTACCGCTCCCGGTAGGGTATCAAGATATATCATGGGGCCCACATGGTGTTTGTCACACATGTTGCAGGTTTGAGAAAATGGAATCAACGGAAGCCGAAATCTTTCTTTCGGTATTTCAATGGTGTGGAAAGAATAGGAGAATAATGTAAACGACTGTTATTTTTGCATGGTCAAAGTGTACGGATGTAATAAGAAAAGTATGAAAGAAATAGTTTACCCGAATATTCCGTTAGACCTTCACATGGTCCCATTCCTATGCCAAACCCAGCACATTACCTACCATCTACATCATCTTCAGATTATTCAGACTGCTGTGATAGTTAAATGAACGTTACTGGTTTCCCCAAAGAAGAGAGAAGACCGCAGTTGTTTAATCAAGAATCACTTAATGATTTGGTGCGAGATCTTGGCCTTTCAAAGGAATCTGTGCAGGTTTTAGATTCACGGTTAAAAGAGAGATGAAAGAGAAAGAAATATGCTCGCTCCAGGCACAACATTTTACTGGTGTAGAAAAAGAGAAGTGTTCTTTAATTATTTCACGAAGGAGGGTCAGTTTGTATATTGCAACAACATTCGTGATGTACTTTCAAAATGTGGAATGAGATATGTCTGTGGTCAATGGAGATTGTCAATTATAGATTCTTTGAAACGCAGTTTCAAAGCTGTTCTGCTTCGTAATGGAAATCAGTATGTCTCAGAGCCTGTAGCATATTCTGTTCATTTAAAAGAAGCATATGAAAATGTGGAAGAACTCTTAAAAAATTAATTAAAAAGATCACCAATGGGTTGTTTTCGGAGACTTGAAAGTTATTGGAATATTGTTGTTACTTCGACTAGGATTTACTAGGTTCCCCTTCTTTCTGTGTGAATGGAATAGTAGGTCTCATGAATTGCACTGGGTTAAAAGGGATTGGGAATCAGAAATACTTAGTGAAGCTGTGAGATAAAAATGTCATAAAAAGAAGTTTTGGTTAACTCAGATTAAATATGTATGAACCATTTCTATCAAGCATTTGGATTAATAGAAACAGTTTATCAAACGTCTTCGTGAATAAATGGAAGTAATTAACATGTAGTTTCAAATTTTTAGGAAATAAAAAACATCCAGATTTCAAACTATGGTGGATAACTGCTAATTTCTATGAAGATCAGAGGCCAAGCTTAAAGAAGGCACCTTTGTCGGACTTCAAATTAGAAATCTGATGAAAGAACACTGAAACTTTAATGAGTGATGAAGAAAGATTGGCCTGGTCATATTTCAAAACGTCTTCCAGAATTTTTTTAGGAAATAAAAAACATCCAGATTTCCAAACTATGGTGGATAAACTGCTAATTTCTATGAAGAATTTAGGATGTAACATGAGCATCAAACTTCATATTCTCCACAAACACCTTGATTTCTTCCGTGATAATATGGGGGATTTTAGTGATGAACATAGAAGTTTTATGAAGACGTGAAAGAAATTGATAAACGTTATCAGGGTAGATGGGATGACGTGATGATGGCAGACTACTATTGGCCCTTAAAGAAAGAAAGTGTAGAATTGCACAGAAGACGACCGAGGAGACAAAATTTCAGCTAAAGAATATGTTAAAAGAATCTGACTTTGTTAGTATAAATACAACATTATTGTTAATGTCAGTATGTTTTCAATGTGCATAAGATGTGACTACTTGTATACATATTTATAATTATTGTTTCTTAACATAAATGTGTATATCTAGTTTTAAATCGTTTATTCACTGTGTTTCTTGAAACATTCATAAATCAAGCCTTTTTGTTTACCAGTCTTTTCTTTAAGACTACAAAAAACCCTTACGTGTTAGAGAATAATAGCTTTCCAGTCTATTAATTACTAGCTCAAATAAATTCAAGTCACCCATCAGAACCAAAAGCGCCGAAAAGTTTTCTTTTTGCAGTCTTCTGCTACCTTTGCCAGCAACTCTTTCTATGATGCACTTTTTTCTATGACGCATTAATTGCTGTGGCGTTGGATGATCAATTGCTACCTTCTCGAGTCTATATAGACGGGCCCAAATTTATTTTTTATCAACAATTGAGACTCTATTGATTTCTCCACAGTCGGGTGCGATATGTATCGCTTTCCGCCAATGCCTCCCTCGCACATACCTGTTCATCACCTTCCGCGTACCGGTAGCGGTAGCTCAGTGCATCAGCTGATGTCACTGCAGCACCTCTAACCGGGAGGTCCTAGGTTCGAGTCCCCACGGCGGCAAGATTTTCGACTCTAGCTTTTCAGCTAGGTCGAATTCAGTCGCTGTCTGGAGGAGAATTCTATCGGCCGGCTGCTCTGGTCGGTAGTTTTCTGTGGTTTCTCCGATCAACACCAGGCGAATACCGGAGCAGTACCCTAACAAACGGGCCACGGACCGCTCGCGATCTGCCCTTCCTCTTCCTTGTCCTATCCTCTCCCCTTACACTCACACTTACACTAACATGCACTACACTACCACATATTCCAGGAGACCGATCGGAAGCTTAGAGCATATCCCGACTAAGGCGGTGCCCCGCTGGTGGGAAAGCCCTGGTTAGGGGGAAACCCCACTAGCCGACGGTAGGTCGGCGCCGGATCTCGCCATTCAGCGGGGGAAGATCACCACCATCTCCCGAGAAAAAACATGCACTACACTAACGGACTAATGACCGAAGCAGTTGACGCGCCCGGAAACACGAAAAAATCAATCAATCAAACCTTCCGCGTTCTCTTGTCTCCTTCGACCTCTGGTAGCTCTACCGCCCAGCCTCATGGCGCCCGTCATCCCTCTCGAGGCCCCGTCCGAGGCTGCCTATCAGCGCCAGCTCCACGCTCCGCCCATTAAGGAGGCGGGTGGCCGGGCGCTCCCGCACCGCACCCCATCCCCACCATCCCATCCAGCCATTGGACGTCGTCCGGCACACCGAACACATATGGATCCACATTAACTATATAAGCAACAGTTTGCTTACGGACTATAATATCGTAGATGTTTCAGAATAAATGTTACAAACTTTTACACGACATTGGGGGGTCAAAGATGATCATTTTCATTACATTAATTATTATTATTATTATTATTATTATTATTATTATTATTATTATTATTATTATTATTTAGCGTATCGATCATTTCTGACCACGCTACACGTTCTCTTCTGAGACCCTCTATCCTGAAGAGAGATTATCATGTGTCATTTTTGGGATAAATATTTCGGCTTTATCCCTTGGGAAGACAAATTGTTAAGTCTTGAATTATGAATTATGAGATGATAGTATGGTGATCAGTTTACTCCGTGTTAAAACTAGCTTTCTAAGGAGCAGATCTAGGGACTAAAGATGCTTTTACTGTGCAAAATGTGGGCTGTAATAAATAAAGCAATTTATTGCATTTCCCAGTCTTTTGAATGACCTGGGAGTTTGGCTAAGTTCTTACACAAATTTTGCGAAACAAATTCCAGATCTCCGATAACTACCGGGACGACCTGTGCGTTTATGCCCCACATTCATCTGATCTCGATTTCCAGACTCTTGTATTTAAGACGTTTGTCTGGTTGCGACGTTTTGATCGCATGACACAGTAACAACTACAAGTATACACGATTTTTTCCCAAATCCCTGATAATGATATTTGTTTGTCGCTATCGTGCGATGTTTGAATTTGTTGGTCGTACAGTATTGTACAGTCCAACAGACGTCACCGGTTTTGGTGAGTGCTCGAACCACTTAAAGCATGTGGTTGGAACAGATGTGCGGAACAGATCTCTCAGTGGAGGTAATTATACACCGTGTTTTGTCTTTGCAAGAATTCGGTCTTTTCTAGAATTGATTAGTTGAGACGATATACTGATTGGTTTTTACTTGCTCCTGGCAAATACGACATTTATCATTTTATGACACATAACATTGATATCTATTGATCTACAATTTTCCATTCTTTTTATTGTCATAGAGTGGTTTGTCTCTCCATGTTCTTGTTCTTCTCCATTTGTGTTAAGTAGCATCAGGAGACCAGTGTCTGTTATTCTGCGTGTCTTGCATATTCTACGTTATGCTTCTTGCTACACATACAAGGTCTCTGTTTCCCATTCTTCGGGCAGTTTTAATGACTTGCGTCATTGATGGGTCAATTTGATGACAGACGACATTCTTTCCCATCCCAACTACATGTGCCACAAGGATTCAATTTATCCGAGGTCTCTTCCTTCTTCCTTAACGAATATCAGCTGGAGGGTAAGCGACATAATGCAGTTTTCTGTTTTTTCGATTCATGACTCGAATTTCTTGCTCAGTCCAGTCCACTGCTCTGAAACTAGTCGGAAACAGGCATCGCCAAATGATTTATTGCAGATATTTTATTTCTGGAGTTCAGAGCGTACTCCGCAATTTTACTCCTGTAATTCCCCTTGCAAATTCTCTCTTTCATTGTGTCGTTTGAGATGTTCTCACATTCTTCAATGCCCAGATATTGTAGTTTTACCTGCTTAAGATCTGAATCACAGTGTGCAACAACTTAAATGCGCTCTGACATCACTTTGCCTCTCTTTAAATTGATTTTTACACACTTGTTAAGACAAAACTTCAAGCAGATGTCTTTAAAATATTTACGACAGCATATGGGAGAAAGCGTTTCATTCTTAGCAAATACTTCAAAAATATCAATGTAAAACAAAGGTGATAAGGGTCTTTTATCACCATGAAGCTTATAACCAATATCAGTGTTCGACAAGTGTCTAGGTATTGGAGTCAAACTAATGCAAAACAGCCGAGGTATTAGCAAATTTCCTTGAAAAATACTCCTGTTAATCTGAATGCTGGTTTCTACTACTTCCTTTCAGCTGTGTGTTAGTAAGGTGATAGCTTTCCACTTCATATTATCCTTCATACTAACTGGTATCTTCTCAAATACAGCATGACGGTAACCTCCTACTTCCATTGTCCGCCTCCACTTTTCAGTCTCGTGTCGCCTCTGTTAGGTTGAACATCTATTTTGAAGCTCGCGTGTGTGTACTCCTCGTTACTCCACTTGTCAGTTGTCATTTCGTTCCATGCAGAATGATTAAAGACGTTTCTATTTACAACTACCGCCTAACTATTGTGATGAGCCAGAAAACACGGTGTTGTTTGAATGGGAGAAACGGCATAAAATGTTAGGACGACCTATAAACAATTTAATGTATTCCACGCTAGAGGACATGTTCTATTCATTTGGGGAACGAACAAGATACACGTTCCCGGGGGGATTACTTAAATAATGTATGGAGAAGGCAGTGAAAGCTGTGGTTCAGTGAAAATGTTTAAATAATCACTTTTTCTCGCGAATCGTCGAATAGAACAGATGCAGTGATCGAAACAACGCGAATATTCTTTCAGTTAAGTTTGGGGCAGTTGTTAAATTATAGAAAATTTTGTATAAATTGTAAGATAGATCCGTAGACGGAAATGATATTTTAGCAATTTGGGTTAAAATAACAGTTGCGTGTAGATGTTGAACCAAAGCGCACCTAGGGCAAGTCGCGCTCGCGAAATAATTTATTTGCAGTTCTTGATTTCTATGAAACTACCAAATAATTTATAAAACTCCGGGAACGTTTACAAACCTATATTGACGTTAGGCAAGATTACGTTGAGAGGACATCAAGAAGGGCATTTCACGGACAGTATCAATCCCGAGGATTGGAGCTCATCGAGAAGTCACTGCGCACGAAGATCACAGTAAGCCCTTGAATTTTAAATCGGAACCGGAACTATAATCATTTTAAAACGGAACTATAATCATGTACGTTGCAAAAGTCACATCATTAATGAGCTCAGCATAAAGTGTAACCATGCCAGAATAAATGTTAAATTAGTATTTGGAAAAATACACCCTGATAATTTGTAGTAGTTGCGATCAATAATTGGTTTCAGTCAACTGAACTTTCAGGAATCGTAATTCTGTACAGAATTGCACATCCACATTCGTAGGTACGAAGGTAAATGTTGTATACGAGACACATGAACAAAGATAAATGTAGGATCAAGATAATAATTAAAGATATAGAAAATTTATGAGCATAGCAGCGCAAATAAAATAAATAATAACATTCTTAAAAGTAGAGAGAATCATTCTTTCATAAGAGTTTACAAAATTAATAAGAAATATTTTCATGATTTATTAGTATTATTCAAGCAACAAAAGTAATTAAATATCAGTAGTAAGTAAAATTCACAATAGAAAATATATTTATACGAGCTTAGATGCGAAAATGCACCTGTTAAAATTGGATTCGCCCGCCCTCTCCCCCCCGTTCTAAATGAAATCCGCTATGGGGCTAGAAGTGAGTCGCGTTCCCTTGGGCACTCCGACAGCAGGAAACTGGTGGTTCTACAGAATGATTCAGACTCTCGTAGCAAATTTTTCTAATTTCCTTGGTGTGGTCGGGCTTTAAGGTCTTGGTCCATTCTCTGGCCAGCTACCTTCTATCGTCGTCCAAAGAACATTTTTTTGACATTGTGTCAACTTTGGTTTCCTAATGGTACAAACGAAATATTATTTCATGAATGTTAAAGAAAGTAAAATTTCTCCTAAATAGAATTTATTAAAAAATTTGAAGCCTTTTTAAGAAAATGGTCATTAAGTATTACTGTAAAAGCGAAATTTGAAGCTCTTTTTCACACATTAATTTTCGAAAAACTTCATTTGACGTATTTTAAGTACTTTCACTCAGAAATGCAATGATGTATTCAAATCAATGGAAATGTGATATTAAGTGTGAGATTAAAAATTACATTTGTCAATTTTGGGAAAAAAAAGAATACACCAAAATGAACTTTACGTCAACAGTGAATTAGCATATAAATAGGAAAAATGTAAAGAAAAATTGGAGCTGTTTTGAAGAAGTGGCGTTTGTGCATTTCAGAAAATGAGGAATTTTGAACCCGTTTTAACAGAAAACTGTGGAGTTTTCGAGAAAATTGATAAAACATTACTTAAAGCCACATGTACTCATAAAAATAATAATGTGAAAAAATTGCCTATAATATTAATATTACCGACGTGATAGACAAGTCAAAAAATTACATTTTTGTATTTTTTGAAAAAACAAACAAATAGAGCAATATGATCTTTATATCAACGAATGGAGTTCGTTTTAGACTAACCCTACCAAACATTTAAAGAAAACATTTGGAGCCGTTTTTGAGTAAATCTTGTTTTTGTTATTTTTTTCAATTGCAAATATTGCACGTAAACTACTAAAATTTTCAAATAATGTACGTGACCTTAATGAAATAACTATTTATGGACAACAAATTTCATTTGAAGGAAAAATCTGCCTTCAGTTTTATGGTTGTAGGAAGACACCCAAAACAATTTCTAACTTTTACAATTTTTGAAAATTCAAAGCTAACCGTAAAAATCGGATCTATGCCACTTTTATAAATTTATTTTTCTCTATACTTACAAGAAGTTTAAAGAACAAATTGGAATGGGTTTTTGAGAAAACCGATATGTCTTGGTACCAAAATTTCAAAGCTTCAACTAGAGCCAGATGGACAGGCGTTTCTTCAATTTCTAAAAATCTACGTATGGTTTAGACGCTAGTAGTGTTCACTGACAAACAGACGGACAGATGGACGGACGGACTCGCGTTTTGGAAAACTCACTTTTTCAGTATCAAGGGACCCGAAAACGTGTATTTCCGTTGAAATCTCGAAATTCATTTTCCGCCGTATTGCGTAACTTTCTCTATACTACGTATATTACTCCGTATATACGTACGTATATGAGAAAGTAAAAAGAACGCTTGTTCTTTACTGAACTTGAGGTCACAATATTCGAATAAAGTACTAAAAATTGACTTTGAAAGTTCATAAAACGAAAATCATACATTTTAAGGAGACACCTTTCTTTGAAGACAACTCCACTGCAGGCCTCTGCCAATGCACCCCGTTTCCGGAGCAAACTGCCCTGCTTTATTCCGTGAGAATTTTCAAGAGCCGCATTACCGCGGCGGCATGCTGCTGGGGCAGAAGCTGCAGCGGACGCCTGGCGGACGTTGCAATCGGGGCCGGAGGGTGGGTGGAGTGGGGGGATGCGCCAGCATGTGCCTCCCGCCAATCGAGGGCCCGTCATGCGTCACGTCCGGCGACCGCGGGCGCAAGGGAGACAGCGCTGGCAGATGTCCGCTCTAGCCGCGACCTCTGACGGTTTCATTTATGCAACTCCACAAATAAATCATGAGCAGCCCTCCAATCCTGCTGAAGGGACCTGATTTCTGACCGGCAATTTTGTCGATCATTTGGGGACGTTTTTGTTCATCCAGTATTTTTTAGATACATCGTATTTCAAATAGGAAAATTTCTGAGCAACCTTTCTAATTCGGGTTGATTCATTAATTGATTGTGATTCCGTGCGTATCAACTACTAGGGTAATTAGTTCCGTAAGTGTAGTGTATTTTTCTTGGGAGTGGCGGTGTTCTTCCCTCGCTGGATGGCGATATCCGGCGTCCACTTACAGTCGGCTTGCGATTTTTTTCCAAAAACCAGGTATCTCCGTCAGAGTGCTACCCGCTCCTGCCGGGGCAAGCTCTAAGCACCCGATCGGTTTTCCAGCATGTGTGGTAGTGTACTGCATGTTAATGTAAGTGTGTGTAAGTAAGGGGTGAGGATAGGTCAAGGAAGAGGAAAGAAAGATCGCGCGCTGTTCGTGGCCCGATAGAACTTGTCCGGATGGGGCGGTGCCCCGCTAGAGAGAGATACCTGGTTTGGGAAAACCCCGCTAGCCAACGGTAGGTCGCCGCCGGATCTCGCCATCCAGCAGAGCAAAATCACTGCCCCCTCCCGATCAAAAATTGGACTGCACTTACGTGACTATTCACTATAGCAGTTGACGTGCTTGGAATAATCAATCAATAGCCCCACTCGGCCTCGCCCCGCCTTGCCTTGTCGTCCCCGCAAACCCTCCGTCAACGTTTCTCGACTTTTCACCCTTTATTCTTTTTATAGTGGATTTACAAACCCCGCATAAACAAACGCCCGTTTCAATGATTGAGGAATATCATGACGTAATGAATGTGTCATCTTTTCAATTTCGCACATTTCCGCAACTCTGTCCATTATTTTTCTCTCCTCTATGAAATGTCCTGCGCACCTGTTTGGGAGGAGTTCGAGGTAGCTCCTGTGAGGGACCTTGTCCTAACTCTGCCATGTTTGCTATAAATAATATTTCAATTGTAAGCACCACGAACTAAAACAATCATGCCTTACGCGATCAGAAATACACTGCAAATGGTTCTAATTTTCCCACACCTTGTGTTTGTAATGTCAACAGTGGTTGCTTGCATTTTTTCTTGTGAAAAAAGCATATTTGGGAGTAACGTTTTAAATGTAACTACGCTATGTTTGATTCTTGGTCGCTCAAAAATATTTGTGCTTTCAGAATTTACTTATAGCTTTCAAAGGATGTTTTCTTATCTCTTCAACAAATAAATGGGTCAAAATATTCTTTGTTTTTGTTCGTTTCAGAGGGTTTTAATCCGCCTAATCATCCGCCGCATCAAACACGGTTTGCCTCTTGATACCCCAACTAATCCGGCGCAGATCGCGCTCGAGGGCACGTGTCTGAGCGCAGTGTTTTGCCCGGGGCAGGGGCGCAAGCAGGTAGGGTCGCCGCCGCCGGATGCGAACAAACAATACTCCCGGAAGGGCCCTCCCCCCTTCCCACCCGCCTCTCCCACGCTGTACACTGTTAGCGCCATCGCTGTCCACGCTCCAATTCTCCATCCCCTCTCGCCGGTTCTCATTGCAATTGCACCGCACCACGCCTTCTAGAGCATGTCATCAGTCCAAGTTAAAGACCGGGAGCGGTAGTTCAGTGCATCAACTCATGTCACTGCAGCGCCTCTGACCGTGAGGTCCTAGGTTCGAGTCCTGACGGTGGCAGGATTTTCCACAATAGCTTCTCAGCTACATCGAATTCAGTCACTGCCTGGAGGAGAGAATTCTAGGCAGGACCGGCTCTTCCTTGTCCTATCCTATCCTCTCCCCTTACACACACACACTTACACTAACATGCACTACACCACCACATATTCCGGGAGACCGGTCAGGAGCTTAGAGCTTGGCACGGCTGGGTGTTGCCCGCTGGTGGGAGAGTCCTGGTTGAGGAAACCCACTAGCAGACGGTAGGTTGGCCCGGATCTCGTCATCCAGCGGGGATCATCACCACAAACTCACGAGAAAAAACATGCACTACACTAACGGGACTAATGACCAAAGCAGTTGACGTGCCCGGACACATGAAAAAATCAATCAATCCAAGTTAAAGAACTGAGTTATTAGGGTGGTGTTTGAAAAGTATTGCAACGTGACCTGCAATTTTAAAAGCAGAATTAAAATATTATTTAACTCCTGTTGACTTAAAGAACTTATCATATGAATTATATAATATGATTTCTTTGATTCAGTGACATACTTTGTTCTGTTTTGTGTTTACTGTTTACTTCAATTATCCGATATTTTCCCAAATTCTAGTCAATTCACTTTGCTATTTCCATACTTTGTCGTCATGATCAATACAGTATTCTCTGGCAATGAAATTGCCATAACTATTGTACGCATTCTCACAGTCATCAACGTGAGTGTTACAAGAAATTTGCCTACATGTTGAGAGCAACGAAAAAAGTAACCTTATTTTTGTCAGTATTGTCATTCTACTTAAATTTCCATTTTATTCATTTACTTTTCTGCGCACAAACGCGAGTCACTGAATAGTGTAGAAATGTAATTCCAAATATTCAAAATGTATGGCAGCTCTTGAAACTCGAAATGTTTCGATAGATGCTTAAGCAAACAATCGTAACCATCGCAGATCTTGTCCTTGCTGAAAAGCTAGTTGAGAATTTCACTCAGATAACATGTAATGACATATGATGATGGGCATTTCTAAACTCTTTATTGTATTTTTAAATTACAGAGTAAAAAACATTAAACGTAACGCAAGACAGGATGAAGAACACCTAAGAACTACTTCACTGCATGTTCTCTACGTGTTCTAGGTGTTTGCAAGTAGAATATACACCACACAGAGTAGACAAAGATATTGAAAGATTGTATTGTAGTACTTCCCACTCATTTCCCGTGCATTTCCGGAAAAAACAGCCAAACATCTTGGTAAAGCCATTTTGCGATGTGATGGATGTTTCACCACTGTCAAGAGTTGTGGTAAGTATAGCATAACTACTGAACGGATTACTATGATATTGCATATTTTTGTCTGGTTGCATTGTGTCAGAGCTAAGTGGAATTTCTTGGCATTTAGTTAGAATCTGATGCGATGTAGATTAATATGTTAGTGTACCTGTACGAGAACTCTCGCATGTTAAAATCCACCGTCTTCTCTATCCTTCCATTTCCATATTAAGAGGGAAAGTTGTTAACGAAACTTATTTATTTATTTAATTAAAAAAAATGTATAAATGTAACTTCCAATCTACTTATAAAATATCAAATAAACCTACTGTGCTACAGAATGGCACAGACTTTCTCGTAGTAATTCTAATTTCTACTAGTTTCTAATTTCCTGGGTGCGGACTGGTACAGTACAGTGTTGACCCTCCTTGCCTGCTGCCATCTATCGCCGGCCAAAGTAATTTTTTTTGAAATTTTCTCAACTTTTGGTTTCCAAATAGTAGAACCAAATATTATTTTAAGAATTTTACCTCGTAATAAACCTCACTAAGTAGCTGAAAATGTGATTCTTTTTAAGGAAATGGCGTTAAGCGTTACTGTAAATGCGAAATTTGAAGCTCTTTTTTACAGGAATCTATCGAGTTTTCTATAGAGATTATAACTATAGAGATTTCAAATTTCAAATTAAAATTAAACATTAAAAGCTGACGCAAATAAAAGTAAAATAAAAAATAATGAAAACAAAAATACTAACAATATCTCTACAAAAAACTAATAACATTAATAATTTTGAAAAAACCATAACAAGAGATACACAAGATACTACGAAGAATCCAAGCAAAATCACATTAATTAAAAAATCTGTCACAAAGGGTACATGCATGCAAATTCAAAAAATTTATTGACGCAGAATTGGTACCAAGGCGCTAAAACCTTTTGGTTTTGCAGCCAATTACCTTAAAACTGTTCCAACTTCTTACTTTTTTAAAAATAAAATTAAGATATGTATTCCTGTAATGAATTAACATTTTGATTTTGACTAGCTGATGAGTTTGAGGTTGATTTGACGTTAATATTTAGATGATTTTTCAACATCTTCATATTTTGAAAGTCAAAGTGCAATTCGTCACGTTTCCGTGAAATTTTCTTTCTTTAGAGACTTCATTTATAAATATTGTTGCGTGTGAGAGCCGTAAATGGTAATATACTACTGAAATAATATAGAGAAGAATAATTTTCTAGTTTCATTTTTCTAGTATGTGTTATTTTCATATATCAACTTACTTACAAAGTACAAGATGTTTGCACGAATCAAGCTGCATTATTTTCTATCAAAACAGTTGTTTTGAATGTATTAGTTATCAAGCATTTCCCTAGCAGATTTTCCCTTTACCGTCACCGCAGGCCTCAGCAACCCTCGTAGAGTTCGGCATGGCCCCGCCCCGAGCGCGCCTCCGGAAGCCCCAGCCCTGCCCCGTGGGCGACACGGCCGCTGCCCGGCCCGGATGGGGGAGGGGGCGGCGCTCGCAATCGGGCTCACAGCAGCGACACGCGCACAGCCCACGGCCGCCGGCGCGGAGCCGCGTTTCTTTTGCCCGCGGACCTCAAGGGGCACTGGGTTAGTGATCCCGGGCGCGCCAGCAGCTTAGGTCATTAGTCCCGTAAGTGTAGTGTATGCTTTCCCCCGGGGGATGGCGGTGATCTTCCCCGCTGGTCGAGATCCGCCCCAGTCGGTAAGCCGAAGCTCTAAGCTCCCGACCGGTCTCTCGGAATATGTGGTAGTGTAGTGCATATTAGTGAAAGTGTGTAGGGGGTGTGTGTGTGTGTGTGTAAGGGGAGAGGATAGGACAGGAAGAGAAAGGAAAGATTTCGCGCGGTCCCTGGCCCGTTTTGTTCAGGTAGTGCCCCGGCATTCGCCTGGTGTTGATCGGAGTAACCACGGAAATACTACCGATCAGAGTAGCCGGCCGCCAGAATTATTCTCCAGACAGCGACTGAATTCGGCCTAGCTGAAAAGCTAGTTATCGAAAAATCCTGCCGCCGTCGGGACTCGAACCAAGGACCTCCCGGTCAGAGGCGCTGCAGTGACATCAGTTGATGCACTGAGCTACCGCTTACGGTGGGGCTTTGGACATGCCGCGCGTTCGGCGTGGGAACTTCCACTCCGCGGATCTCAATGGCCGGAATGTTTTGACGTTGCGCATGGGCGCCTCTTGCGCATAAACTTTGGGGACGGAATATCGGAGAATGTGATTGAAATTCTAGAATCGCTGCGGAATGTTAATGACATAAGTCAGGGTCAATTTCTAATTGAGATCTACCCACCAATTTAGGAGATTCTTCCTAATCTTCCTTTCCACGTATTTGTTTCTGTTTTTTTATTGAAGCCCAGAGAACCATTGTTTACTTCGTTTATCGTTTACAGTTTTGAGTAAATCATCGACATATTATACTAAAATGATTCTGCAAAATCATTAGAATAAAATTATTTGATATAATTGTATGATGATATTATTAGAGAATCTTGGAACAAAAACAAGAACCTCTTGGAACATTCATTCAATGCAGACAGTAACTTCAAAATTTTGTAAATAGAAAACAGATTAACTTAGAAGACATACACATCAATAATTTATTAAACAATCCTCAGGACGCTATTTGGAATGAACAAATTTCATCCTCTCACCCTTCCTGAACTGACCGCTTCCCACGCACAAACTCCTCTGCCCGTCTGTTTTCCGTCTCCCGACCGTGTATTTCTCTGATGGCCGTAGAAAATATCGCGTTCTCCCCTCTACAATAAGAGCTTTTCTTTCAAATAGCAGTGCAATGCCTTTGACTCTCGCTGTCTTCACTGAACGGAGGTCCCCAGCCGCCTGGGAATCGATATGTCAGTTTACTCATCTGAAATTATTTATTACTTGCTCACATTTTTTATTTTTTACTTCGCTGTAGAATAATAATTATGCATTACAAACCAACTTTTTATTTTAACAATTATCTCACCTTAGGCCTTCTTTAATAATTATCTGGCCGCTATACGACCGAAAAAGCTTCTGAAGAAATAAAACATACGACGATACAACATTTCACATCTATTTCTATAATAATGCCAATGTTATAAACACTCTACCATTTCTACCATTATTATTATTATTATGATTATTAGTAGTAGTAGTAGTAGTAGTAGTAGTAGTAGTAGTAGTAGTAGTAGTAGTATAACTCTCTTTATTGTCTTAGTATGATTATTTGATATAATCAAATACGGGGATGGCAAAGAGGCCATCGTCGTTCTGCAAGATTAAGGAATGTTAAAGAATGCGCAGTGTGGCTTTTCTAGTGGAGTGTTTGAGCATGCGTGCATTTTCTTAAATTCGGAAATCGTCCGTTAAAAGGAACCATGTAAATTGTACCTAACGCATTTCTTTGATTTGTCTTATCTAGAAGGTCTATTTGGGAATATTTGCATTTGGAAACTCGAACTACCACCATTTCATTTGTATGAAAGGAATAACTCGTTATCTGGAATCCTTATTTTTGTATACAAAATTTATACATTTTCAAAAAGGATCAACTCGACAGAAATAAAGTATAGGATTTTGACATTTATGCAAACAGCAAACCCAGAGACACATCCGTACAGTAAACTCACTTAGAAATTAATTACAAAAAAATTAGTTCTGCACGTCTCTCACTGCCATGTCTCAGATTGAGGGAACTCAGAAATTCGCAATCTAGAAATGTAACAGAAGGCTCCTAAACATATGATTTTGAAGATTACAGCGTGAGGGACATTAACCGAGGACTTACGCCTCATAAATCAGATTTTTTACATCTCTAGAACGCACAGTTTTTGTGGTATGCATGATTAATGTACCAGGAAGCAGTCAAGCGGGCCGTATGTTGGGGATTGCATTAGCGTCTCCCTGATTTAAAAGCTATGCTTAGTAAATGTATAATAATTATGAGCTGAAAGTGCCTCTCAGTGCAAGTTTATTTCTTTCTATTTGTTGCTTGTTAAGTTTTTTGAACTGCAATGGGACACCAGAGAACTAATATTGTATTAAAATAATATTAAAATTTGTAAATTTACCTGAGTCATGTGTTTGAATCAGTTGTTGCCTGAAGCTCGATTGTCTGTAGTACAAATAGCGCAAAAAGCTATTCCACGACTTTAGTTAAATAACTAATTCTACTAAATTTTGAAAGTTACATAGAACATTAATGTGCAAAGGGATTTTACGAAAATTAAAAGCGATGAAACGTCTTTTTTTTCTTCCGGAAACTTTTTCCAGCTTTCGGCTATGCATGTCGGGTACCCACTACGTCCCTCATGGGAACTCATATTAATCTTTAACACTAGACATACATGCAGGTTCCTCGATCTGTGATCAGCTGATTCATAAAGCCTTTCATGAAGCCATGAAAGATAAGGTACAAACAAACATCCCACAGCGAGACTCGAACCCACGACTCTTCCGACCAAGCCGCTGAACCGTCCCTCGTTCTATCCACCTCGGCCATCCAGGTCGACAAAGGCGATGAAATATCTTAAATATACTAAAACATAACTTTCCTAAAAAAATGAAACTCCATCCCAAAGAGAACACTTCTTTCATTTTCAAACACTTGACAAATTAACAAATCTCGTTTTGATAATTTTTTTTTCAGAAGTATTTTCATTGTTCGTTGAGAAGATAAACTGACCAAGGCAAATGTCAATAACTTCGTAGATAGATGACTTTTTCACTCTTTTTTATTCCGTGAATTCATAAAAAGTTCAGCAATAATTTTAATTTTTTGACAATTAAATTGTTTTAATCGATTTTACACTAAAAAATTTTAAAGGGAATTTTCATTCTGAACGAATTGACATAATTTTTATTTTACATATTTTTACATATTTTGGTGTAATTACATTTTTTTCATATTCTATCCATTGTTACAAAATTCGTCACATTTTAATATATTTATAAGCCGAAAATGAACATTTCCCTTGCGCGTTCGAAATTGGAAAACTTTGTTACTGAAATATCTGCAAAACCATGCAATGCGCTTGTATTAACGCCGGACTTTTCCTATTAATTGTCAAACTTTCTCCTCTTCTCCCCCTCCGCCTTTCCGCGTATTCGGGATCAAGGAGGATCGGATGAATGTGGAGCAGAAGGAACTGCAACCACGTGCTTACTCATATTTCAAAGACCCCATGCGTAACTCGATAAAACAAATATTTTTCAGATCATTGTCTTATCGCCTTTTCTGGAGTCAGGGCCGGGGGATGGTCGTATACTCCCTAACTCCTCTTTTTCTATCAAAGGCTACAGGGTACTATTCACTTGAGCGCCGGCCCCTCGTATACAATATTGTATATACAATAAAAAGTATTGTATATTTCGGATGAAACTAGCAAATAATTGCTTCTGTAGATGTAGATCGTTCTTTCAGCCTCTCTGAATTAATGTGAAGATCTGATGACATCGTAGTGTGCTCGGAAAACGCTTGAAAATGGAATTTTAAACATTATAACGAATTTTATTTCACATATTTTATAACTTTCCTACATATTTTAGAAAAAATAATTGCATATATATGTACATACTTTGCTTTATTTATTACAATAAATTTCGTTCCCCAGTAATCAGTAGATAAATACGTGTACGCGCCATAGCTCATTATTCTAGAATGGCAAACACGCGGATCAAAAAAGCGAATGCGCAGCTAATGTACCTCGCACTCTCTAGTGCCGCAAGCTGAAGCCAGATGAAGGTGAGTGACGGCGTCCGGTACATTCACTTGGTGCATTTCAATAACAATGTCCGAACACCACGATGCTGCGCGTGGTAGTTTCCCCCGGGCAGCGCTCTCCGCCGCTCGGCGCCGTCAGCTCTCGTTGCACAATGAGCCCGGAATATTAGTCACCGGCCCGCGCCCGCCCGGAAGCGGTGCGCCGAGCGGGGCGCGCGGCTCCAGCTGACGTTCGCACATTGTCAAGGTACGCGCCGTTGGCACTGCTCGCCCCCTTCGTACTAGTTGTGGCGGACCGCCATTGCCACGTCACACCGTGCCAGGGGGACTCGCAAGGCATGCAGTGTCGCAAAACATTCCGGCTGCCACCTCTAAAAAACGCTGCCGAATGCAAGCGAGGCGGCGTAGTGATCAACGATGTCCTGAGCGCTTCTGACCGGGAGTGCAGGTTAGTGAGTCCGACAGCGGAGAGCTTTTCGATCACGCAGCTTCCGCAGAGTCGCATTTGTCGCTGTCTGAGAGAATTCCGCGGCCGGCTGCTTGATCGGTAGTTGCCGTGGTATCTCGGATTAACAGCAGGCGAATGCTCGAGCAGTACCCTACCAACGGGCCTCGACCTCGCAAGATCTGCTCCTTTCCTCTTCCCATGTCCTATCCTCATTGACTAACACCACTTTCACTAACTGCTCCTACCTTTTACCACATATCCAGGAGACTTTAGAGTCTTGATCCGGCTGGGTGGCACGTGCCGCTGGTGGGAGAGTCCTGGTTAGGGGTAAACCCCACTAGCCGACGGTAGGTCGGCGCCGGATCTCGCAATTCAGCGGGGGAAGATCCCCGCCATCTCCCGATAAGAACATGCACTACACTAACGGCACGAATGACCAAAGCAGTTGACGCGCCCGGAAACACGAAAAAATCAATCAATCAATCAAGCGAGGGGCTAGTATAAACGGGCCCGGCGGAGCCAGGTGGAGGCAGAGAGGGAGGCACACGTGAGTTAGTGAAGAAGACACGAGAAGAACCTTCTATGATGACGCAGTCCCAGAGCTCTGCTGCTGCTGCTGATGCTGTCGATCGCGCCGCCCGGAGCACCTGGTCCACAAAGTGATGGGGAAAGAGGTCATGTGTGAAGCTCGACTCCCACACACCTCCTCCTAGTATATCGCCCCTCTCCCTCTCTCGCCTTTAATTAGTAATAAAATGGTGCATTGTTTGGAACACGACTTCTTTGGAGTAAACTGCCCCCCCTTCCCCTTCAATCGCAATTTTATTTCATCAACAACAGTATTCCAAGTGACGCGCCGGTTTAGGAATACACTGAATCCAGTCAGATCCGTGGGTGGCACGTCACATAGTGCTCTGAGTTCAATTGAGTGCACTGTGCTAAAGGGAATATTGATTTCAGGCGTACCAACCACTAAGAACGTTAATCTCTTTAATTTAGTGAATGTTTTATCGCGGGAGTGTGCGGTGTACCTCTCCCGCTGAAATGTGACATTCGGCGCCAATTTACATGTCGACTTGCCAAGGTTCTTCTCTAGATATCTCCACCGGCGTGGTGCCATCGCTGATGCGGCAAGGTCTAAGTTCGCGACTGCACCGTTACTCCTCTGGTATTAGTGAGAGACATCATCGAAAAATAACCGATGAGAATAGCAGGCTACTAGAATATTTTAGAGAGGGATGAATTCGAACGCATGAACATAGTTTTAAAAAGTGCCATCGTCGGAACTGGAACTCTAGGACTCTTGGTAAACGTGCAAGAAAAGGTGGCTCAGAGGATCTACGGATGTCACTGCAGTGCCCCTGACCGGGAGGTCATATGGTTCGAGTCTCGACAGTGGCAATTTAATACTAGCTACATAGTCTAGGTCGAACTCAACCGCTGTCTGGAGAAGAATTCTAGCGGCCGGCTGCTCTGATCTGTACTTTCCCGTGGTTTCTTCAATCAGCATCTAACAAACGCCGGAGCAGAACCCTAACAAACGGGCCACGAACCGCGCGCGATTGTTTCCTTCCTCTTCTTTGTCCTACCCTCACCCTTTACATACACATACGCACACACTCAGGCACTAGGCTCCACACTTGTCGGGAAACTGGTCGGGAGCTTAGAGTTTGTTCCAGCTGGGGTGTGCTACGCTGGTGGGGTATACTTAGTTGGAGAAAATCTCACAAGCCGATATAGGTTGGCATTGGATCTCGCTAGCCAGGAAGATCCACCGCCACCTCCCGCAATAAAAACATGAAGTGCACTTACAAGACTAATGACTTGAACAGTTGACAGTATTACTATTCAACCAATCAATGCTGGTCTTCGTCGCTGCTGAGTTCTCGTAGACCCTCACAGCACATAATATGCTTTTCTGGAAACTGATGCTCCAACTAATTTTTCAATTTACATTTACAATCGCACCCTTAGAAAGAAACGTCCTCTTTCCAAGGTGAAGCATCGAAGGGTATAAAAATTGCAGCAAATAGCAAGAGAAGAATAAATAACTGGACAATTATTTTTTTCATCATCAATTCTTGTTCACAGGCGCTAAGAGATTGAAGAACATCCTGCACATTTTTTAGCACAATAAATATGTGAATAGAAGGTGATTGTAGATAATGTCTGCAATGAGATTAAGTACAACCACACCAAGCGTGTTGACTGTGATATCATTGCATTTGAATCAAAGTGTATGTGTGTACTCAATTCAGTGATGTTGCAAAACGCCGATAGGGCATTTAACAGAGTCCTTCCCGTGAGCCGAGAGGTTTTAGGACATAATAATTGGTTGCGACACAGAAGTAGCGTCCAGAGTTGTCATCCATCACTACGAGTGATGAAAACAATCTCACCCGAAAACAGAAATGAACACTTGGAAAGGATTTTTCCGGCTACTTCGAATCAGAACGGCGTCAACAAAACACAAGAAACTCCAACACCACACCTCTATGTATTTGTACAACAATCAATTACTACCTGCATTTCTCTCCTGTACTTACTCCTGTTTACTTCTGCTAAACGTTCAGTTGGTTTCTGGTGTTCTTGGTTGAGGAGAACGTTTCCGAACGAAATCGAAAAAGCCATGTTGGGAAGTATGGTGCTAAACCTACAAACTAATAATTGTCCTGAGCATTATTTCATACAAAATAAACAGGTAATTCATTTCATTTTCTGAGATTTTTATGTTTGCTCAACCTCAGGTTGTCTGTCGACAGTGGAATGATTACACTGATTACCCTCAGTAATGCAATTTGCGTAATTATTGCTTGATATTAATGAATTATTTAGAAAACATATGTCTCAAAAATTGCTCCAATTTTTTTTTTTTTTCACGAAACAAAGGAATAATGCAGGTCACATTTTCGTTGAACTCTGAATTTTGGATAATGGAAGAGGAAATTATTAGATTTTCAACGTTGTTTAGTACTTCAGATCGATTATCTGGTGTAGTGGTAAAGCCAGGCGAGTTAACTCGAAAATCTAGAATTCATGTTCGGCGCGAAAAAGAATTGGTTGGTTGAAAACAATTTTGCAGGTTTATTGATTGATTTGATTGAACAGTGTTCCCAGGCGCGTAAACTGCTAAGGGCATTACTCCCGAAAATAAAGTGCATTTTTTTAACCGCGAGAGGTAGTGGTAATCCTCCTCTGATGGATTATGAGATTCGGAACCGACCTGCACGTCGGCTTGAATTGATTGTTCCCAACCAGGTGTCTCCCACCAACGGGCACCGTCCCAACTGAGACAAGCTATAATCTCTCTACTTGTCTCCCTTGTGGTAGTGTAGTGCTTACAAGTGTGTGTGTGTAGGAACGGGGTGAGGATAGGGCAAGGAAGAGGAGATCGCGCGCGTTCCGTGGCATTTTGTTATGGTTTTGCTCCGGAATTCGCCTGTTGTTGATTCGGGGAAACCATGCAGAATAACCGATCAGAGCAATGTGGCCACTAAAATTGCAGACAGCGGTCGAAATCGACCTAGCTATCTAACTAGTGTCAAAAATCCTGCCTGCTCCGGGTCTCGAGTCCTAGGCCCTCTTGGTCATAGACATTGCAGCAACATCAGTTGATACCTTGAGACACTTAAGCCGGTTTTTGTTGGCTCATGTAGTATAATATTAGGGAGCCGATACAAATACTACCAGAAAGTATGTACTGTTGTAGCACCACTAGTTTATTGATAAGTTGAAGTGGTATCTTTTTCTTTTGTCTCTGAAAACAATCCTTATTCCGCCTCTGCTCGGTCATTTCAACCTAATGAAAACCTTAAGATCGTCTATTGACATCCCTATATTCTATGTCATATAAAATACATTTCATAATAAAAATGGTACGTCATTTTAGTATACATGTACTTATAATAAAAACATGAAATGTAAATGAAAAAATGCAAATTGCAGTGTATTGTTTATTTATTAACGCAATATTGTCTGTAAAATATCGATGCCCAGAAAGAATAATTACATTTCAAAGATTAACAGACAAATATCACACAAAATCTCTTCTAACAGCTAGTCCTGACAAGATATTCGGTCTCGTGTGTGTGGGTATGTGTATGTGTGTTTTGTATGTATGTGTGTGTGTGTGTGTGTGTGAAAGAGGAGGAGAGGAGGAGAGGAGAGAGAGAGAGAGAGGGGGGATTGGAATGGGAGAATAGAGATTTATGGAAACCGCGTCAAACAATATTTTAAGTTGTATTTGTGGCGTGAGGAGGGCATTTATATTTCCTCGCGTATTTGATCTACATTCCAATCCTTCTAAAATCTCTGACAAGCCTTTGAATGTGAGATGTCTGCGTAAATTGTCCGTGTAAGGAACTTGCTCCTTACATTGAAATCAATGTTTCCAATGGAATCCATGGATAAATATGTTAAGGTACATGATGTAGGTCTTTTAGGGGCCGATAGATGCAAACTGGTAAGAGGGCGGAGCAAAATCGAAAAGCCATTCAGGATAAAGCGAATAAGAAACTCAATTATACGAGAAACTCTGTGCCATTCTGTTGCACCTGTGTTGTTGTTTTTTCATTCTTGCCTTTTTTTCTTAACGCAAATTTATTTAATAAATATTAAAATAAAATATTTAAAAGACATCTTATTAATTGAACTTTACTAAATGTGGGTAGAATCTTACTTGTAATGTGACTTTTGGCTCTCGTAAATACGTCTCAATTTTAATCCCATTCAAATAACTATTAAGTTGAAAAATACGAAAGCCATTACAATATAATTCAACCATTTTCATAAAATTGTTACAAAAACATAAAACTCTCTCAGCATAAAATGAAAACACTCATCACTCTAGTATTTCGGATGTTATCCCTATACTGCTCACGCTCGTTTTGTATTGCAAGGTCGTCCAAGCTACTAAAGTTGACATGTTTATACCCGGGTTGTTTGGAAAAACGACGACGTAAAAATTAATGATGCAGTGTTAAAAATATAACGCCTTAATCCGAAAAAGTTTCACGTGCGCTATAAAAGATTCTTTAATGGCGCAACAGACGCGTTTCTAGAGATGCGGCCTTTTGTCTCGCGTGAGGCCGTGACGTCAATGGGCACGCGACGCGCAGGTGCGATAGGCAGGGCACGTCGCCAGCGCACCCAACAACAGCCTCATTGCAATATTTAGCGGCCCAACGGGGGCGCTCGCCCTCCAATCCTTTTAAGAGAGACGGAGAGAGAAGAGCAGGGGGGAAAAAGAATGTCTGGAAATGGCAGAAAACGCGATGAGTGCGAAGGAACAAAGTAGAATAAAAAGTGAGGGTTTGCTTTGCAGAGTTGGCGTCGCTTTAAAACTTGACGAGTCAAAGCCGCCTAAAAGCATAAATATGTTTTCCAATAAGTGAAATATTAGGTGATTCAGTAATGTTAGGTACAGATATGAATGCTAGGCAAAGCGAACAAGACTGCCATCAGAGGATCGGAGCAAATCTCAGAAATCCATAAGAAATCCACACGCTCGAGTTCAATGCATTTTTGCCAGCGGTATATTGTACCCCCCATCCATGTTGAACAAGAGGATTATTAATTAATTTGCGCTGCTTTTCTTTCTTCTGGGATGCGGGAAGGAACAAGGTATTGCACATGCATTACAAACAAGGTGAATCCTAATTAACTAATCCATTTAACAAATGTGCGATATTTACGTTACCAACACGCGGTTCGTCAAGCAAGAACTAACACTACAACAATACATTTTTCTGGGGTCAATATTGAGACCTTCACCCCGTTTAGAACCTCTGGCGAGACGGACAAGGGAGGCCCCGTGCGCAGGTAGGCAGACCACCGTTTTGCCTCGCCCCGGCTAGGCGGCGATCGCGGCGGTACGGCAGCAGCGGCGGTGGCGGTTGCGGCGGTGGGATGCGCCGGGAAAGTCAGCGGGAGGGGATAGTGACCGCTGGCATATTATCGATCAATCGGCTCCATTCGATATTGACCATCGCAATCCCCCATCACCATCATCCATCGCAATCACCCATCACCATGGACCGTAGCCGAGATACAATGCTGAGGGCAAGGACGCCTAAATGTTCAGAGTACCACTCTCTGACATGACAACAGGCACTGGTAATGAAGTGCAAGTCTGGCACTTCACGTCTATGGGACGTGCCGTGCTCTCCCTCAAGAGACAGAGTGGCTACTCGAAACTCGCGAGAATAAAAGTTTGATCTGAATGTAGTTTTTTTATCTCTACTCCTCTCACTGCGAAACCCCATTCTCCTACTCCTTCTCTGGCGTGACGTTCTATTTGAACGAATGGTCTCGGAGTGAGGCCAATTTGCACCACGCGAAATATTGGCGCACGCACGTTAAAATCATTCGTGAAGGTGGCTAGATAAAATGACAATTTACATATAATTTCATTCTGGGAAGAATCTAAGTCCCGGTATCCGTTAACGACTGAACCGAACGGTTTAAGCTGTAGAGAGACGTCAGGCTCCTTTCCAAATTCCCCTCAATCAAAGATCCCACAATCCCGAACCTCAGATGATGATGATGATGATGATGGGACTTACCTTCCTAGAGAGTAGTTAGAAAGCGGGCAACAAAAGGAGCTCGCAACGCGGGAGCGGGCGTGGTGTCGATGGCGTTGAGGCGCGGATCTTCCTACATGCGTACATGGCGACTTCGTTGATTGGTTGATAGTGATTCCGAGCGAGTCAACTATTCAGGTTATTAGTCCCGTAAGTGTTGTGCATTTGTTCCTCCGGGGGTGGCGGAGATCTTCCCCTACTGGATGGCGAGATCCGGTGCCGACCTACCGTCGGCTAGCGGGGTTCCTCCAGCCAGATATCTCCCACCAGCAGGGCACCGCCCCAGCCGCGACAAGTTCTAAGCTTCCGACCGGACTCCCGGAACGTGTGTAGTGTAGTGCATGTTAATGTGAGGGGTGATGATAGGACAAGGAAGAGGAAGGAAATATCGCGCGCGGTCCGTGGCCCGTTTGTTAGGGTACTGTTCCGGCATGGTGAATTCGTGTATACCGCGTTTAATCACAGTGAATCGATGGTTTGTTACAATATATTTGTTGTTTATAATCTGTACCAAAGCAAATAACAATTTCCTAGCATACATTTCACCAATTCTTCTTTCAGAACATTATTCTAGATGTTCGGAAAATTTACTACAAGCATTTTCATGAAATGTCAGTTTCACTAGCAAATAACACTGCTCTCCAGAAAAATGTTTTCGAATTAATGCGTGTTTCTAGACTGAATTTAACAATGCATTCCGTTTCCTTTCTATCACGTCAGGTTTTCAAGAAAATTATAAGTATGTTTTTTTCATAAGTTCACTTTATATACAACTAGCAAAATATCCGGCGTTGCCCGGGATTTCTTCATATCCAATCCTTGTGAAAGAGGAAGAAGATAATTGTTTTATAAACTACGGTATTTAATAATATAATTTTTAATGTGAATTGGTATACATGTTAATAAAATACCATACATCTCTCATTTTATTTTACAGTACATTCCTATTAGATTAAAATTTTTACTTTCTCGCTACTACTTACGCGTTAGAGAAACTATTGTAATGCAGCGGGAAATCGGCGAATTTTCGACACAAAAACTCTTATTGTCGGGCCCTGGTAACGTAGAACAGGATAAATCTTGTCCCTAAAATTATAGAATATTACAGTAGTAGAATGTTTCAATATTAATGTAGAGAATGGTATATTGGTATAGTGTAGTTTCTAAATAAACAACCATTTCTTTTAGAGAATGTTATGTATTATTTTGGTAATGAAAATCCTTTAAGCTTACCTTGTGCTGATGATTTGCATACCCATTGCCACCGATTGTGTTCACGCATTGATTGATTGATTTTTTGGTGTTTCCGGGTGCGTCAACTCCTTTGGTCATTATTCCCCAAATATATTTCAACAGATTCTCAAACTTTTGCTCAATACGATGACATTCAAGCCACTCCAGTTCAAAATATGGAATTTGAAACCTCACAACAACCAAATTATCAACAAGCATCTATTCAACTACTTCAATATCAACATCTTTTCAATAATATTCGGCAAACCTAGTGCCACAACCTGAAACTAACATACAAGACATCTCTAACAACGCTTGTCGTCCCCATCCCCCAGATGCTCCTGAAACCCCTTCCAAGTCCGATCAAAATCATCTATACCCATTTATAATATCCGTAACCTCTCCAGATACGAAACTTTGGCTAATCTACAAGAATCAACCACTTCAACTTCTTCACCTCATCAAAAAATTCCATCTATAACAGTGATTGGCATCAACTATCCTTTATTTCTTCAAGACATTGCAAAAGTGGTGCACAATAACTATTCAACCCAATCCCGCTTTAATTAAATCCAAATCCTTTTTGCAGACATTGATGACCTTCGAAACTTCAGAAAATTCTGTGAAAGTAATAACATTATACATATCAATATCCGAGCAAGAAAATATTCCAGGTAATGATTAAAGACATTCGAATCTCATTAAGTGAACCATAAATTTTAAATAAACGTATTCGTCTAGAATATCCAGTGCTTAAAGTTCAGCGCCTTTACGACAATCTAAAACATCCTCTTCAAATTTGTGCTACAGACTTAAGAGACTTCCATCAATCCATAACCATTTCAAATTAAATCGTCTATTTCATTTAATTATAAAAGTTCAACCCAAAACAAATAGATTCACCCCTGTTCAAGGTAAAAATTGTCAGTGGTTTGGACATTTACAGGCTAATTGCAAATTAAAATCCAGATGTTTTAAGTGTTCTCAACTCCATCATTACTCTGTACATATCATGACTTCCAACATATCCACCATCTATTTAAAAAATTATGGTCTACAATTAATACAATACTTTATAATGACAAAACTCTCATTCCTATCCTACAAGACTCTTCCCCCATTGCCCTATATGATCCAGAAAAACTTCAATTGCTAGGCTCTCACTTCCAGTCTTCCTTTATTGTTAATTCAAAATATAATACTCAACTTCACAATCATTTCTTTACTTAATACCAGCGAAGTAAATATTTTATGTCCTCATGCCTCATTTATGCACCCGAATTCTAGCACACCCAGTGAGGGAATAGGGTATATGATGATAATTCTGAATTTATAAAACAAGAACTGTTAGGGCAAAACTAATGCATTTTTTGGATTCAGTGACATCGTAATACCCAGGAAACAGTTAACAACCTGAAGCACCAAAATGTGTGTTGACCTGTGTTATAGATAATTCAGCATGGTTTTATAAAATATCAAATAATGTCAACAAATATATAGTGTTTTAGACATGCTCTTTGAATACCATGTTCTGAAACTCTTTCAGATTTGGTTTGCAGTAGCATCCTTAGAAAATGTTCCGGTTATAGACAGCATTCTTTTGTGTATCTTTTCATGTGAACTGTGAGGTTTTTGTTTTATATTTTACATCTGCTTAAACGATGCTGCACCACAATAACTCTATGAAATGTAATTATATTTATTACTATTTCATGTTAATGATCATTAGCAACAATGAATCTAATAATAATAAAAAAGTAGTCTTATAAACAGTTAAAAAGTTTAAAACAGGTAGCCCAAATGGAATTCACTTACCTGTAATAATTTTCCCACCAATGACGTAACAAAGATGTAAGAGACATGATACCATTCATCCACTAATTCTTTACATAACCAGCAGTATTAACTTCCATTGAAACTAGCTTTGAATTAATGTGATTTTTACCAGAGAACAGCCCTATGTGTTCTGGGTTGAGCTATTTCTAATTTTAAAATAACCCAATATAATAAAACGAAGCAAATAATAAATTAGTTGCATAATATTAAAAGAATGAATTAATTGAACTCTAAGATAAGACACCTAAATAAAAATAACTGATCAACAGACTAAATAGTAACTGAGTTAAGTAATGTAAGAAAAAGGAATTTCAATAAAAAAGAAATACAGTATTATACTATGAAGTAGGTCAAGCAAACAATTAAACGAATAATTATCTAAACAACATCAAATGACCAACAGTCACAATTATATATTATTAAGAAATCCCTTTAAATTAGTTTAATTAAAATATGTATAAATAATCCAGGATTTATCAATTACAATAGAAAAGAAAGTGAAATAGGAAGAAACTCAACGACACAAAACTTACAAAATTAATACTGAAGAAACTACTTAAACTACTTAAAACAGATTGAAATAAACGAAGCAACAGCAATCAAAAAGCACCACAAGACGCAAAATAACTGAAATCTTCTACTTCATTACGACTTGCCAATGAAGTAGCGAAATCAGGCAGCTGAGATTAATCACATGAAAAACTTTGCTTTTCACTGTTCACACTAATGGCCAACTGTGAGACATGTGAAAATGAAGACACTACTATTTAACTGGGCCTCGGATTTGCAAAGAATTACTATATGAATTACTATTAGAATTGCCAATAGGCAACATCACTCTACAGAGCTGTAAATCAAGGGGCTCGCATTAGGAACCATGCCCGGGATTCGGTACTTTCCTCTACTTATGTCCACGCTACAGTACCATTTTTCACAAGTTGCATTTTATTTTTTTAAGATGACGAGAACAATACAAATTGTGTTCATTCTTTTGTGAATTTATGGTTCACAATGCGAGTCTAGCGCAATGCTGTGGCGGATCAAGTGTACTTAGCTGAGTGCCTTTCCTTTCTCATCTGTCCCCTTTGGCCTTGAGGAGAAGCGACATGCATTTGTTTACACCTTCACGACATAAGTTTACATTGTCGATGTGAAACTCAATATAATTTCTGTTTAGTATCTTTCGTGCAACTTCGAGGAGAATCACGTGGAGTAAAGGCGATGGCGAAAGCTCTGGTACCGGAAGAACTAAGCAATACCAACGGAGAACTTGACAAGGACGAAACATCCGACAGAGATTCTCCAAGCTTCCCAAGCTCAAATGCTTCAGTGTCTGGCATTGGAAAAGATGCTTTAAAAAAGTTGGGTCTTGAATTTCTCTCAGAAGATGACGATTTAAGCGACTCAGAAAAGGATGGAAGTGATTGTACAGACGGTTGTTCGAAAGATTTTGATTCACTTATGTCAGGTTTGTCTTTAGAGAAAAAGAGATTTCGTAGAAAAATCAGTGAAAAAAATATGGAGATGTTTAAAAGTGAAATTAAAGAAATATTTGACATACTCGACGTGGATGGAGTTGGCAAAATCAGAACTAAAGAAGTTTCATTTGCGATGCAAGCTTTAGGCTACGATCCTGGGAGAGAAGAAATTAAAGAAATTAAAAATAACCTTGACCCCCAAAATACGGGAATGGTCCCATTCAACGATTTTTCTAAATTATTAATCTTAAAATGACTGCAAATGACCCCCAAGTGACAACGAAAGAAGACGCTAAAGGAGGAAGCGAGAAACAGAGAGTGCCATCCAATTTTGAAGACTTCAAAAACTTTGCAAAAGAATGGGGAGAATATTGGACAGATGATGAAATCAGAGTGATGGTGGAAGAAGACAATAACACTGAAATTAGTCTTGAAGATTTCAAGAAGTTCATGGCAGAACGCAGTTCGTCCTGAGAGAAGAGTAAACCTTTGAGAGATCTTCATGTTTGTAATTGGTGAGCAAAATTCTAAATTGGTTGAAATCTCAATTTATATTATACATTATGAGTGCTGATAGATGTAATAAAGATAAGAATATATGAAGTATATTTATTTCCATAGAAACAATCAAAAATATATATTGAACAATATGACAGATCGTTTTTGCAACATGTATTTAAAACAACTTCTCTCGTTTCAATATTTCTTCTTTTGGTTTCATATTTATAAAATACTAGTACACTGTGGCAGTCACGATAGTAGTGCACTTTATCATTCGTTTATTACACTACCTACACATGTAACTGTTGAGGAAATGTTAAAGTAAGCTTAAGTTTCCAAAATGCTTTTTTTAAATTCATGATAAATAACATTTAACTTTGTTCATCCTAATGTAAAAATTAATAATTGTATGTAATTACTAATAGTCAAAAAGCATTAATTCGGTCAGAGTTTAACATAATTTCTTGTAATATTGGTTTAAGGTTCAATATTTTTTTCAATGTTTGCCTTAGAGTTGGAGCAATCTGTTTGTTTATATTTAATGTAGATATCATTGCTTGATGTTTCTTTTTTCTTTGTTTATTTGTGTAACTGTGACTTGTTTTATTGGATAATTTCATAGTTCACTTACTAGAAATATTTATTTTATCACGACATCACGAGGAATAATATGTTTCCGAATAGTATATTTCATTTTGATCTGTTGGCTTCGTATTACAAGCAACCTAATGAAAATATTTTAAATAAACGACAAAATTGATAACCTACTTCTAGACTTCAGCAACCGTACTCCTCAGGACCAAATTTGCACAATGTTCATTTTCATGTTACATTAGTTAAAGATAACGTAGGTATGAATATTTTCATAAAAATATTAAGATTACAGTGGACTGAATTTAAAGTGTGGGTAAATGTTCTTATATACAAAAATTACTACCTTCATTCGGATATCACTTTTTTTTAAATTGTATACATAATTCTCAATTTCTCCATTAAAACGTTAGTAATGATTTCAGTACAATTGACTCATCTCTAATGTATCTTTATTACACATGAAACTAGTTTATTGAAATTGTATCTGTACTAAAACTATTTATTCTGTAATATCTAGAATAAAATTTACAATAGTATCATTACCAAAGATCTAACATATGTCTGCAAATATTCTGCATCTCTCGGACAGTAGGATTCTGATCATCTTCTTCAGGTAAGTCACAGCTTGAAATACATTACAGAAATAAAATATAATGTATAAAGTTCTAAATGACTTTCTACTTCACAACATTATAAACAGAAACGCGTTTTAACTAACAAAACGGTAGGAGAACGCGTTGAAGCTTGGACATTTGTTTACCTTGGACCTACAGTGATTTAGGCTTCATCTGTTGGTATGGCTTTTAAAATCATATTTTTTGACTCGCCAGTTCATAAACAAACAGACGTGTAGTTGATGAGAGCTGTAGTGTTTCTAGGAATGAAGCTAATTTTCACCTACTGAAAGTATTTTGCTTTTGTATAACCCCATTTTGTTTTCATTATATAATGACAGCGCAGTGATTAAAGACGTTATCTTAGCCGCAAATATATGAATTTAAAGCGGGTTTAAGTTCAACTTAAAAATGATTGATAGTATTTTTTATGAAATACGACCAAGTGTTTTACCTTGAATGTAGTAACTAACACATTAACTGTTAATGTATTGTATCTTGAACAGTTTCAATGCTCATCTGTGATAAAACCAAATCAAATAGTCATTATATTCAATTATGAAATATTTAATGTTTATGGATAATGAGATGGCATATGGAGACAAAAACTACTCGACCGATATATCTGAAAGTTTGTTTATCCTTAGTAACTAGCTAAGTTAGGTTGAATCCAAACACTTGAGGGAAAATGTAATGGACGACTGATTTGATCGGTAGATTTACAACATTTGAGGAAATAAGTGTTATTTTTACGTAACAGTGAAAACTACGAATCAATATTCAATAGCTTAAACATTCAGAGGGTGATGTAAAAGACCAAAATTCACTTAAATCGATTATTTATTTAGATTTTCAAGGTGTGACCTAATCATAATCAATATGCACACTGTCAGTCTCTTCACTTCTGCAAGCAAACAATCTTCCTACATGTCAACGTGTTCCAAACCTACCTCTTCATTCTCATACCTATTTCAGTGTTTACGTTTGTAATGATACCATCATCCCCTGGAGAGTTGGCGCATGCACGGCCAACCTTCGCATTGATTCCAAATAGTGAAACTTTTTTATCTCAGATTTCATACAGATGTAGGTCAAATTTCACTCTTTCGCAGACTTGCATGATATCAATGAGAGGAACCCTAGAGGATCAGGTTCCTTGTGCATAATGATTGGGAACAACCATATTTTCAACCGGAATGCAAGGGACTTTTAGGAAAATTCGGTCCATAATATTGTCCCTCTGATATGCATAAAAAGTGTGCTCACGTGTAGCTCATGCAGTTAGGGAAAGAGACACTGAATTAAAATTATTTTTCTACATCATACAAAATGAGGGATTTTACAAAGCGCAGATTTAGGTTTCGGTCAAAAACTTAATGTTGGCCGTGCAAAAGCGTTGATTTTTTAACATAACATGAAAACAATATTAAGGTTTTAATAATGACTTTTCAAAAATGCAAGATCTCAAAGGATCTAATTTTCATCACCGCAATTATTAACATCACACAGATCTGACAAAAATGACTATTCTGCCTTGTTGACGCCATCCAGGTAAGCTTTATCATCACGTACAATACGCACTAATTGCAAAATAGTACTGTTCAGCGCATTGACAAATGGCTTCGTCTGCTGACTATTGAGAGCGGTTGTAGTATAACAATTACTAAATGCCTGCAGATTATTCGGTTTCTGTGCATTACAAAGTATCTTCTACTTCACCTCTACGAAACAACACGTACATTACACACCATTCCATACATTACTTCACAGGGAGAGGTGGCTATTGGCATCAACCGATGTCACTGCAGTGTCTCTGATCGGGAGATCCTATGTTCGAGTCCCGACGGTGACAGAAGTTTCGACACTCGCTAGAGAGCTAGGTCGAATTCAGTACTTGTTTGGAGGAGAATTTCAAAGGCCGGCTGCTCTGATCGGTATTTTGCCATCGTTTCTCCTATCAATATCGGACGGATGCCGAAGCAATCCCTAAAAGTGGGCCAGGGACCGCGCGTTATATTTCCTTCCTCTCCCTTGTCGCATCCTAATTCCTTACTTACATACACTTACACTCTAATGCACTACATTACCACACTTGACATCACACATTCGAGAGAACACGCAAGAGAATATACGATAGGACTGGAGAAACCTTAATTATATTTTATAATCCATATTCTACGAAATGACTTTTTAAACCTTCTAATACAATTTTCCAGTTCAGTTCTTCTGGGTACCTCCACTTCATAGCATGAGGGCTCATATTCTGTACGTTTGCAAGTCTTTCTGTTTGTAAGTACACTAAGATCCCATAATGCTGTAACACATACTCATAGTTCTTAGGTAGGTTGTACAAAGTTGGGTTTTAGTACGATGCTATTTTTAATTTTAAAGCGATGACTTTCAAAATAAAGAAAGTTCTTATTAGTCCTAATAGTAATGACTGTTGCTAATCAAAGGATTCGACTTGGGACGATCCTAGATCTAAAAATAAACTTACACATTCGCTTTCTCTTTACTGCATACGTAGTAAATCGTAATGTAGTCAGTTCCCTCATTTTGTGGGTCTTTCTTACCGAAAAACGGATTTACGACCAAACGTCTGTCACGTTCGCCTGTCAATCCGTCTCTCCGATTGTCTGTGAACAACTCTAGTACCTAAATCGTTCACAGAATTTTTACAAAATGTTATATTCTAAATCGATCTGGCGGGTTTCATAACCTCTTCATTTTGAAACGGATAGTTTGATTTTATATTTTTCAAAATTTTCTCAATAATTGCTCCAAATCTTTAGATTGAATTTATTTTTAAAGAGAGCAAAGTTAAACGTTCGTAAAATGGCGCAAGCGATTTTCGTGAAAATCTCTTATCTGTTTTCGAAAAAAGCAAAAGTTCTAATTTTTAACATCTTCCTAGAACTAAAATATTGAAGATAAACATTTTTCTTAATGGAATTTTTTAGCAATTAAATATTTAAACAATGTCACGAACAAAATTAGAATATATGAATATTTTGCATAATTTTGAGTAAATAGTTACTTTTAAAAACTAAATGAACTAAATTTTCTAAAATCTTCAAATTTTTTCTCAATTTTTTGCTCATTCATCCTATTTTCATTAAAAACGTTTGAATTTTTGAAAAATCACAAATGTTCAATATTCTATTGAAAGGGGCTACGTTTTTACTTTGACTCAGTCTACCGGTCTAAGGAGTTCATTAAATTCTTACTAAACCTTCGTGGTAGAGTTCGGTACTGAGCGTGGGTAGTCCGTTTTGCGGGTTAGAAATACTTTTGCGTGTTCTTATAGTATTATAATATCACGAAACCATTACAAATGCTACTAGAAGGTTAATGCTGCTGTAACACCACTAGTTAATCCTGCAAAGGAAAAAACTGTAGAAATATTCCATAGGCCTACTCTGAACTATATTATAGAGAAATCTGTACTTGTAATATCCTCGTCTCGTGAACACACGAGAACACGCAGGTTAACCATCGCACAGGAGCGGCGTTCACGCACGGTTGGTTGTTGCAGAGCGCGGTCCGTGTCCCGCCTCGGGGCTCGATCCCGGATCCGCGGTAACCTGCTGCATTATGAGTACAATCTGACCCCGGCCCGCGCGACCCGCGCCGCTCTCGCCACACACACCCACCCACCCACCCCGGCGTGGGCGGTCATCGGGAGGATTTATCCATTCATTAACATGTTAATTCAAAGCTGGGCGGTCGGGGGGCGGTGGCGAGCATGAATAAACATGGCGGGCGGCAGGCGACGTCGACTGTGCGCGGGGCTCGGCAAGGCGGGGCGACTGGACGACGGCGAGGCGGGTGGACGGGCGACGACTGGGCGGCGGCAGGCCGCTGTGTATGTCACATCGTTTGGCGCCGACCTGGTCGCCAATTAGGCGTGACCAGCGGCCGGTTTGTTTCTATTGTGCTTGGGGCGTCATCGCCCACGACGACCGCCCAAGGCGAGCGACATGGCCCTTTGAGAAGGCTTGTTGTGTAAGGGCATCCGGCTAATACAAGAGGATCTCTTCGGCTAAACAGGATCTTCGGTCAGATGTTCGGAACGCATGTCAAGGAGGGAAGTTATGTTGTGGCCTTCCTAATTCAGGGTATGTTGATCCACTTTTGTAGTTTTTTGAAAAGCGACGATTCAAAAGTTACACAAAAAATATATTGTTCTGTAGTGGGATAGAGGTAGCGGATCTTGCGTCATTCTTCAGCCGTTGTAGATGAAAAGGTAAAATTCGAAAAATATGTTAATCTTAATAAGTACAAAGCAATTTTTGTTCTAACTAATGACTTATGAAGTATTATAGTATATTATGTTCTATTTCTATTAGGGACATCCCTTTTTCAGTTGAAGTTCTGAGCCGCATAAGAAATATATAGCATCATTTTAAAGGTGTTTATACGGATTACGGCCGAGACTAAATTTAGTCACTGCGTTCTGAGAAATGAATTCAAAAAATTGTCCGAATGTATACATATTGATGCCGGAATGGATGGAAGCACTGACATAGAAGAAATTTGAAAACTGTTAGTTTCCTATGCGTGCAACTGAATACTCTGTGTGTCTTTCATATTGTCTTGTTCTATCAAAACTACTGCAGAGTCCTTTCATCTAGAACTCTGTCTGAGCTTGAGGCAAATTTTTGCTTAGACGATAAGGATTGTTTCATCTCCCAGTCACTATCGGAGTCGTTTTTAGCAGTAGGTGCAGTAATTATTACGTTCAAATCTCCCTGCACATCCTCCGGATCTTTGAAGTCTTGAACAAAAAAATAATTTCTTGCGTAATCCTTAATATGACCTAAATGTGCAAAATATAGGAATTAAAAAACCAGAAAAATCTAAACAAGGATTACCAAATGTAAGGCGAGATATGTCGAAGTACCTCTTATGCCCACTACATCGCCAACTCAACTCGGTTTTTATAGAAATACAACTTCACAATTATCAATACGGAATAGGAGATACGGAAATTATTAGTTCATACGTAATGCAAAAGAGTTACATTTTAGGATCGCAGCAATGCAAAATAACTGCATCTAAGTCTCTTGCGCCTCTGGAACTAAAATTTTATTTCGCAGACGCCGTATCTGTCGCAAAATATGTGCGAGAAAGTTTCTCCAGATATGCAATTAAGATTATTGGAGCAGAGTTGAGATGCAGGAAATACCAATAAAATTTATCAACGAGATTGATATTATGAAAGATAAATATTAGACAAAATTTAACACTGCATGAACAATTTTTCTTCGAGGTTGTTGACGTGGGAATAAATGGATTAAAAAAATTATCAGTCAAATAATTTGCTCAATTAATTGACATTTTTTTCGTCGACAACCTCATATACAATTTCAACTACACCATACAGTTTCAAAAATGCACTCATTATTTACATATTTACTAATATTGAAATACAGCAACGATCTTAACTCGTTTGGGAATGAGTTAAAAACAAAAACAAAATTGTAAGTGCTTCTTATTCTGTTCAAGTTATACAAATTAAATTGCAATTCCTTCCAGATCTTGTTTCCTAACGATGTTTTCCTTTGAATAAATTGCCTTTGAAAACATATTTTGCACTCACTAACTCTCTAAAGTCACGAATTATAAGTAAAAGTATTGATAAATAGAGGCGCTTCTGCAGAGGTGGTATGAAAAATTGCTTAAAGTTATTTTATGTGATATGAGATAATACGATTATATTTGTCTGCCATTAATTGACATTAAAAAATAAATTCTTAACAAAAATATATTTTACTATGCCATCCAACAAGCAAATACAATATTTATTTATGTTTCCTAAAGAGTTCTAGAAAAAGTGACTTACTTAAAAATGTTCCTCCCAAAATCCAAATCAAACAAAAATTGGATTTCAGATTTGATTAGAAACCTAAAAAGCTTTTGAACTTGTTGAAACAAAAATTTAGATTAATAGAAATGACCACTTTCCTTTTCATATCTACTAGTGGTGCCTGTGCGCAGGGGCGAAAGGAAGATTGGGCCTTGTTCGCTGTCTATTGGCAGTTGATCCCAAGTGGTGGATAGCCATTGCTTCATCTCGAACATCGGCTGGCGCTGTATCAACCATAGTCGTGTACCCGCCCTATTGTCCCTTGTCGGCGGGAGGGGGGGGCTCTCAGAAGGCGTCTTACAGCCGGATGAGCCATGGTGAGTGTGATGAAGGGTGAAGGAGAATGAGATATTCGTTATTGTGAATTGGATGATGTTGCATATTGAATAGGATGCGATCAAAAAATAAACCAACTATACCACAGTCGCATGCCGAAACACCCATGCTTTACACGGAACTCGATTGATGGACTGATTACTTCGTGTTTCCGGGTACGTGAATTGATTGATTGATTTTCGTGTTTCCGGGCGCGTCAACTGGATTTGTCATTAGCCCCGTAAGTGTAATGCATGTTTTTTCTCGGGAGATGGTAATCTTACCCCGCTGGATGGCGAGATCCGGCGCCGACCTACCGTCGGCTAGTAGGGTTTCCCCATAACCAGAACCCTCCCACCAACCGGGCACCACCCCAGTCGGGACAACCTCTAAGCTCCCGACCGGTCTTCCGGTATATGTGATAGTGTAATTGTAGTGTATGTAAGTGTGTGTGTGTAAAGAGGATAGGACAAGGAAGGGGAAGGAAAGATCGCGTGATCCGTGGCCCGTTTGTTAGAGTACTGCTCCGCATTCGCCTGGTGTTGATCGAAGAAACCCGGAAAACTACCGATCAGAGCAACCGGCCGCTAGAATTCTCCTCTAGACAGCGACTGAATTCGACCTAGCTGAAAAGCCAGTGTCGAAAATCCTGCCTGCATCAGGACTCGAACCTGCGACCTCCCGGTCAGAGGCGCTGCAGTGACATCAGTTGATGCACTGAGCTACCGCTCCCGGTCCGGGCACGTGACCTACTAGGATTATTATTCTCGTAGTGAAATTCTTGTTGTTTTTTTATCTGCGCGAGATGGTGATGTTCTTCCCCTCTCTCAGGATTATGAGACCAGACGCCTACGACCTACATGTCGGTTGCGGGTGTTGCACATCCACGTATCTCACCCGCAAGGCACCGCTTCATTCGGAACAATATCTAAGCTCCATTGGGGTTTCGACATGTGATGGCATTATCGTGTGTGTGTGTGTGAAATTGTAAATAACGGGATGAAAGGGTGACGAAGAAGGAAAGATCGCGAAGCGGTCACGAAATATCTCGTTTATTTAGAATGCTGCTTCGGCGTTACCGGGTGTGATCGGAGCTCGGAAAACTACCATTACAGCAGCCGGTCACGCTACAATTCTCCTTCAAACCAGTGACTTAGTACTTTGACCAAATTAATATTAAAAATTCATACCTTCGGAACTCTAGCCTAGAACCTTTCAATCAGGTTGGTGTAAATACAACAGTATTATTGTGGCTTTCATTACTCTGTTACCTAATTACTGTCTACAGAGACCTGTCTATAAAAATAATATTCTTTCAATCGATGGAACGGGAATGGACTAAAATCAGCATAAGTATCTTCTGTTGCAGTGACTTCTATACCATAGTATACTGCAATATTCATAACCTTGTAGTCTTATATGCAAAACCACTCTTACAAACAGAAAAGCCCCAGCCAAATTGATTCAGTTAACAGAAAACATTTCACATTTCTGTAACAAATAATTATTTCATTTAAATAATAACTCTTTCTAAGATAACATCAAGCAGCTCATCTGATGTTTACTCTCAAACTATCACTGCCTCAGGACCCATTACTCTGAAAGAAATTATGTATATGGGTTTAATACTAAGAATTACTATACTTTCGTATTTGTAGAGTATTTGTAATCAAACATTACGCTTCTCGTTGGTGATATGAAGATAATATTTAAATAGCCAAACTATTTCTTGTTACTAAAGTTTAATTAAAATAGTAAAAATTCAAACAAATGCTAACGAAAACGTAAGCCGTTAGTGATTCTGGCCGCGTCAACAACTGAATAATTAGTCCCGAACGTTTACCGCATGTTTTCCTCTGGAAGTGATTGTGACCTTCCCTCGTTGCGTGGCGAGATCAGCGCCGACCTGCCGTCAGCTATTAGATTCCTCTGGTATCTCCACCATCGGGCTATTTGGCCCCAGCAGGACAAGCTCAAAGCTCTAATCGATCTTCCAGCATGTGCGGTAGTGTAGTGCATGTTAGTGTGTGTGTGTGTGTGTGTGTGTGTGTGTGTGTGTGTGTGTAAGGGGGAAGGATAGGACACGGAAGAGGAAGGAAGGATCGCGCGCGGTCCATAGCCCGTTTGTTAGGTACTACTCGGGCATTCACCTGGTGTTGATCAGAAACCCGGAAAACTACCGATGAGAGCAGCCGACCATTAAGATTCTTTTCCAGACAGCGACTGGAACTCGACCAAGCTCTCTGCTAGTCTGAAATCCTGCCCCCGTCGGGACTCGTACCTCAGGACCTCCGGTCGGAAGCACTGCAGTGGCATCAATGGATGGCCCGAGCCACCGCTGCCGGTGGGCGTGCGGGGCGTCAACCAGGGCGCGGGCGCTGGGCGCTGGGCGCCGGACGCGCGCCTGCGCCGGAAGCGGATGCGCGTGATGGAGGGCCGCGCGCGGAATGACGTGCGCCGCGCGCTGCCTTTGTGCGGGCACGGCGCGCTGTCAAAAACGCCTCTGTCCTGTCCTGTCCTGCCCTGCTCTGTCCTGTCTGCCGAGGCTAGAGTGCGCTCGTTCGCCAGACCGACCGACCGTGGCGCGCCGCGCCGCTGGCTGCAATTCCGCCCGTCCACGGCTCTCTCCACGTCATTCCGCGCGGCTCCTCTCCGACGATCGACGATTCAGCCGTCTCCCACCGGCGGTGGCTACCCGTTGCGTGTTAATCATCAGTAGGGAACGGAATTTATTGTAATAAAAAAAGCAAAATATGTACATACATATGTACTTATTTTTTCCCAAATATGTAGGAAAAATATGAAATATGTGAAATAAAAATTCGTTATAATGTTTAAAATTCCATTATTCAAGCGTTTTCCGAGCACACAACGTTGTCGATCAGATCTTAACATGGATTCAGAGAGGTTGAAAGAAAGTTATACATCTACGGAAGCAATTATACACTAGTTTTATTTTATATGAAATGAATAATACTTGCATGCCGCAATGTTGTTTAGGAGGAGCCGAGGCTCAAGTGAATATTTTCGTGTAGCCTGTGATAGAAACAGGAGGGTAAAGGGATCATACGCCCCCCCCGACTCCAGAAAAGCGATGACAAATGATCTGAAAAATATTTGTTTTATTGTGTTATTGTGTGACGCATGGAGGTCTGTCAAACATGAGTAAGCACATGGCTGAAGTTCCTTCTCCTTCACATACATCTGCTCATTCTTGATCCCAACTACGCAGTTTCCAAAAGCAGAAGGCGAGGGGGAATAGGTTGACAATTAATAGCGAAGGTCCACCGTTAATACAAGCGCATTCCATGGCTTTGCAAATATTTCAGTAACACAGTTTTCAAGTAACGTATTTCGAATGCGCAAGTGAAATGTTCATTTTCGGCTTATAAATATATTAAAATGTAACGAAATATGTAGCAATAGATAGAATATGTAAAAGTATGTAATTATACGAAAATATGTAAAAATATGTAAAATAAAAATTGTATCAATTCGTTCAGAATGTCGTGTTAAGTCTAAAAAATATTTGTGAATGTCGGTATCTTGTCCCTGTAAAAATATGTATTTACATAAAAATCCGTTCCCTAATCATCAGTGAGAGTCCGAGAGTCTTGACGGTTTTGGATTTTCCACGCTATAAAACGCTGGGTCCAATTCAACCAGAGTCTAGAAAGCATCCGGCTTCACTGATTGGTATTTTCCTTGGTTTCCCCGATCAATAAGAATACGTACAACCTTTCCTTCCTCTTTCTTGTGCCCATCTTTTTATTTTCACACACGCGCATTACCCTACTCTACGCGACAAGAGACTAGTCGGTGGCTTCAGCTTGTGCCGGCTGGGGCTGTCTCTCGGTGGGGGATATACGTGGAAGGGGCATTCCCGTAAGCCGATATGCAGGTCGGCGTCGAATCTCACGTTCCAGCGGGGAGAAACATCGCCACCTCTCGGGATGTAACTTGCAGAACAATTACAGGTCAAATGACCATAGTACATTGCGCGCTCGCAAACACTAATCAATTTACTCCAATCTTTCTAACGCCCCGGCGCCTCGCCGTCGTTCCCGCCATTCAAATCGCCTTCCCGACGTCTCATCGTGCCATGTCCCTCGCTGCATTCCTACAATGTCCCCACGAAGTCCTTTCGTTGTTTCCTGGCCACACCGCTTCTCACCATTCAAATACTCGTGATGAGGGGACCTTCAAAATAAAAAAACAACTGAATATTAGTAAAATTAAAAATATCGCTCTAAATCGAACACTATAATGAAGATTTAAATAAATGTTTTCATTTTAAAATGTTATTTGCATACCTCCAAATATTATTCATTGTCAACTTACAATTATGAACATTTTGTTTACACTATTTATCACAGAGCAAATGTCTTTAAATAAGGAAATTCAGGGTTTCGCTAAACATTACTTTAGAGTGCTTCATGCCATACGAAAGACCGGCTTTGCAATATGTTTTCCATACTCTCTCCCTCCACTATTACCTGGTTGCGCAACATCGAAAGATTTTTTTTTCGAGTCGACCACCGTCCAAGTCAGGCTTGTTTCCAATTATCCTCTGCCAGTTACAGTGCTTATCCGATTTGTCACTACGTAGAATGTTCACAATTGGAAGAGGCATTGTGAATTCACATCGTTAGAGAAAATCCCACCGAAATGAAACGCTGTAAATTAACCGAATTTAATATAAATTTGTTTGACATCAATTAAAATAAATTCTGATTTACGACTTTTAGGAAGCTCCAACCAGTACTCTTCTCTTTTGAGGAAATAAACATTTATCTTTTAGATAATTGTTTCTCTCACAAATTCTACGATTCGTAAAACCATACAGAAATAATTTTTCTTTATGAATTTCAAGATGTTTTCGTACAAATTGGCAAAACAATTTATTATTTATCGTCTCTTCATAATAAGAGCATTAATAATAAAAGGTTAGGAAGTTGAGACATGAAATAAACGTTTCGACCTCTGAAAGCAACCTTGTGTTTATTTTCATACCAATGTAATTACTAACAATAATACAACGAATTGCAACCATAATTCAAAAATACACTTTGTTTAATCATCTTGCGAAAGCAGATCATATCATCTACAAAACTGGATGTCTATTCAAAGAAGCTGTCACATACACATCAATACAAATTCGCTTTTTTCATAACTTTCATAAAGTCATCGAAGTTCACTTCACCATCACCGTCACGGTCCGCTTCTTCAATCATCTCTTGTAGTTCCTCATCATTTATATCTTCCCCTAATTCTTTAGCTACGCGCTTTAAATTCCTAAATGAAATAGTACCCGTATCATCATCATCAAACAATTTAAATGCTTTTGCAATTTCTTCTTTTGGATCTCTCGCTGCAATCATTACACTCATAAGTTTGGTAAATTCTTCAAGGTTAACAGTGCCTGTATGATCTTTATCAATCTCTGCAATAATTCTTACTAATTCATCCTTACTTGGCTCGAATCCTAATGCTAACATAGCATATCGTAGTTCTTTAGTTTCAATACTACCGGTCTCATCGCAATCTAGTAGCTCAAATGCATCTTTTATGTCTTGTTTCATAGTCTCTGTGATCAAAACCTTTTTTGTTTGACATTTTCTCCAAGCAGCAGCCATATCAAAATGTGCTTACATTCAGACACGGACTGTTTTTGTCATCAGAAACATGCTAATTCAATATTTGCAGCATCCACGAAAACAACAACGATAATGTAAATAACACCACAAAACCAAAGAGTGAAAACACAGCGATCTCCTTTCACTTGTTATGCGATTGTTGTATCAAAATTGCATTTCCTCATTACAGCCTTTTTGGGAGAGGTTTTATAGTAAACCTCATTAGGCCGATAGACATCAAATAACAGACGCGGTTGAAGTTCGTAAACCGAGGCGATAGCCGAGGGTTATAACCAACCAAGTCTGTTGTTTGTATTAACGGCCGTGTGCCGTTCAATACTTTTCGTCATACCATCTTCTTTTCAGAAAAATAATATAAATAAAAAATGTTCTTGCCTTTACTTACGTAGGAATGCAACGCCCCCTTCTATATCGATTCAGACGCGAGTCCAAGACCAACTATAATATTGGTCTTGGCGAGACATTTCGATTCGATTGTTTAATACGTGGTGGCTTTGTTTGACACCATTAAAAGATAAAATTTCCACAAAATTTGAGATGGATATTCCAGAAGATCTTGTGGAGACAGCGAATAGTGATAATTTCGATTTGTTACCTACAAAAACGAAATTAGGGTATGAGAAGGAATACGAAGATTTCAAATATTGGCGTCAATGCAAAAATGTAAATGAGGTGAATGAAACAGTAAAGCTGGCATATGCTAAAGAAAAATCAGAGAGATATTCTCCCAATCGTTGTGGACAAAATTCTCAGTGTTAAAATTATGTTTATTAGTTAACGAAAATGTTGACATATCAAGGTTTTGTAAACCACATTTTTCATTTTTATGTTTAAGTTAAGAAAGTTTATTTAGTAAGTGACAAGTGATTTGATTTTATAGATTCGGATGTGTTAACGTCCGGCGGCCATTAATTCCTTAACGGCCGGCGGCCATTAAGATTACCTTTTCATTCGTCTATTGGGTTTCGCTACGCAGATGTGTTTACAGCACAGTATTACGAAAAATAATAAACAATTTAAAACGTAATCATCCTCTCCGACATTATTTCAGTAGTGTAGATAAGTTTGATTGATTGATTTTGTTCGAATTTCCGGGCGTGTCAACTGCTTCGGTCATTAGTCCCGTTAGTGTAGTGCATGCTTTTTTCACGAGGTGGCAGTGATCTTCCCCCGCTGGAAGGCGAGATCCAGCACCAACCTAGCGTCAGCTTAGGGGTTTCCCAACCAAGTATCTCCCACTAGCGAGCACCACCCCAACCGGGAAAAGCTCTAAGCTCCCAACATGTGTAGTAGTGTGGTGCATGTTAGTGTAAGTGTGTGTGTGTAGAGAAGAGGGAGGATAGGACAAGGAACAGGAAGGACAGATCGCGCGCGGTCCGTGGCCCGTTTGGTAGGGTACTGCTCCGGCATTCGCCTGGCGTTGATCGGAGAAACCACGGACAACTACCGATCAGAGCAGCCGGCCGCTAGAATTCTCCTCCAGACAGCGACTGAATTCGACCTAGCTGAAAAGCTAGTGTCGAAAATCCTGACGCCATCAGGACTTGAACCTAGGACCTCCCGGACAGAAGCGCTGCAGTGACATCAGTTGATGCACAGAGCTACCGCTACCGGTTGTAGATAAGTTTTGAGGCTCATCCAATCTTTATAAATGAGGTGACATTCCACGCATCTCGATCTCCTAGTGAAGAACTATTAATTTTGTTATCAGTTTCGGCCAGAAAATTTCTATGAAATTTTCAAAAACGTGTTTTTGCGTGTTTTAACGTTTTAACCTAAATAGATCTATTTATGTAAATGAAATGTTATATGAAGCCCAAGGAACATTTTCAAAATACTCTCAAAAACGAATCCAAATTTTTGCTTTTAATTCCTTGTAAGAATAGAGTTAAATACACTTATAAAGGTGGCATAGGTCCGATTTTTAGGATTAACTCTGAATTTTTGGAAATTGTAAAAAGGTTGCATTTTTTTCAGTAACTTCTTAAAACTACAATATTGAAGATACAATAGACTTTTCATTCAATGAAATTTGTTGTCCATAAGTAGGCCTTTCATTAAGATCATGTAGATTATTTTGTAAATTTTAGTAGTTTTGTGCACTAGTGCGTGCAATATTTGCAATTTTAAAAAATACAAAAAGAAGATTTTCTCGAAAATGGCTCCAAATTGTTTCTTTAAATTTGGTACGGTTAGTGCTAAATGAACTCTATTCGATGACATAAACGCCATATTTGTCTATTCTTTTGTTTTTCAAAAATTACAAAAAATTACTTTTTTGACTTTTCTCTCACGTCAGTAATACTTTCTTTAGTGGTGATTTCTTCTCAGTATTATATTTATGAATACATGTGCTTTAAATAATGTCAAATAACGTTTATCAAAAACCCAACAGTTTTCTGTGCAAATGAGCTCAAAATTCTGTATTTTCAGAAACGCTCAAATGCCATTTTCTCAAAAATGATTCAATTTTTCTTCAAACTTTTCCAACGGATAGTGGTAATGACACTGTTTAATATGACGTAAAGTTTATTCCTCTGTTGTTTTTTCAGAAATTACACAAATGTAATTATTTTTCAATATCTTTCTCTCCTTTAATTAGGAAATTTCAGTGGATTACTTCATATAAGTTTTTCGAAAACTCTTGTGAAAAAGAGCTTCAAATTTCGAATTTACAGTACAGCTTAACAACATTTTCTTAAAAATGACTCCAAATTATTCAATAAAAATTGCTATTTGGGACACGTTTTAGCATTATATAATATTCTTAAAATAATATTTCGGTTTTACAATTAGCAAACCGAAAAGTTGATCAAATGTAAAAAAAAAATGTATATTGGGCGGCGACAGATGGTATCTGGCAAGAGGATGAGGCAAGACTGTAAAGGCAGTCTACACAAGACAATTAGAGAACTTAACTACGAGAAAGTCTGTGCCATTCTGTAGCACCTCGAGTTTACTTTCTCGCTATGGAGTGGAGAGAAAAGTTTATAATGCTGTAAAAATGACAAATTTTCGACAGAAAAACTTTTATTACAGGGTAACAAAAAAGTGGATAGTTCCTGTTGCAAACGGCTAAACCGTTCGACCGATTTTCTCCAAATTTGATATTCCCCAATCGATACCGCGTCCCGTTGAATTTGAAACCGATATTTTAATTTGGGGGGGGGTTCTTTACATTTTTTACATGGAATAATTTCAAAAGTTAAAGAAAGACTTCTTTGTTTTTTATTAAATTTTGTTGTTTGATAGTGTGAAGGAAAAGAGTAAAATAACTCTTTTAAGCCTCATTTTGATTGATTCATATGCAGCATGATATTATTACATAACTGACACTAACGGGCAAGAAAATGTGTTGTTTTAGCACCACTACTTGTATTAATTGAGTGAACGTTATGGCCTGCAGATTGTAGATACGAGAACTTCTTTCAGAACCCAATGTTGGAGTTAAATATTATGAAGAAAAATATTCCGATTGTGAATCGCAATATAAATGCAAAAGAAAGTGTAAATTTAGAAATGGATTACAAAGTAGGCTAAGAGGATATGGAATAATCATTATAACATTGTGGAGTACACTAATTTATTCACAGGACAATCGACTACAAACCAGGTACAAACGATTTTAGTAGAGTTTCTAATTTTTTACGGTGGTGGCGGTGACTGCAGGTTGGCGACAGCACTGCCATAATTAAAGGTGGTTTTAGTACAAACAAACGTTATTGTGGACACACACGGCTACAAACGAGGTACAAACGAATGGTAATGGTTTCAGAGGTTTTCGCTGTGATGGCGGTGCCAACTTCACGGACATGGCGGTCGGCGCGCACGGTTGCGTCCGGGCGCCCAAGGCAGAGTCGCCCTCGCCCTCGCTCGTGCTCGGCCCGCGCTGTTTATTTATCGGCGCGATCGTCTGTTTGCTCCCGCCACGCCGCGCCCGTCGCCTCGGGCTCGTCTCCGTCGATCGGCCGCGTTGAGCTCGGAGCCAGCTACCCCGCTGACTCCGCAGCGACTCTCTCGGAGGCATTGGATCCGAATCCCGACGGGGGCGCAGTTTTATCATTAGGCATATAGTTATGTTGAATATAGACTCTGTACAGCTGTAATTTTGGCAATCTAGCTGGAAAAAATTTCTTCTGAAAATTCAGTTAACAAATGAAACAGAAAATATTGGAATCATTTTTGAGAAATTTTGAAAATGTTCCTGGGTTTCATGTACAGAACCCCAAAAATTAAAGGATGTTATTTAAAATCGCATAGCTTTGAATAAGGCCAGATCGATCGGGTGTTTTCAATTCCACGCTTAGTTCAGACGCTGGTGTTCACAAACGGAGAGACTGTTTGAAAGAAGGTTGGACGTTTTGAAACCAGACGATTCTACAGAATCGCACAGACTTTCTCATAGTAATGTTTTCTAATTTCCTTAGTGTGCACTGGTACTGTAAAGTCTTGTCCCTCCTTCTTGCCTGCTTCCATCTATTGCGGTCAAAATACCTATTTTTTAATGTTCGCAACTTTTCGGTTTCAAATAGTAGAACCTAAATTTTATTTTAATAATATTAAATAAGGCTATAACGTCGTCCTAAATAGAAATTTTCATTCAAAAATTTGAAGCCGTTTTCGAGAAAATGGTGATTAAGCATTACTGTAAATGCCAAATTTGAGCTCTTTCTCAAGGAATTTATTGACATTTCATAAAACTTCAATTAAAGTAATGTAAAGTACATTTACTAACAAATGCAGTAATGTATACAAATTGATGTAAATGTGCATATTAATGGCGTGAAAGATATTTCAGAAAGAATTGCATTTGTGTAACTTTTGAAAAACAACAACAAAAGAATACATCAAAATACACTTTACGTCATAAAAAATAGTGCAATTAGCACTATTCATTGAAAAATTTGATGAAAAACTTTGAGCCATTTTTGAGAAAATGGCTTTTGAGCGTTTCTGAAAAGGCAGAATTTAGAGCTCATATTTACAGAAAACTGAGTTTTTGATACACTTCATTTGACATTATTTTAAGCACATTTCACTTAAATCTAATAAAGTGAAAACATCGTCTCTAGTGCAAATATTTCTGATATCAGACAAGTAAAAAAATTACATTTTGTAATTTTTGAAAAAAAAAATGAATAGAGCAATATGTTGTTTATGTTATCAGGTAGGGTGCAATTGGTACTATCCCTACCAAAAAATTAAAGAAAAAACTTGGAGAAAATCTTGTTTTTGTTTTTTAATTCCAAATATTTTACTCTCTATTGCACTAAAATTACTAAAATTTTCAAAGATGTCTCCATGACATTAATGAAATAACTATTTATGAACAACAAATTTCATTTGAAGGAATATTCTGTGTTTTCAATTTTATAGTTGTAGGAAGACTCCGAAAAAATTACAACTTTTGCAACTCGAAAACTTTGCTTTTCGAAACTTCGGAATTTACCGTGAAAATGTGACCTATACCACCATTATAAGTGTATGCTCTGTTCTTGCAATTCATTTAAAGAACAAATATCGAGCCCATTTTGAGAAAATTTGTAAAGGGTCCGGGAGACACACGTAAAGTATCCCCAAAATTCTAAAGAATGTTTTTCAAAATTTCAAAGCTTCAACTAGAGTAAGACGGATAGGGGTTTCTTTAAATGCGAAAATATCGTACGTGTGGTTTAGGCACTAAATTTGTTCACATACGACAGACGGACAGACAGACGGAAAGACGGATGAACGGATAGACGGATGGGCGAATGTTTGAAAAAAACACTTTTTCAGTATCAGGAGACTCCAAAACGTGTATTTCCATTGAAATCTCGAAATCGCTTTCCGTAGCATTACATAACTCTCTCTATACTACGTTTATTACTCCCGTATTGTGACATTCGAATGTGTTCAACAAACGAATTTGGCGCCGCCGCTGCCGCTATGACGACACCAGTTATTCCATGGAGGAGGGGTGTATCGGAGAGTGGGGAGGTGTGTCCCCAACTGTCCGTCGAGACGTCACGAGACAGGACGGCTGCAGTATGAATGAGGAGAATGAGGTTATCTTAAGAAAGAAAGGTATTAGTACTCTACATTTCGTTAATACAGTATAGATTGTGATCAGTGTTTCAGTTGATAGAATGTATTGTATTTAGAAAATAGTTTCTGTAAATTGAATCATAAACGTTCAAGAGACAGGTTCGAAGAAGACGTGTACCAAGGTGTTGTACTATACATTTATTGCAATAGGGTGCGATCAAATTATGGTTATAGAATGCATTGGGTTAGAAAATAGTTTCTGTTAAATAATTATCTCAAACGTTAATGAGCTCTGTTTAAAGAGACAGATTGCAGAAGTTTTGTAAATGGGAGTAATGACTGTTTCCGCTTGAGCAATGACACGTGGAACTGTATGTGGTCTGTAATAATGTGTAACAGATCACAGTTCCTTCTGAACAAAGGCAAGTATTAAGAAATATTATTGTATTTACTATAAGATAATAGTTTACAGAATTAGGCGTGAGTAATTCAGTGTATTATGAGGAGACCTTCATAGTATAACTCATCTTTGCTTGCATAATTCCTTCAATGTGCAAGACTAGATCATTTATCCAATTATACTGATTATGTAAAAGTTTAATATGATAGAAAGAAGTCATAATAGGTTACATTTCTATATATGTATTCAGTCTAACATTTAAGCTACTTATAAATTTCAAGAGAATGTCATTCATATATTCATCTCAGGAGGTATTATGTTTGTTATGTGGGTTTATTTTACTGGTTAAAGTCTTTGTGTGGTTAACACATTGATATAGAACAGTATTCCTATGAGAAGCATTACTTGTTCCCATTTAGATCTCTTAAAAGGTGGGATGTATTTTAAGAGCCATTTCAGAAAAATAACCTGCAATTAATTTTGCATCTAAAGAAATAATAATTCAGTTAGTGTTTTATGTTTATACACGGTTGTTAGAGCAGTGGGAATGTGATAATATTGAGTGAATATTAGCACACTATCATATCGTTCTTTATTTTCTTTTGAAATATGATTGAGTGCTAGTGTTCAGTTCTTTGTAGTCATAAAGAAACGCAAATGGACAAATGATTGTCTTTAGAAGCAAACAAAGCTTTGTTTAAAATGATTGAAACTTGTTTGTATTGTTGTTTTAGGGATATTTTTATTATTATGTAATGTTTTATGTATTGTATTTTTTATCATTGTTTGTGGATTGACATTCTGTATTGTGGTAAATGTTAAAACGTCAATTATAAATGTTCTTGTGACTATGACTTTGTTTGTTTTTTCAAAATCTTCATTGATAAAGAGCCCTGAATCCATGAATATTTAAGTCAACCTGAGGGGAGGTTACAGTATATACGTATATATACGATAAAGTAAAAAGAAACCTTTTCGGTGTCAAAATCTTTGAAATCTCGAAGTTGAATTTGTCCATTACATAACTTTCTTTGTTCAACATATTTTATCTGTATATACGTACGTATCTAAGAGACTAAATACAAAGAGAAGCAGCATCAAACTGTTTAGAAACAGAGAAGAATATTCTTGTGGAAATAGAGAATGGTACAGACTTTCAGGTATTAGTTTTCTAATTTCTTTTATCTGGGCTACATTTCCGATTTTACCTCAAACTCTTCCCAGCTGCCATCTATCACCGCACAAAGTAGATTTTTTCACATTTTTCTCATGTTTTCGGTTTCATAAAAGTACAATTAAAACATGACTTCAAGAATATTACAGAAAAGTAAAACCTCGGTCAATATGGAAATTTCGTTGAGAATTTTGGAGCCAATTTAGAGAGAATGCATTGAGAAAGTGCACAATTTATAACTCATTTTCACACAAAATATTTAGTTTTCAAAAATCGTTATAAAACCTCATTTGAAGCACAAAACTTCAAATGTATATACAAATCACCGTTAATGAAAAAATAACGGCTTAAGAAACTTGACAAAAATTAAAATTGTAAAACATTTAAAAAATTAAAATAAAAGACCAAAGCAACGTTTGTCATATTGTACAGTATTTTCCTCTTAACACTTAAAACAGTTTAATTACTAAATATTGCGCCTAAATTCCTAGTATGCCCACAATGCACCAGAACCGTCTCTCAAGGCGGCAAATTGAAACTGTGAGTTTGCCCATGTCAAAAATAATCTCCCACTATAGGGAAACAGAACACTCAGACGTTTTGGAAGAAACGTTCTCGGCATCTTCAACCCTCAAATTGCGCACTTAAAAGAAGACTGGTGTGGGGTTTTGGCAGATTTACTTATCTTTTCCAACACGCCTAAATAAACCCTTCGTTTAGAAGTTATGCGTGCACTTGTAGAAGAAAACGACCTAATCCGCTGCCGTAATTAAACCTGTGTCTCCTTCACAAACCGAGGGTTAAAATAGGCGGTTTCTGTGACGTGTTGTCATACCTGACCAAACTGCACTTGTGTTCGTGTGTAAAGTAACGCGGAATATCTCGATATCGATTCGAGGTGCACGAACTTTTCGTTGAAGTTCATTCGAGCACGTGAAAAGAAATTTTCAATCCAATTTACTTGGCATATTATGCTTGCTAACCCTGCTGTTAATGGAAGAGGGAGACTATCGAAGAACATTAAAGAAACAATTTGAAGTTTTGTATTTTTTATTTTTATGTTTTTTTTACACATGTCAATGTTCATTTCTTTTTACAGGTCAATAGGAATGACGGAAACATTTATTAAATCCGATATGCACATTTTTGCATTCTGTGCATTAGAGATCATTGCATAATATATTTATTTCATTTTGTTGTACGTCTGTGATATGATCATCGTAACTACTTTCACATTTAGAACTAATTGCATCTTAAGTGATACATTTGTTGCATAAAGTAAATAGAGCCTGCTTTGAATGAATTCATGCTGAATAAAACAAATGATTGTGCGACCATTTATATAATGTATCTTTCTAGTGAATGGTGGGTGGCCGCCGCAGCCGAAGCAGCCTAGCAGCACGCGTCACTTGCAGTGCGAGCTGCCTCGATCCTCAGCGGCGTCTGCGGATCACGGCGCCCGCACGTCGTCCACGCCGCCGTCGACGTCCACGACGCTCAGGTCCGGCAGCTCTTCGGTTCGTGCGAAGCCGCGACTCTCCGCGCTCCTCCCTACCGTCTCCCCGTCCTTGTCGTCAAGGAAACAGTCTTCGTGAATCGTATGAATGCGCAGCCGCACGCACTTCAATGGGGGTGGCCAACTCGCAAGAGCGGCTATTGACGGGTGGTCGACTCTCTTCCCAGTCAGTATTCCGCGTAATGTTTCTCACGCGGAATTCGGCGAGAAATTCTTCTTTACTCATACTAATCAACCCTTCTCCCTCTGTTGCTTGCGTAGAGGAGTAATGATTTACCTTTTTAGATCTTTCATTGTGATGAATATTTTCTCTCTGCTCGATTTGATGAGCAGACAATTTAACCGACCGTCTGGATAGCCACGGTGTCTCCAATATTTGATACACCTTGTTTCCGAAGCATTCTTTCCTTCTCCTTGCAAAGGAAATTGAAATTGATTGGGAAACGGAGTTTTGATTTTTGTTCCTTGGTTTTCGCAATGCAAGTTTCGCATTGTGAAAGATCTTCTAAGAGTTCCATGTTTTTTATCTTGATATGAGCCTTCTGTTTTGCAGTTGGCCGCGTCTGAGTTTTTCATAAGAATGTCTGTTGTCACGTCGTCCTGAGTGAGTTCATTCTCCACGCGTCTGTGCTGCATTTGAGTGTGTTTGATATTTTCGCTGTAATCCCCTCGTTTATTGTTATTTGATAATGAAGTATCGTCATTTTGTTCATTTAATATTGGCTCAGACTCGCCTCCAAGCAATAAAATAATCATAGAGTTGATCATATCGGCGAATAACTTGAGATTAAGTAGAATGTCATATTCAAAATATTTAAAGTTAGATTTCAAAAATATTGTGTTATTTTTGGGAGTTTTTTGTAGCAATTCCCAGACGTGAATAGCTTGCGTATTCCCAATAACACAATAACACATTTCTAACTCGTGAATGACAAGCAAACGATGTGCCTAGAACGGCAAAGGAAAGCCTTGTGCGCTTTTCTGAGCAGTAGGCGTGTGGCTACCTGTTACGTCTAGTGAGCGGATCTCCATGAGCGACCAGTCCCCTGAACGGTGGATTTGCCCTTGACGAGTCTCCTATTTCTAGACCTTGCAACATCATTCACACACCGACAGCTTCTAATGAAGCGGGGCAGGATATACTCAGTCGCAGGTAGTGCCAGACACGCTCTCTGCACAATAAGACCTCGTTCCGTTTGAGGTTACGCCTCGACGGCTGACAATGAGAGCAGGGCCCTTCTTTACAAGAGTGTGTTCAAGTAATCTATTATTTCCCGTGTACGTACGAATATATTGAGACATAAACGTGTAATAAGAAAAAGATATGAAACGCAGGTGGAAAAAAATATTGGTAAAACGAGAAAACACGTTTTAATGTCTTCTGCCATCGCGAAATTCTTTGTTTTGAGATATGTCAGTCTGTCTGTGTATTGTCTCACTCACTCGATCGATCTGTCTGGACTCGCACTATGGTCTGTGATTCTTCAAATGTACGTTGTAACATATGCCAATTCAAGTAGTATATTATAACCTCCTTCCAAAGGCCATTAGGCCGTTAGATGGTTTGATAACCTATTGAGTATTGTAATCAGATGTTACGACACGAATATCGTACGTGTTAACCAGTTTGTAAAAATTTGTAAGATTTAATGTGAAATTTCATCCCAAGCCTTCATTTAGTATTCACATTTTTTCTCCTATATTTAACGACACTGTTCTCAACGAGGAGATCAATTAAAACATACTTGGTTTATATTTTTCGACATGAGTAAATATAGTTCAGATTCGGAAATAGAAATAGCAGCAAACGCTGCTAGAGAAACATTGTTAACCAACAAATCAAACAAATCAAGTAAGAAATATGAACGTGAGTATTTAATTTTTAAAGATTAGGGCGAAAAAGAGTTCTTTCAATATTGGAAAAAGCTTTTGATTGCTTACTTTTCTGCCAAGTCAGAAAGAAGAAACCAAGTAGTCTTTAGACCCACTACTCTATGGTAGAGAGTACAATATAGTTTAATGACAATATTGATATCAATACGTTTACTCAGTTATTGGAATTTTTAAAGAGGAAAAGCGAAGGATACATGACAAAGAAGTCCAAAATATTTTCAAAAGAAGAGTGGCAGATTGCACCATTACTTTACCGCCCTAGTGTCGTAATGAAGTACATACCCACAGTACGTACTGATTATAATGGCATAATGTTTGACTTTACCTAACGAAAGTGGATAAAACAAAACTATCACCGTCAACAGCCCGAATAGGGTTTGTTATCAAAAATTCATTAACATGACATTATTTTCAATTGGTACCACCTACTGCAACTAAGAGGCATCAAAAATATAAATATTATATTCAAGAATTACTGTGTCAATTCATTTCCTTATTGATGATTCAATTCCACATATCAATTCAAGAGTTTTAGTCGCAGATCTTTTAGTAAGATTATTTGAAGTAATTCTGACTTCCATCACACTTCCATCCATGGCCATGCCCGTAGACATTGCCCATAGATAAAATCATTAGCGGCCTCAAAAGCAACCGCTGCAGCCCGCTCGTCCTGGCTACATTGGGAGCGCAAACGATGGTACGCCACATGACCGTCTCTCATTGCAAAAGTATGAACTGTCTCTCCACTACATCTTGTCTCTCCACTACTCTCTTTACTACATCTTGCTGAGTGGGATACGCTCCTGGACTCCATCAGAAGCCGCGTATTCAGAATATGCAGCCGCCGGAAACAAAAGCAGGTAAGCAAGCTGAATCGTCTACCTTGCAGCCACCCTAAAAATTATCTGACCCAGGGCTCACCCCAACTTTCATCCTCATCTTAAATCTTTCATCCTCTACTTGTCCCATACCGAAACCACACTCTTACAAAAAGGTCTCAAATATTCACCTCCTTCCCACCCAATGCCAATGCTCTCAAAAATATGTGCATTCACCTAGACACTGTCCTTCCCTATGACACAAATCATACGGAAATCAAGCACACAGTTACACATACAATCAAACAACACATTCAACAGAACACACACACGCAACTAATCTCGTCAGAACAATCTACTACCAAAAAACTGAAAGAAAAGATCTCTCAAGATAACATTATTATTACGAAAGCAGACAAGGCAACTCCATAGTGATTCTTAACAAAGAAGATTACAACAACAAATTACACGATTTTATCAATGGCAACAATGGCATCTCACTCCTAAAAAACGACCCCACCAACAAACACCACACCTCTTTAAAACATGAACTAGCTGAATCTAAAGCCCTATTCACTTATCCACAGAAATTCCTTCCCCGCAATCCACTCCCTCCACGATTGTACGGTTACCAAAAATCCACAAATCCACCATCCCCATTAGACCTGTAGTATCATACACTAACACACTCACACACAGAATTGCGTACAAACTGAACAAAGATTTCAAACATGTCAATTATACACCTCAGCACACAATACTCAACAGTCTTGATCTCATCAACAAGATTAAATATTTCCCTGTCCCCACGAACGCCAAACTCGTTTCTTTTGATGTGAAAAACCTATTTCCAAGTGTGCCAACATCTGACTGCAAGACTTACTTAAAGACCTAATTGACAGATCACAATGTGCCGTCCCCATCAAAACTGAACTGTTTAACTTAATTTCCTGTTGTATAGATGCCAACTATTTCAAATTCAATGACAAATTTTACACCCAAGATTCTGGATTACCCATGGGTTCACCCTCTCACCTTTATCAGCGGAAATATTTATGGACAACTGGGAAAATACGTTATTTGCTTCTGGACATCCACTTCTAAAACGTCCTTTACTGGTACAGATACGTAGACGACGTATTGGCACTATGGACAGGCACCACAAGACAACTTCACAATTTTACACAATACATCAACTCCTTGCATCCCAACATAAGATTCACCACTGAAATAGAAAATGAACACAAATCCTTAAACTTCCTTGATCTCACTATCACGCTTGTTCAGGACCATCACGAATTTAATATATTCAGAAAACCACCACACGGACACAATCATACACAACACTTCACAACACCCTCCACGCACAAACACGCAGCCTTCCATGCTATGGTACATCGATTAATATCAATCTCCATGTCTCCAAAAACACGGAAAAGAAATAAACACCATAAAACATATAGTCAGGATGAATGGATACGACTTTAATATCATTGACAAATTAATAATCATAAAAACGAACACACTCAACATCCGCAAACACACCATCTCACACCTATCACCAAAAACACTACTGCCACGTACATCACCATCCCTTACGTAGGACCCCTTCTCTAAAAAGAGCAACCACACTCAATAAATGCGGACTCAAAGCTACTTTCTACAACACTCACACATTACAAAAAAAACTCTAGCCAACACTAAAGATACCACCACAGTTCACGGAGTCTATGCCCTCACTTGCAACAACTGCAATGCCATATACGTAGGACAAACCGGGCGTAAATTCACACAACGGATCAAAGAACATGAACAAGCATGGAAAAACAATACCACCACAGTTTCACACTTCGCTGATCACTTAAATCAAAACAATCACACATTTGACAAACTCATTAATTTCCATATCCTAGAAATTGAAAATAGGTACTGGCACAGAATAAAATTAGAATCCCTTCACATTCACAACAACCTAAAAACCAGAATAATACTAGTCTTAACCAGCAAATCCCTGAACTTTGGTCACCTCTGTTAAAATTAGCACAATGTGTACACCTAACTCCACCCACTTCCGTCCGCCCGCGCCCTCCTCACACCAGGCCCAGCAACCGCGCCTCTCGACCTCCCCTGCCGCGCCCTCCTCTGCCCGCCCCACACTTGCCCGACCGCCGCCCAGCCTTCTTAAGCGAGCCGCTTTTTCAAAAATCCGCAGAACTTCGTTTTCCGCCCAGCAGCTGCAAGGTACGACCGATCCAGTTTGCTTACGCATCTGCACACTTCTTTTATATATTAATTTGTAGACAATTTGGTTTAATGTATAATTATATCTATTAATGTATTTCCAGCTCTGACGATGATCGCTACGCGATCGAAAAGATCTTAAGAAGAAATATAGATTTGATACCAGACAACCTCTGTTTATTTACTGTGAATTAATAAGGTATCTACATCACCAACAGTCTAATTAATTAATTAATTGCCCATAGAATTTAACGCAGAGTGGACAGTGTTCAAGAAAAGCTCTTCAATATTTTATAATCATAAAAGAAGAACCACAGCCTCAATAATATGCTCCGTTACAATTATGAAAACTTACGGGTTTTTTACTGTTAGGGAGTGCATTAATTAGTCATGTATATAATACGTTCTTTTGAATTAAAGTAGGTGATGGGAATAATTCAGAAAATATTGTAAATGAATGTCGCTCAAAGTTTGTAATAAATTGAGCATTACTTGTAAATCCAATGATTTGACTACCTTTGTCTTGCATATATTTCTCTCTATGAAAGAAATTTTGTAAAGAAAATGATTGAAATTGTCATTTTTAAAAGAATTAATGTCCACAGAAGGTGTGATAGATATTCTACAGAATCCTTAGTTTTCTGTAGTTCGCTAAAATTCGTTTCACACCTACAATTTTGTGAGATATTAAAATTACATGAAATTGCCAGCGAAAGTACTATGAAGCTACTCAACAGTAATATTTCGGCCAGCCCACAGTTTGAACAAGGTTCCTCGACGTTTCTAAAGAATGCATCAACTGCATGTACTTCGAAAATTGCGGAATCAATTCTGATCTGTAAATATCTTACTAAAACCTCAAGCAGATGCCCCTAGACACTGCGAAAGAATATACAAACGAAATTTATACGTTTTAAAATTTAAATCCACATTGCCTACGTTTCAGATAATCGCATTGTCGCCAGAGAAGTGGGTTGCAACAAAGCCCGCTAAAACATTTTATTTTTGTTGCCTCACCCTCAAAAACTGTTCCAACGTCGTACGTTTTTCAATAGAGTTAAAATAATATGAAATAATAAATGAACGAGCACTATTATAAACAAATTTGTAGATATGTCAGTTGGATATATCTCGTTTCTAGCTTGTCCTTTTATAATATATACATTACAATAAACGCCCCATGTGTAATTATTAGTACATATGGTGGAAATTTTCAAGAGTTCATCCTGTTACTTATGTCTGTTACGGTGGCCCCACAATACATTGGCTGAAAAGGAAGTACTGATTATAATGGCATAATGTTTGACGTTACCTAACGAAAGTGGATAAAACAAACAATGGCCGTCAACCTATGTAGTGATTTTACAACAGCTCACACTTCCCTGAATTATTTCTAATTTTGCAATTTTTGAAAATTCAGATAGTTCATCGAAAATTATGCCTATACCCTTCCATTAAGCTGTCTTGTTCTATCAGTAAAAAAGGAAAAAAAAAAGAACGGTGTGTGAAAAATGTTTTTTAATTATACTTATTTGAAACACAATGATTTGAAAATACAAGTAGTTTTCGCGTAATTTGTATCTTGCCTTTTTAAATATTTGAATTTTTACAACTGATTTTGTTGAAGGCAAAATCTTATCTTCAGTTTTGTAGTTTTGATATGTTAACTTTTTTTTCGAAAATACAGTGTTCGCTGGAAATGAGATCGCGTATTTCACATGAGGGAGCGTGTCATTTCGCCAGATACATATAATACATAAGGAGACCTACACTACTACAAAAACCGTAATCACATTAAAACTGAGTCCGATGCAGAAATTCTGAAATTAGATGTAGATTGAGAAGCAAATTATCTTCCAGAAACGGTGTTTTTTTCCTGTTACAGAAAAAAAAATTGTGGACCAGTGTCATGCGCTTATCGCTGCCCCAGTAGTGTTTTCCCCAAACACACATTGTTGTTATTCCCCCATTTTGTCTCGCGCCACACCCTTTCCTGCGCCTCAAAGCGCAACATGTCTCCCCAAACTCTCTCATCCCTCCCCTTTAGACATCTCCAGAGCCTGCGTCTCGCGCCACCCACGCACGCACGCCGCCCCGCCCCCTCGTCTTGCGCGAACGCACGCAATCACACGTCGGGGACGCGATTCCGAGAAAGCTTCCAGGCGCGCGTTCGTGCAAAGAAATGTGATCGTGTTGATGCGACGAAGGAGACGCCTTTCCACTCCGCCGCACCACGCCGCGCGGCGCTCCAAGCATTCTTTGTTTGGGTTGGTTTGGTTTTTTCGTGCTTCCGGGCGCGTCAACTGCTTTGGTCATTAGACCCGTTAGGGTAGAGAATGCTTTTTCTCGGGAGATGGCGGTGGTCTTCCCCAGCTGGATGCGAGATCCGGCGCCGACCTACCGTCGACTAGTGGGGTTTCCCTAACCAGGACTCTCCACCAGCGGGCACCGCCCCAGCCGGGACAAGCTCTAAGCTCCCGACCAGTCTCCGCAATATGTGGTAGTGTAGTGCATGTTAGTGTAAGTGTGTGTAAGGGGAGAGGATGGGACAGGAAGAGGAAAGGACAGATCGCGGGCGGTCCGTGGGCCGTTTGGTAGGGTACGGCCCGGCATTTGCCTGGTGTTCATCGGTGAAACCACGGAAAACTACCGATCAGAGCAGCCGGCCGCTAGCATTCTCCAGACAGTGACTGAATTCGACCTAGCTGAAAAGCTAGTGTCGAAAATCCTGCCACCGTTAGGACTCGAACCTAGGACCTCCCGGTCAGGGGCGCTGCTGTGACATCAGTGGATGCACTGAGCTACACTACTTGTCATTCGGTTACACTCGTTGACCTCGTTGCCTCGCAGAGCAAGCTGCTTTGGAGATGGCGATTCGGTGACCAAACCTCTCTGAGCTGACGTGTGAAATGCAGTAACGTTACTGGCTGCATTCATATGAGGGTCCCAAATTCGCCTTGAATATTTATTAATTTATTTCAATTGACTGAATTATGAAGAAGTAATATATAACTTTTTGGTAATGCTTTATTGAGATCTTCTATTTTATTTCATTTTCTATTCCCATTAAGTAGTTTTACAACTCATTTGCCCAATGATCAAATTTTTCTCCTAAATGGAAAATAAGTCTTCGATATTCCATCGTAATAAAATTGTTTTCCTTATTATGAATTATGCTTTGGTAAATTGTTTGATTAACACTAAGAAGACCTCGATTTCCTTTCTACTTAGTAGGAGGAACCTACGTCATTTTGATGGGTACGAGATGTTAGTGTGATCATCAATACATTCGATCGGATTTAATCTGCAACTTCTATATTGTTAAAGAATTTTATATTTGTGCGAAGATTTTTCTTACATATATAACAATGAATGCCAATATCAATAGATAACATTAATATTTAATATAAATAAGAAAGACTTAAATGTCTTTAACAAGTAATGTACTTCAGCTTCCGGGTCAATGACCACCATCTCGATCGGGTTTTTGTCCGGTTTCCCTGATCCATTGAACAAATGCTGAGATGGCCCCTTGATTTGCTTCTGGAACGTAAATGTATCTTCACTATGCGCACGTTTTGTTGAGCTTTCCTTTTGCTTATGCGTAGTGGTAGTAGAGTTTAGGGCGAGTTTCTATTTGTTAGCAATAGAGAAAAATCAAATCTGTTCGTTTGTTTACCGTTACAAATAATTTTTCTATAATTCGGCGACGAACATATCTAGTTATTGAAATGTTAATCTCTCGCTTTTTTACATTATTATTATTATTATTTTATTATTATTATTTATTTTATTATTATTATTTATTTTATTATTATTATTTATTTTATTATTATTATTTTATTATTATTATTGAAATTTGATTTTATATTTAAAAATTTGTTCTTGAAACTCAGAAACGTAATTAATTAAACTCTCCAGAAGCTCCAAAGCAGCGTGCACAATTATATAAGGTGCTTCTATTACACAATCCATATCATATTTGTTGCAGAACTTGATATTTCTCTAATTCTTCGTGCCTTTACATCCTGTCTTGCTGCTCTTGTGAATGTACTACTGTCAAGAGTGCTGATTGATGGGGAAATAATTTGCTTCCTTTTTATTACGTAGACATATGCTAATTTGTCTGATAAATTGAAGATATAATATCGGCAATATATTTTCTCTCCTGTTACATCCCTGTATAATATTCATGCATTGATGGCCGCAACACTCAGAACATGGAAAAATACGTTCTACAATCTACACTGGAATTTCACAGAATACAAGCACGCCATTTGTTCTAGTACGTCAAAAAACATTTCGTCTCATTTTAAACTTGTACAATCACTGCAAGTTTCTCGGAAATGCTTTTATCAATAAGTTAAAATTCAATGCAATCTCCTGAGAATCACAACGTTTTTATTTAATTTTCCCTGATAGGATGCCAAAGTTGTTAGCTAAAAACCTAATACCCGTCAAAATGACGCATCTCCGTTCCTTTAGCAGCATTTGTAATTATTGTATTTAAATTTCAGTGTAAATGGCTATTTTGTTTTAAATGTGTAGAATATGATTAAATATTAAAAGCCACAAAGCTCTGAATTTACAAACAACTAACAATGTAGTTGAGAATTTGAGATTAAAAATGAGTCACGTGACAAAATGATGGGTGCCGTCGTCGCAGTGAAGTATCCCCTTCTCTACTTAAAAATCCATTTAAAAACATTCCTGTTACCCAACAACCTGTATATGATGTTTATTTACATTTTCTGAGTAGATTAAACGGTCTATTATTAAATGCAATGTATTACTGTTTTGTACAGTAGATTATATGGAACATTATTTTATTCAATGCAGTAAAGAACACTGTCAAAAACAATTTCAAAATATTCAAAAGCAATCAGCAAATATTAAAATTTGTATTTACAAATGTTAGAACAAGAATTCTGGTGCTCGTAGGTAATGAACACTCACCCAACCACTCTTATATCAACCAAATTGCCTATAATGGCATCTAGTGCCACTTTCAAGATAAATAATTTGTATTAGTTTTACTAGTGCTCATATCCAGTATTGCCAAATATTACAAATTGTTTTAAGTGCTTAAAACCGGAACTCTTCTCCTTTAATGTCGCAATATCCGAGGCACCTAAACTGATTTTTTTAATTTATTTATTTAACAGAGTGAGCTGATTATACAACGCTCAGCCATATGGCTTTTCAGTTGTTAGGAGCGAGCATTTTTAGACGAAAATATGCGAAGGGGGGCTACGGCCACCTCCCATATAACAAGATTGAAATAGTACGAATGATAAAGTGGAGGATTGTTGACCTTTTATGGAGGACTATTTATTTCATTATCTTATATCAGCCAATTTCCGGAAGAAGATGTGGAAGGGGAGTCGGTTGCGGAGACGAGTTTCTACGGGATGCTCTTTACCTATGTTGTAGTGGGAAGCACCGGTAACTGAGAGTAGATTTTGGAAGAATGATGCGGAAAGTTTAATGATGTATGTTAGGACGGGCTCTATGGCTAGGTCTTTGTGAAGGTTAGTGTTGCCTATAAACCAAGGTGCGTTAACTGGTGTTCTGAGGAACCTATTTTCGAATATTTGGATTTTGTTGATGGTTGCAGGGGCGGCATTGCACCTACCTAAACTGATGTAGCCCTCGAGCTGCATGGCATGCCCATTCGCTTTTGCCTCTCAATGTGCAGCGCTGTGTTGCCACTTCTCCCTCGGGGGCCAACCGCGACCGCACCCCCCGGCCCGTGAACTCGTAATACCAACCGCAAAGTTTCTAATAACGTATTAGCAGGACTTCTGGAATTAATTCCACAAAGGTTTCATAATCAAGTCGCCGCCAGGGACCCGCGCTGCGCGCCGCCTCCCGGACAGAGGCGGCAAGCTGGGGGGGGGGGGGGGGCGAAGCGTGGGTTGGCATAATGAGTGCCCCTCTGGAGCACAGAAGCGCACATTTCTATCGTTTTATAACGCATTGTCTTACTCGCCTCGATGGCTGTATGTTCAATTAAAGAGCAATGTGTCACATAAAAGTACTCATTGTGAGCCTTTCACAGTTCACTAATGTCCTAATTGTTATTGCCGAGTCAAATGAATACCAAATCTTTTAAATCCAAAATTGATTTGTTCTTAATAAGGAAGTAAGTTGTAAACGTTTTAGTAACTGCGTATCAATATCCCAGAAAGAAGTGTAGTTTAAAAAGAAATATTGCGTGCTGTATCACGGTCACAAAAATGAAAGAATGACACGCAACCATTGGTTCCATATGCACGTAACCCGCAAACTAGCAAATTGAAAATAAAGGCAAATATAAACACAGAGATAGGTAAAATGATAATTGATACCTTGATATTGTTGCATGTGGTTTTGCGTTTGTTGGTGTGCAATTAATCATCCCGATGATTTCACAGATCCTTTACATCTATGTGTTGCATTTACGTATGGAGCGTGGAATATGGGTACTCAAGACATTTTTCGCCCTTTAAGTCGCAACATCCGAATTTAAAAAAGTACGTTAAACCTGGATATTTCAAGGCAACGCTTGAAGTATACTAATAATTATGTTAATTACATAGTATGTGTTGAATGCTGTTAATAAATGAACATCAACTATCAACAAGTTTCGTTGAATACAATTGTGTAAAGTATGGTATGAGATACCATATGTTCAAAAAAGTTTTTAACCATTCACACTTTAGTAAAATTAGGTAGAATACAGAGTTGTTTTAGAATGAAGTAATATTACAAAGGGGTAGAAAAAGATATGATATACACGCAAAAATAATAATGTAAAAAGCTTCTAACTTGATATTGTCTTTTTTCCTGACAAGTTTAGAAACGAATTTCTTCTTATGAGTAGTTGCTTTCATGTTTTGAACATGAACATAGATAATAATACTCCCGGTACTTAAGTATTTTTATTTTTAAATCATCTCACGTTTTAGTGATTTCTCTTCATGTTCTCTTAAAGTAAGTACGTTTTAAAGTGTTTCCTTATTTATTTGTTTTGTTCTATATATAGAAGTTTTCCCTTTGTTCTCTACACCATCATCAGATGTAACGATATATTTCGGACTAAAAAGCATTTTTTATCCTAATGATGTATAATTTTCAAACATTTGAATTTTTTTCATCATACCAGCCAGTTCCCTCCTGCATCTGAGAGGGAAACCTAAAGCGCAAGCGTCAGAGGGAAGCGAGGGATGGGGAGAAAAAGGGAACTGCGACCTCCTCGCGCTGTGGGAGCCAGTCCCCCCGCCCCCACGACAGATTTAGTGTTCTTTTAATTGTTTCAAACTGGTCGTCGTTATTAAAACTTCCCGCTCGCGCGCGCGGAGACCGTCTTGTGTTTTACAACTGCAAATCGTTGTTCCGAGAGAGGGCAGCCTCTCGACGGACGATGTGTTTCGAGAACTCGTTGCGACAAAGCCGCCCCGCCCCCGCCGCGTTGCCAGAAGGTCTCCAGGAAATAGTTTCCCCGGCGACTCGTTCGCTGGGGCGTAATGAACGAATTGTCAAAGTCGCGCGTAGTTGGTATGCGCCGGCCACAGGACGTCGCGTTCCTGGAGCAGCGCGACTCTGCGCTTTGACTGAGCCTCTTCAAGGGGCCCTCAGAAGCTCAGACAATCTGCGCCTTAATTAGCGCTTGAAATTCGCTCCACGACCGCCCTGCCGCGCGACTACAAGACACTGGTCACTCGAGGAATAGCTCAGGCCGACAAAAATTAAACTTATTGTTGCGAAAAAGTAACTTCACTTCAAAGCCATGTCTAATTATGGATCATTCTTCTCGACCGCTCCCCCGTTTTAAATACACGCTTGCAGTGTAACCACACACCGTCTGGTTTTTGTTTTCTTCAAAATGTTTAATTCATGTAGTATTTCTAGTAATTTATCAACATTTTGAATGTTTTCCAATGTTCATTTTATTTAAGTGTGTAAATTTTACTTTTTTTGTGAACCTTCTCACTGGAGAAAATATAAAAAATTATGGGATGTAATCAGAGTTGGATATTCTCACTGCGGGAGCGGGAGCTCTGTGCATCCACTGATGTCACTGCAGCGCCGCCTCTGTCCGGGAGGTTCTAGGTTCGAGTCCTGACGGCGGCAGGATTTTCGACACTAGCTTTTCAGCTAGGTCGAATTCAGTCGCTGTCTGGAGATGACTTCTAGCGGCCGGCTGCTCTGATCGGTAGTTTTCCGTGGTTTCTCCGATCAACACCAGACGAATGCCGGAGCAGTACCCTAATAAACGGGCCACGAACCGCGCGCGATCTGTCCTTCCTCTTCCTTGTCTTATCCTCTCCCCTTACACACTCACACTAACATGCACTACACTACCACATATTGCGGGAGACCGGTCGGGAGCTTAGAGCTTGTCCCGGTTGGGGCGGTGCCCCGCTGGTGGGAGAGTCTGGTTAGGGGGAAACCCCGCTAGTCGACGGTAGGTCGGTGCCGGATCTCGCCATCGAGCGGGGGAAGGTCACTGCCATCTCCTGAGAAAAACATGCAGTACTAACCAGACTAATGACCAAAGCAGTTGACGCGCCCGGAAACACGAAAAAAATCAGTCAATCAATTATATTCTCACATTGCACTTACCACGAAAAAGAAAAAAGAGGTTAATGCAGGAAAGCCTTCATTTGAATCAAACAATGTGCCACATTAGTCCGTATAGGGCCAATTTTAAGTTAAAACCCTAGAAATATACACTTTTAAATGACCAAAGCTCAGTAAATTTTTATCCAGGGTACTTTTAATTTTGAGAAGATTAATGCTTGAAATCTCTATTTTTAATAACTTTCCTTAAAATGATTTTCTTTCACTGCAATCGCCAAACTTGCGCGCCACCCACAATTGAGCCACATTGCTGTCTGATTTCTTTGTTCAGTATTAGAATGCACTGAACATATTTATGGAGATAGCAAACGGAGTTGGAACTTACCGGACTTTAAAAAACACTACGGAATTTGGAAGCCCGTAAGCTATATTTTTCTCCTTGCATCAGTGCATAATGTTTGATGATCATAAAACGTTTGCGGGATAACGTGGCATCCTCCTCAGTCAAAAATCCATTGTAAAAAAATTCTTTAAATAATATTTATTCGCTATTTTCTAAAAAGTAGCAAAAAGCTCAAATGGTTTATGGTTTTTTTTTACACACCTAAACTGAAACAGCCTAATATATATGTGTGTGTGTGTGTGTGTGTGTGTGTGTGTGTGTGTGTGTGTGTGTGTGTGTGTGTGTGTGTGTGTGTGTGTGTGTGTGTGTGTGTGTGTGTGTGTGTGTGTGTGTGTGTGTGTGTGTGTGTGTGTGTGTGTGTGTGTGTGTGTGTGTGTGTGTGTGTGTGTGTGTGTGTGTGTGTGTGTGTGTGTGTGTGTGTGTGTGTGTGTGTGTGTGTGTGTGTGTGTGTGTGTGTGTGTGTGTGTGTGTGTGTGTGTGTGTGTGTGTGTGTGTGTGTGTGTGTGTGTGTGTGTGTGTGTGTGTGTGGTGATGTGTGTGTGTGTGTGTGTGTGTGTGTGTGTGTGTGTGTGTGTGTGTGTGTGTGTGTGTGTGTGTGTGTGTGTGTGTGTGTGTGTGTGTGTGTGTGTGTGTGTGTGTGTGTGTGTGTGTGTGTGTGTGTGTGTGTGTGTGTGTGTGTGTGTGTGTGTGTGTGTGTGTGTGTGTGTGTGTGTGTGTGTGTGTGTGTGTGTGTGTGTGTGTGTGTGTGTGTGTGTGTGTGTGTGTGTGTGTGTGTGTGTGTGTGTGTGTGTGTGTGTGTTGTGTGTGTGTTTGTGTGTGTGTGTGTGTGTGTGTGTGTGTGTGTGTGTGTGTGTGTGTGTGTGTGTGTGTGTTGTGTGTGTGTGTGTGTGTGTGTGTGTGTGTGTGTGTGTGTGTGTGTGTATATGTATATATATATATTCGATTTGGACACATACCAAAAATGGCATTCCAGTAGCTCGCTCAATCGTGGACAATTAACTGAAATAACTTCCTAAATGCGTCTATGATTTTTTTCTCCTGGTGTGCAAGAGAAGGTACGATTAAAAGCCCCCAGAAAGTGCATGGGGCCATTTCCTTCTTGCAAAACAATTCTCGGATACTTCTGAGAGAACGAGAATTCAGATCTTACAGATAGTTTTCCTAGAAGTTCGCCGAACGCTCAGTAGAATGCGCGGAAATCTTCGGCTCCGCATCTGCGCGCGGGGTGTGTGGGTGAGGAGGGGGGGGTCGGAAGGGGGAGACGAGTGAACGAGGGAATGGGAGGCGCGGGGGTTGGCACGGCGGCGCGGCGCAACGAGGCAGGCGCATTCATGAACTTGGCTGAATGGGACGACTTTCCACTCGCTTACTTTGGTCTCGCAGACTCCGCCGCCAACGGCACGCCTTCTTCCCTCTACTCTCCTTGGAGCCTCTCCTCCCGCTCAGCCCCGCCCCACTCCACCCCGTGCTGCCCAACTACTTACTCTACTACAATCGCCTGCTTCTTCTCGTCTGAAACTCCTCACGGCACCTGAACTTTCCCGTGTCCGGCATGTATGAAACTCTAACGTGTCTGTTTCTGGGCACACACCTTGATATGAGACGATTGGAACCAGAATAGACAATGCCCTTCGAAGATTGTCCGGGATGGTGTAGCATTGCTCAGCTGATGTGCTGGTTTCTCGTAAAATCTCGTATTATTTAGTGCTGTTTTCTGATTGCTTCTGCTAGAAAACCTGTAGATATCTCTGCTTTTCGAGAGGGATGTTTCACAAATCCTCATTTTAAAAAAATTAGCCCATTCTGGTTCTAACCATCTTAAATATCCTCGTATAATCCAACCGATTCTTTTTGTTTGTTTTTTGTCGTTGGTTTTTGCCAAACATAGTGTTTGTACATCTTCCTTTATTACGGCTTCTCCATAGTTCTCCAACTCCACTTTTCCTCGGGTACTAGGTATACTTCGAAATACATATATTTCTCTTATCTGCTGATGTCATATATCCTTTGATAAATCCTCCGCCGCACCTTAGGTGCACTTATTCTCAACCACTAGATCCAATCCAATATATTCACTTTCACCTCTAATGCAGCAACACCACAAATACTTGGCTCCAAGTTACCCATGCCAAATGTTGACGCCATCACCATTTCCTCTCGCAAACTTGTTAACGTCTTGTGCTCTCAAAGCTTCCTCCACGTCTTACATCCTCCTTCCACTATAGTTCGCTTTACGTGACTTTTGGACGCGGGTTCTCTCTCTCCTTTTGCAGGAGCGTTTTCTTCCTTGAATTGTGCGGAGAAGAAGTAACTCGAAAATAGACGGTAACCTAACTTGAGAATAAAGGTACTTTTAACAGCTCTCAAAATCATTACACATTTTGGGACTTCGCAAACTTATATGAGGTATAAAGAAGTTTACTTCTTACAGGCATTTCAGTAGTTCCTTGTCTCCTCCATTTCCTATCTTTGGTCCTTGTCTAGTTGCTTGTTTTTATAAACAGAGAGTACAATACAACAAAATTAACTATGGTTATAAGAGAAGAACGCTGTGAAGTATATTATTGCGTAAATAAATTTCACTTAAAAAGAACTTCTTCAGTTCATACTTCTTTCAGGCGTTTCTAGAATAATTACAGAAACAATACTTTTTATCTACTGGTTCCAAAAAAACATTTTGTTTTAAATTACTACTTATTTTAAAGTTTTGGATTCTATATTATTTATTGAGACGGACTCAAGTTCAAGTCTCGTGTCAAGAAAGAGGGAAAAAAGAAAATAAGGAATTCAAAAGTTGCACGGGTGTTCCTGCTTAAAAGCGGCGCCCGAACGATGACGCAGTCGAACGGCGCCCGACGAATTCATCAGGTGAGCACCACGCTGACCAATTCACAAATTAGAGTAACGTAATAGAGAGGTCAGAAATCGCTATTGGCTTACCGTGAAAAAAAAGAGGATTTGGTAAACGCGCGATCTCACCCGCGTTTTGGTGGCGCCCTGTTTTGATGGAAGCCAAATTTTTTAGGTATGGCATCGTTAGTTCAAATGCTTCTAAAAAGTTCTTTCATATGAAATAGTCCAGAAAAAAAAAACAAGTAGCCCTACTTGCGAAAATGTTCCCGTGAAAACACTAACAGTGATATCTTGAATTTACTTCCGATATGTTCAGATCCTCTTATCACCAGGAAGACAGAATTGCCAAAAAAGCGGGCAAAGCCTGCCAAATGAAGCTCCACACCTTCTCCTTTGACATTTTGATCATTCGGCATATTTTGTGTAGAGCGGAGATAATTTTGAAGATATTGTTTATTCGAGTAGTTCTGATACTGAAAACTAAGAGGATTTTCTCATGATGTAATTCTACTGAATTTTGTTTTAATTTGTATAATCGAAAAACATTATATACTTTATTGACCATTTCCGTTAAAAAATATTTAAAATCATTCTTGTTTTTAAATAAAAACCGCATTAACCTAAAAATGTACAATTTTCTTTTAAATGAAGAAATATCAAAATGAAAAATTCTTTCTTTCAGCATAAATTTCTCTTTACAATGATGTTAGGGTTAAAGGCATTACCTGAATTAAAACCATAGATGAAGCCCTCTTGCTCCACTGTACAACACTTAAAAATCTAATTGTCTCAACCCAATATTCCCCACACGCAATTTTCGAAAATTCAGAGTGATCAACGAAAACAAGAATCCCGCCATTCTTTTAAACGTCCTTTAAAGGGGAAAAAATTGAGGAAAAAAATTAAAGAAAACATTTAAAGAAAAAATTGGAGCGTTTTTGAGAACTTTATTTTTATAATTTGCATTAATCTCCCCAGAAAATACGAGAAAACTATTCCTTTTCCAACAAATTGTACCCGTCAAGAGCTGATTTTTTAGAACTGACTTTATCAAAGGCAAAAATCTCTATTTTCAATTTTGAAGTTTTGAAATGTTAACTGTTTGCGATTTCGAAAATACGGAGAATTCGCCGAAAATGGGTCTAGAACAAACTTTTACTGTCCGTTGACACATAGAGGACAAATTTTAAAAAAATTTAATTTTTGAGAAAAAATTGTTTAAAAATTAAATTGCGATATTTTGCGCAAAATTACACGAAAACTCATACTTTCGAAAACTTGAACATGATCTTACTTTAAGATGTGTATTCAAAGAACAAATTTGATCACGGAAAAAAGATTTATTTTGAATATTGAAGTTATAGGAAGACGCCAAAAAAATTGATTTTTTCAATTTTCAGGATTTCAGGGAACATAGTCCTGCACCTTTTTTTGGTTGAAAAAAAAAATTGTAACCATTTTTAGAAAATTTTGAAAGGTTTTTGAGACTTTATTAAGTACCCTAAAAATCAAAATATCCGTTCAAACACATCTCTTGAGTTCTTTAAATTAATCGAAGAATATTCACTTTGGAGAAAAATGGCTGAACACTTTAGGCCCTAGCGTTGTCTACAAACGGATAGATAAACGGAAGGACGGACACACACATATATTTATGGATGGGCAGAGGGACAGACGGATAGACAAACAGACGCTTTACCGTCAATCGATGTTTTGGTGTCAAGGACCCACGAAAGATGGATTCTGACTATACAACGTGTTAGATGAAGTACTGTCTGTGAACAAGACTTACCCACTTTTTCATTACCGAGGTCGGGCAATAAGAGTTTTTTCTGTCGAAAATTCGCGGTTTTCCGGCGCACGATTACAATACTTTCTCTTTCAAAGTCAGTGCCAGAAGTAAAATTATGTTCACATTGAGACTCAAATATCGCAACTTTCTAGTCTTCTACGTACAATATTATCAAGCTGGGATAAGTATCTTCACCGGCGATGAATTTTTCACAAATGGTTTTCGCAATCCAGAGAAAATTATGAAGATAAAACTTTTTCCCATAAAAGCTTAAAAATTTATTTGAAATTAACTAGTATATGTTCTTCACACCAACAAAAAAGGATTATAAATTCAAAAAAAAGTAATATTCCTTCTGTTTGGAACTTCACGGCCAATAGAAATAACTTTTGCTTGTATCAGAAACTTTTCTGTCGTGTTCTGAATAGCACAACCACCGATGTGAAATTTTTTGCCCTCGAGGCGCCGGGCACCCCAGAGCCGTCTCGAGACGCGAACAGAGGACCTCCGCGCATAACTCATGAATACAAAGAGGCGCATTAGCATCTGTTAAGGCAATCCTTGCCGCACGATTATGCTCTTAATACGAAGCTCTAATAAGTTCACCATCTTAATATTCCAGCATCTTTATGAAACTTGGAACCTGGGTTCTAGTATAACTTGTATTAAATTTTCTGAAAGCTATCTAAAATTTGGTGTCTAGGTTGAATGTAGAAAGAGTTTTAAAACGTCCATAAAAGCGCTTAAAGGGAGGAAATTGTTTATTAAGGCCATTTCGTACTTTTCCCAAGCTTCATTTACTAATAATATCATTTTAAATAGTATTCTCTCTGATTCTATTACTTGTTATCAAATAATATTCAGTATAAATGTTTTCTTTTGTGAACAATAAAACTGAAATCAAAACGCAAATAAGAAATCGAGGATTTTTTTAAATTATCAAAATGTGTACTTTTATACATTCATGTTGTGTGTTTACCCCTGTTCATTTATTAATCCATTTTTTTGCACAATTATTATACAATTAAAAGTGTAATACTTTTAATTTTTCCAGAGAAGGTTGTCCAGTTTTTCAAGCTTTTTGGTGAATGTGTAAAAGTGTGAATGTCTAGATAATGTAGAATTGTGGAAGTGACTCGGGAACGAGAAGCTGTATAATCTTCTTTCGGCCGATGACCAGATCATTCTGGCTGAAGATTAAGATTATATTGAATATATGTTCACGAAGTTAGTAGAAACATAGCAATTGGAGGCCAATATATAAAAGCAAGATCGGGGATTAAGTCGGGAAATTATGTAGAACTAGAACTCAAATGTAGCTCTGTAAAAATCGCAGAATATGCAGCATTGCGAGACATCGCCGGAGGCGACGGCAGCGGCGAGCCCAAGGCGTCACGCGTTCCGGCGTCCCCCGTTTTCGTGCTTCTCTCGTCCACGCGTCCATGCGGCAGTCAGTAATTCTTTTGTTCCCTCACATCCCCGGCCGTGTGTATGAGACGCCGCATCAAACGTGAACAAGTCGCAACCGACAATGCCCTAAGTAACAATATGCATCGCATAGTTGCAGAAGTACACTTAATTCAAACTGATTCATATTGCTCAGCGAAATGTTAACAGTTTATTGAGACATACCAAGATATTTCAAGGAAATTATTGAATAGAATAATATGGAATGGTGACTAATTTCAAAACATTGACCGGGGCAAAGTAAAGAATAGTATGCATATGTAAAAAGGGTTTTGGGTACCATATTTTAGACTTTTAGTAATGATGCACATCTTGATGTAAAAGGATTAGAAATGTTCGAGGTCATGAACAATAATGTTCCTAGGACAAAACAAACATAGGTGTGATTTGGGATGAAGATATGTTTAGACATTTTTATTTGGGAAGCGTCACCTGACGAAATTCAAGAGTCATGGACAGCCAAGCATAACAGATTTTAGTAAAGGCGTTAGCGTCCAGCCAGGATAATTGACTATCGTGAATCGGGTTCAAGCGAATAACAAAATTACTTACAAAAAATTGGTAAACAAACGGAGACAAAGTTGACGTTGCATCAGAGACATAATTTTCTCAGAAAGTATTTGGTTTTCTTGGCGATCAACACGAGAATATATTTGGTCGTCAAGGCGGTCTCGTGTACATGTAAAGCTAGCTAGTCATTTTAATAGTTCTTTAAAAAGGGCCGAGGCATTTGCAAATAACTATTTTATGTAAACAGTGTAAATTGTTTGTTATTATATTTAGAACATTAATTTGGACATAACTTTAACATCAAGAAAACCTCAAGAAAAGATCAAAATATTACTGATGATCGACGAGATTCTTTGGGGAAGATTCTTGACTTTGGCAATGCAGGTTACTCGGAGGACATCGATTTTAAAACATCTTGCAAGATAGCCAAATCAATATTTTAAACAGAAATTATTAGACATTTCTTTTATTAAAGGAAAGGCCTTTAATTAGCAAGATAAATAATGTTATTGTGTTATCGAAAAACGAATACGATTCCGCAAATCAACCATCTTGTGTTCTTCTTAAAAGTATAAATTTTCAGCATTTACCTAGTCCGTTCCAGATGGGATAGCCTGGAAAAAAAATGTTTAATTAAAAAGAACATGGGGGTCGGGCATCAATAAATTACTAAAATCAATAGTTTAAAACCCTTATAAGTTCAGAATTGCAAATATATTTCACATTGGTTTGCACAAAGTCAAGCAAATTGTGCTAATAATTTCCACAGATTTTACATTCGTTTCAAATTGGTCCTGCCTAACGTGTATCAGATTATATTAAAGATTATATTAATAAATACTTACAAGTACTGTCATACGTGTGAGTCATTGAAGAATTTTCTTGTAAACTTTATTTACTCGTTGCTTGACGCATCCACTCTGACAGAAGCTGTTCTACGTAAGCTCAGTCTACCTTATAAATATATTAATTAGCAAACTCCCAAGCAAGTGACACTATTGGATCGACGGGCAATAGAAAACATGTGATAAGAATTGTGTAAGCGAAGTGCAGAGGTAAAATGCTCCGTTATAGCTGATTTAACAATGTAATATATACACATTGAATGAATATTAAATTTAAACCAAGTTAGTGGTGCAACAAAAGCATGTTTCCGCATTTTTTTCCCCTTTTTACAATTTTCAAAATTTAGAAATTCCCAAAAAATGCATTTTTTTGCACCCTTTCCCTCTATACAAGGAAAAAAACAAAAAAAAATTCTTTTTTCTTATCTTCAAGTATTTAGGCATGATGTTTACGCCTTTAGTATTCCTTCCAGCGCATTTTTGACGTCCTAGTTTCTCTTCCTTTTGGTTGATAATTTCCCATTTTTTAGGAATGCGGTCGTTGTTCTTTCGAAACAGATGTTCTTCCCAAAGAGAGTCTGTAGTTAGTGACTTTTCTATGAGACTTTCTCATTTAGCTTTTTTCGGTTTTTTGTGTTCCTTTGTCTATCTAGGAGACTTTTCCCCTCCCCTTAAGAAATCTTTTCTTTGCTTGCAGTCTTGAAATATTTTTTTTGTCATTGTCCACTTCCCCCCATATAAGCAAGTTGGTATTGACATAATTTATAAAATTTGATGAGTGTCTCTTCTCACTTTAACTGAGTGTTTTCATGGTCCCTTTCATTTGATTGAATCGTTCTATTTTCTTATTTATGCGATTTCCCAAAAATAAAATTTCGCCCCCAGGAATGTGAAGTGCTGTATCTGTTCTACGTTTTTATTTATACAATTTTGAGGCCTGTATCGCCCTTGGAATGCCACCCTTTTCTTTTTGGTTCCGATATTTCCAATTATATTCTGACATTTCCGCTGCAGTTCATGAGTTGTTTTTGTAATATATTTTCCCCCTTCCCAAAAATTTTGCTTGGCCATCTGAAAAAGTATTGTCCATTGTTTTGTTCTCAAAGCCCAACCTGAAAAATTTTTTAATCTGGTCTTCCCCCCAAAGAGCTTCGTCTATGAGATACCCAAAAGAATCTGAAAGACGCATTTTTTGACGAAGCCGGGTCCACTTTCCCCGATCTATTTTCAAGTAATAATATTTCGGATTAATTATACATACTTTAATAACAAGAATCAGATGTTGGGGATTCCTTTCTTTTTTAGTACTTAAAAGAGGTATGCCTTACAGTTCAAAAGCTTTGTAATCTACAACAAGAGGGTTTTTTCTTTTTATATTCTGTGTTTTTTTAGAATTTGTTTTAAGAAAATATATTATCTATAAGACCCCCCTTGGCGAAAGCCGTTTTCCATTAGCATTGTTTCTGTTTTTTCCAATCTAGATAAAATTTTTTAGTATACCTTATACGCAAGTTTTGGAGATTATACCTCTAGTTGTCCTTTTTGTTCTCTCCCTTTAAAAATAGGCAGAACTACAGCAAGTTTCCCCAAACAGTTGGTATTTTTTCTATTCCCGCATAGTGAAGAAATGGAAATTTTTAAATGCTTTAGTTCAATTTAAGCATTTTGCCTTAATGCCCCCCTACCACTAGCTTTCCTATTTTCATTTTTCAAGCCCTCCAGTTCCTCAAACCCCCCTGGGCTACCGTCTTCAATAAGGTTTATTTTTTCTACCTTTTTCTTATCACTCGCATTCTTATTTGTCCATAAGTTCTTATAATAAGAGGCCCTTCATCTGACTTAATTACCTGATATTTGGGACATCCTTTTCTTGTCTATTAAGGTGCCCATAATTTTATACGGGATTTTTGCCCCATGTATGTCATTTTCAATTGCTACATATTTATCCCATGATTCCCGTTGGCTTTTCTTGTTAGATACCTGATGGTTGGAAATTGTGGTATATTCCCTTTTGGTTTGTGGGGTTTATTGGGTAAAATTCAGGTAAAAATTTTTTTTTCATTAACAGTTTTTAATTTTTTCATTCTATATTTTAAGCCCCTTCTTCGCTCTCTTTTAAGTAAAACCTAGTGTTTATAGATGTTGCTTCCATTATAGTTTTCAAATTCCCCCCTTTCTTCCAGTCATTATAATTTCATATGTTTTGTTTGTTGTTCCCAGACGTTGTTGGTATAGCAGTTTGACAGATTCTTCATTTAAGAAAGAAAGAAATGAAAGAAATGTTAATCCCTTTATTGTTTTTTTTTAAATTATTACTTTAGACAAAAAAAAAAAGGACTTGCTCTTTTGTATTTAAAGACCTAATGTTTTAGAATATATTTCTCTTAAGAAAAATCACTATATATATATATATATATATATATATATATATATATGATACTTTACCAATGGTCTTTTTGGGGATTTAGAAAAAAACAGGGGTACCGAAAAAGAAGAACAATTTTTAGCCAATTTTTTGAAAAGGAAAAATTAAAAAATTTCTTAGTTTTCAAAATCAACAAAACTATCCTTAGTTTCAAAAAATTGTTCATGATCTTCTTTTAAGATGTCTTTGACTATAAGATAAGGAAATTAAATAATGTCTTTAATATTGTAAAAATTTTAAAAAGCGCAAATTTTGAACTTTAATGATAAAAAGTAAGGGTTTGTGAAAAAGTTTGAAAATATTGTAGAGGTTTCATAAGCAATCGCGACATCAGTCAGATCAATTGAGGAATATCGATTTTGGTGAAAATCTTTCCTACAATTCAGCCACTAGCATTGTTAACTTACACACACACAGACAGACAGAGAGACGTTTGGCCGTAAAGCAACTTTTTTGTATTAAAAATCCACAAAACGTGGATTCTCACTACACAATTTTCTATATGCTACATTAAATAACATACACTTCCCACTTAAAGTCGTGGGTTTTAAAATATTCTAGGATTTTCGGATCCCCGGTTCCCAGACTTCCCAGGGGCCAAAAGTTTATTTTCGCATTTTCGCCAAAAGCTAAATTGCTCCATCGTAATTTCAAATTGGGGGTAAACTTAAAGACATCTGAGAGCAATTAACGAGATAGCGAAACTCTCAGACATGATCCCAACGTCTTTAGGGGCCCGACTGTGATCGGGGATAGCCCCAGAGGGTTTCCCAAACCCCCACAGGCAGGATTCGGTTGGGACCCGAAGTTGGGCTGCCAGGGATGACTGGTTGGATTTATCCTTTTTTCCCCGTTTTTGAAGGGTTTGACCCATCCTCGTGGGGGACAGTTACATCGACACATGGACCCTCCCGGCTTTTTATTACCAGGTCAGGTTTGGTCTAACCCCTTCGGCAACGGGAAAGTTTCCGGAACCGGGGTTTTGATTTGGATTTCCCCCATAAAGTTCTTTATCTCGCGACCTTTATTCTATGGTTTCGTAAAATGCATTGACCGAGGAGGATTCATTGTTTTTACCCTTTTATTGATTCCTGCAGATACATCCTCTGGGCCTTCCTCTACTAAGAGAGTTTTATTGGGGGGTTTTGATCTCAACTGAGAGCAGTGATAAAAAAACCAGGGTTTTAGAAGATTATAGTCTTTAAAAATGCATTTCCAATCGGACGTTTATAGCGCCAACCCTCCCGGATCCCAGCTTCCCAGGCGGCTACCCGTCATCGGGGCATTTTTTTTATAAGATCTTAGATCTTGTTCGGTATAGGGAGTTAGTCTCAATGCTTTTGGGGGTTTTTAAAAGTCCCTTGGTAGAAACCGACAGGAGTTTCCCAAACTGAAATGGGGTCGAGATTTTTCAGTCGAAACCCAGGTTCAGCGCTACCCCAGGAACGGTTGCCCAGCAATCCCAGTCCCCATCTCTTGGGCCCTGTAAAATGCCATCTGGGACTCATATGCAGGTGTAGGAATGTTTTACTGCCATTTTATTTGACAGTCCGTTCCCCAAGATGACATGATGGATCATAAAAATAAAGAAATTTGGGAATGGGTGAAGTAATGCCACTGAGTAGGTTTTTAATTTCCTTTTAGTCTCCTGCTTCCATCAAAAACGATATCGATGTTTTAATGGAAAGCCGTTTCCCGATAAGTGGGTTACTCCCCAAAAGAGGGTGGTCCCCTTGACCAGAGGAATCCTCTCCCCCAAACCTTTTCCCAAAAAAGAGCTTTAATGAACCAGGATCCAAAGGGAATTTGGGAAAGATAGCCTTTGGGCAGACAAAAGTCATTCGAGGGCCCCGGTTTCCACCACAATATCACCCCAATTTTGAGCTGGGGCAGCTTTGCTAAAAAACACCAGATATCAGCAAATGCAATACGGATACCGCCTTCCAATAGGGATATCCTGACATGTTATCCCTTTTTGCAAACACTCCATAATGAGGTTAAAAGGGGACAAGGGGGCCCCCTTTTTTTCCCCCGAAATTTGGGTCTCAATGCCTTCGATGGGTGCTGAATGACTGTGGGGAAAAGTCGAGAAAGTCTTTTCAAATTTGGAAGGGGCTGGGGTCCCCTTTTCCGGGTGAGCCCCCGAATCGCCGCGTGAGGGAAAAGTGCAAATGTTTAGATATATCTAGCAAGCGCCGACACCAATTTTTACTTTTTCATGTTATGACTGCTTCGTGAAGAATTTGAACGTTGGGGAAACAGCCAGGTTCAGGGAAAAAACCCTTTTTGGGTTGAAGCACCACGGATCGAATGCGTTTCTCCATAATACCCCAAAAAATTCTGACAGCAGGAACAATTTTGATGGGGGATATTTGGGGAAAAATTATTATCCTTCCCTCTTTTGGTATAAGGATGGTGCGATTTACTTTTCCCCCCAGAAGGCCAAAAACCCGTGTATAAAATTTGGGGGTACAATGGGGCAATATTTCAACTTTTGCTCCTGGGAAAATATATTGCCAACTTTTATCTTATCTGGTCCTGGGGCTTTGGGATTTTCAGCCCAGCCAGACGACTTTTTTAAATTTCAGAACTTGCACCGGGATAAATTGTGTCTGGGGCCATTTCTGTGTCGAAAATTTATCATCCTCTTAGTTCGGAAAACCCAATTGGGGGGTATTTTTCCCCCAAAAGGATTTCCCAGGTTTTTAACCTTCCCTGTTAAGGGGGCTGTTGGTCGACACTATACAGTCAATGCCCGTTCTAATGCACTTTCCAAAAGGCTGGGTCATTTTGAAAAAATCCTGCTTAGCATAAAAAACGCTTCCGGCCGTTTGCCCCATGCCCAGGGGTTTTTAGGCCTGGTGGTGGTGGGTACAGACGGCCGCCCAAAATATCCACCAACCTGGCATAGGTCCTTTTAATTGGGCCGGGATTTAATATTTCTTTTGAGTTCATTTTCCACCTCAACGAGTTCTTCAAAAATTTTGTTGAGAAATACCCCCCTGTTCATCCCAAAATGAAATGTTTTCCTTCCATTGGGGGGAAGGTGGCGCCGAGACTATTTTGTAGTTTGGGCCCCCGGGGGTCGGGAGCCGGGGGCCTAAAAAATTTTGGGCCCGTCCCAACCGACCAGCGGGTTGGAACGGCCGTGTCAGTTTAAAAATAAAAAAGAATCAAAAAGGACGGCTCACCGAAAACCCTGATTCATCTCTGAAACTGTGCGGGCCCCCTCGTTGGGGGAAACGCCCTATCTGCTTCTGGGGGGGTAATATCTACCCTTTTAAATTCCTCCGGGTCACTGTCTGTGAGCGATTTTTGGGAAGGGGAAACAACACGAGGCTGTTTGTGGCTGTTTTTATTCTACCTGTGACGTTTCGGCCCCTTTGGGAAAATGTTAGAACAGGGGATCACGACTTTCTTCTTTTTTGAGGTTAGGCCCTTTGATACAGGGAGAAGAAGAAACAGCATAGGGAAAATTGGTATTGGGGTTTTTGGAGGGCAATTCCCTGGGAGGCGAGGTTACAGCACGGAGAAGGTCTAACTGAATCTCGGGCCTCCGATCAGATGGGGACAATGATGATTCTGCCCCAGAAGCTTCAGCCCCTTTTGATAAAAAAATCTTCATATGTAGTCTCTCTTCTTTCTCACCCACCTGTCGGGGTTTTACCCACGAGCAGCCAAACTCGTTCACGCCTCTGGTTGTCTTTTCTAATCAGCCATTTTCATAAATATCCGAAGAGAAGATTTTCCCTGCTCTAGGCAGAGCAGTCCTACCACTACGTTGTGCCTTGGCAGCTCGAGCTTTATTAGCTGCGTCTGGATGAGCATGGCGCAAATGTTGTGAGAGCCCTGATTTAGTTGCAAAGTTGGCAGAGCATAACTCACATATAAAATCTCCTTTGGATGTTTTCGGACCCGGACATTTAGGAAAATGACTCAAAGCAGACAGCTTACCTTTGTAATTCTTGCTGCATTTGGAGCATGAAAAGATTAGGGGGACATCACTATGGATAGTATCGTGATGCCGAACCATGTTATTCAGATCAGTGGCCATATAGCCTCCACCCCCTTTCTGGGCACAATATGCGCAGCGACTCGCCTCGAAGGGAATCCTAATCGTGAACCGTTCCAAGCTAGGGTCGTCATAAATTGTGACCTGTTGTTCTACGGGGCGCGCCACCATGCGCTCCGCGTCCGAGGCTTCGTCCAAAGTGTCGCTGCCAGTCGCTCCGAGGAGCACGACGGGGTCGTGGGCTGCAGACCCCAACCCCTTCCCGTGATGTGGGTCCCCGAGATAGTTTTCTGTTAGGATTTCCACGCAACGGCAAACCCATTACAGGCGGCTATTACGGCCATACGGTTGCGATCCCATCGCCCATCCTCTTGGCTGCACCTCGAGTTGCCCCGAGATGCATTACCAGGGGCCACCGCGAGGAGGTGAGAGAGTGGACTTGTCGGCCACGCAACGGCAAACCCATTACAGGCGGCTATTACGGCCATACGGTTGCGATCCCATTACAGGAGGGCTTCTCGGCACTTACTGGTGTAGGTTAACTAGCATTGCCTACACTACCAAGACCCTGGGCGACTTCAGACCCCCAAAGAGAATAATTTACTACATTTAGGAATAAGAATTTATAGTGTAGGCACATAGCGATCCCATTACCCTGCACGCCCTTATCAGTGGGTCGGGAATGCAACGATAAACCTGATTTTGTCTACAAATGTGTGGCTGACGGCTGCCCGATCCTGAACCATTAAACGTGAAATCACACAAGAGATGACAATACCTTTTTTATGTTTGATAAATTTTGTAAAAAATCTGTACATCAAAGAAGGACACGTATTATTTTATTTGCCTAAAAAATTATTTGTGCAGTTCTAAACTGATTATATATTGGAATTTAAACGTACTTCAGAAAATATGTTCAATTTTCCACAACTGATTTGTTTCATTTAATACTTTGAAATATATCCGCTATTTTCAAAAAAACGAAGCCTCAGATACCTTCAAATATCTTCGCAAATTTTAGAAAAACGAAGCTCCAGATAGCAAAATGACCTTTACCCTTGTAATCGCAATTAAATTTCTAGTTAGAACGCTCATATCTCCTAAACAATTCGCTCTACGACGCTGAAATCTGCACGGAAAGGGAAAAGTACTCTTCTCTTTGCTTTTCTATTAACGACTGGTATCTTTAACACGGAAATCGAAATTTGAAAAATTCAAGAGGGGGGGGGGTCGAATAAATATTACCATTTTCACACGAAAATGGTTTTTAATGCTCATATCTTCTAAACAATTGCGAATTTTGCAATTCTGATTGCACTGGCGTGTTCGGGACATTAAGACCTTTCAGAAACATACCTCACTACCTTCAATAAGACAAACTACGGCTTGCAGACGCTTTTCCCCATTTTAGTGTATTGTCAACTTTTTAAAAATACAGTCATGTTTGCCTATCTATAACTGCTAAACTATTAGGCTTACGACGCTGAAATCTGCTCGGAAAATGAAAAGTACTCTTCTCTTTACTTTTAAAATAACGACTGGTATTTTGAGCACGGTAATCGTAAAAAGAATGGCGACTATTTAAATTAAATATTGGTCTAAAATGGCGTATTTTCTGAACTTTTTAGATTATACCGGGAAAACGAAGCCTCAGAGAGAAAAATGATCTTTACCATTGTAATCGCCGTTAAATTTCGAGTTAGGACGCTACGTTTCAGAAGAATCGATATCCGGTCAAAATTTCAAAAATTCAACAGGGTGGGGGGTCGATTAATATTTATTATTTTCTCACGAAAATGGAGATTGGTTTAAATGCTCATATCTTGTAAAGTATTGCGGAATTCTTGCAATTCTAAGTTGCACTGGCGTAGTTCAGGACATTGAGACGCCATAATACCCTCATTACTTGAATAGATAAAACTGGCGCGGGCCTTTTCCCCATTTTAGTGTATTGTCAGCTTTTTTGAAATACAGTCAATTTTGCCTGGCTGTAATTGTTAAACTATTAGGCCTACGAAAATGAACTCTGCTGCGAAAATGAAAAGTACTCTTCTCTTTACTTTTTAATTAACGACTAGTATTTTGAGCACGGGAATCGTATAAAGAACAACGACTATTTAGATAGAATATTGGTCTCAAATGGCGTATTTATGAATTTTTTGCCCATACCAGAAAAACGAAGACTCAGAGAGAAAAATGATATTAACCATTGTAATCGCCGTTACATTTGGAGTTAGGACGCTACTTTCCAGAAGAATCAGTATCCGGTCAAATTTGAATAATTCATCAGGTGAGGGTCGATTAAATTTTACCATTTTCACACGAAAATGGGGATTGGCTTTAAATGCTCATATCTTCTAAACGTTCGCGCATTTTGCACTTCTGATTGCACTGGAGTGTTCAGGACATTAAGAGCTTTTAGAAACATACTTTATTACTTTATTGGGACAATAACTACGGCTTGCAGACGCTTTTCCCCATTTTAGTGTATTCTCAGGTTTTTTGAAATACATTTTTGCCTGGATGTAATAGCTAAACAATTAGGCCTACGACAATGAACTCTGCTCGGAAAATGAAAAGTACTCTTCTCTTTACTTTTAAATTAACGACTAGTATTTTGAGCACGTGAATCGTAGAAAGAACGGCGACTATTTAGATAGAATATTGGTCTAAAATGGCGTATTTTATGAACTTTTTCGCTTATACCGGGAAAATGAAGCCTCAGAGAGAAAAATGATCTTTACAATTGTAATCGCCGTTACATTTCGAGTTAGGACGCTACGTTTCAAAAGAATCTATATCCGGTCAAAATTTGAAAAATTCATCAAAGGGGGTCGATTAAATTTTACCATTTTCACACAAAAATGGGGATTGGCTATAAATGCTCATATCTTCTAAACTCTTGCGCGTATTTCAATTCTGATTGCACTGGCGTGTTCAGGACCTTGAGACCGTCCCAAAACATACATCATTACTTCAATAGGACAATAACTGCGGCTTGCAGACGCTTTTCCCCATTTTAGTGTATTGTCAACTTTTTTGAAATAGTCATTTTTGCCTGGCTGTAACTGCGAAACTATTAAGCCTACGACAATGAACTGTGCTCGGAAATTAAAATTTTTTTTTAATTAACGACTAGTATTTTGAACACGGGAATCGTAGAAAGAACGGCGACTATTTAGATTGAATATTGGTCTAAATTGGTGTATTTTATGAACATTTTCGCTTATACGGGGAAAACGAAACCTCAGAGAGAAAAATCATCTTTACCATTGTAATCGCCATTACATATCGAGTTAGGGCGCTAGTTTTCAGAAGAATTGGTGTCCGGTCGAAATTTGAAAAATTCAACACGGGGTGTCATAATATTTAACAGTTTTCTCACAAATATTTGGGTTGGCTTTAAATGATTATATCTCGATACTATTACGAATTTTTGAATTCTGGGGGCACTACTGTGTTCAGAGGGTTGTGAACTGTCAGTAACGTACCTCATTTGCCTCTTTCGGACGAAAATTCTCTTCAAGATAGTCGCGTAAACCAATATTTACTAGTGAAACGTGTTTTAGAGCAGTCATTAGATTGGCGAATTCGTGATTCATGTCGGAAAAAAAGAAGTTGGCTTCAAAAAAGACTTCTTATTGGTAATTATAACGTCGAGGTCAGTGGATCGCCGTGGCAATAACGAAAGTAGCGGAATGACCAGTGAATGTAGTGTAAACCGTGGAAATCTGGGAAATACAATTTCAGGCCTTCAGATAGTTCGTCAAATATCTGCGAAATAAATTTAGAGAAGATAAAGCAGAGTTTAGTTGCATTAGGAGATACCCCTGTGAGGAAAAGAAAATTGCAACCAAAACTGTATTCCCATGTGAAATTTCAGACAGTAGGAAGTGCTACCACTGATAATTTTTTTCACACTAAAGATCCTTTGCTGTCAATTCAAAAATCAGACAAGAAAGACATTATTAAGAAACTTATCGATTTCTTTCACTTAACAGTACACAAGACATTGAAAATTAAAATTTTGACAATTTTTGTAAGTTGGAGATACAATGAAATTAAACGACACTTCGCAGCAACCAAACACGTGATAAAAGTGGCTAAAAGGTTGGATGAAGAAAAGGAATTTTTGTACAGACCTGAAAGTAAATTCGGTAAGTCATTTGAACTGCATTGTGTTGAAAGTTCAGGAATTCTAAGGTAAGCGAGTTCAAATATTTGAAGTGAGTTATGAGGGAGCAGAAAAGTTCAAACTATCAGTCATAACGTGAGTCAAGAATATGTTATTTATTAACCAAACACAATCGTTATGTTGTAACACTTCAAGAAGTACTTAAATTAGTGCTTCATCCAAACAAACCCATCGCTAGTAAGGCAAGAAACGCGTGTTGCAAAAATGCACTGCACACTGGTTCGTAAAAAATTAATATTTCTTAAAGTTGCTGAGATCTTTTGATTTTTCTGGAATTGTCAACTATACTTTAGTGCGTTTATTAATATTTTTTAAAAATTTAGCTCATCGAGTTTACAATAACATTCACGTTTCAAACCTTAGTTTTTATAATTGAAAATTGAGAAAATTAAATATTTTCCAGAATCTCAAAATTTAAACTTGTTTTTAAGTTTCGAATGGAATTTAAACGGAGTTTCTATAATTAGTATTTTCAAATATGTGATATTTTTAAGTTAGTGTTGCGCTTCATTTTTAGCGAATTTCATCATGCAATATTTCCGAAACTAAAACAGTTAGAAAAAATAAAAATACACGTATTAACTTATTTGATCCATATAATAAATAGAAAAAAATAGAATTTAATTAAGAATATGGAGGTCAAATTTTGGTATTTTTTGAACGATTCGACGTGGAATGGCTATCCGTACTTTAAAATCCTTTCCTCAACGCGGGAACCAATTAGTGAATTGAGTAGATCGGAGGCTTACATTACCTATCTTTAGAGTATACTTCCCATTTCTTTTTTCCAGTTCAGGAACAGGTGTTTCAAGTAGGGGTTAATTGAACTCCGGAGTCCTAGGAGCCATTCAATCTAAGAGATAAAAGCCCAAAAATAAAATTATCCGATCCTCCTGGAAGAGTTGAGGAGTTCATACTCGCAATTATATTTAATAACGGTCAAAATCGCATTGGAAAAGAGCATAGGATTAACTCACGAATAAAAGCCAAGGAAAATTTTTCAACTTGGAGGAACTTGAAAGAATAAAAGCTCATCTGTACAAGAGGTCCGAATTGCATTGGGAATTAGCCAAATTACGTCACTACAACAATATTATTGCAGGCTGCGCCAGAGTTACGAAGAAATGTTGAGCAAAGAAGTGGTGCTGTTTTTGGCGGAGGTGGGAAAGAATTGCGACCCCAAATTAAGTTTGACGAATGCAGCGTCTTCCAGAAGGTTGCGTGGCAAATTAGTCTTACACATAATTAACGACCCCAAATAAATACATTCCGCTGGACCCATCAGAATGAAATTCCTCAGATATAATTGAGATAATTTTAAAAAAGGTTAGTGGACCGTAATTATGACCTTTGGCGACACTTACAGGAAAGCGTTCCTGCATCAATTTTCTATAATAGTGAAAAAACTAAAGGTGAAAAGAGGGTCAGATGTCGGTATGAAGCCTGCTGCATATTCCATGCATTTGTACAATTGCATAGGCAGAAAAATTAAAAGGGGAATAGAAATGAAGTAAATAAATTATTTAGAAATGCACTACGAACACAGGTGATAATAATAAAATTTAAGATTAGTCAACATATACGTTTAGAAAATTAGTAAAAAGAGTATTGAAAATTGGAATATTAAACAAATGAACAATTAGGAAGGGAGAAACTCCACAATTTATGAAGGTTGTAAAGGCAGTAGGGTGAAAAGGTAATACACATAAGTAGAGAGGGCACACTAAAGCAGATGGTAGAACAAAAAAAAAATGTGAAAAATAAAAATATAAGGATAGAAATAACACAGTTCAATCATGTATTGCACAAAATTGCCTATACTCTTTTAAAGCAACGTTGAATTTAGAAGAAAAGATAGAGCAATTTGAATTAACGAAAGAGCAGTTGGAAGATCTTTAACTTTCTGTTAATATTGAATTGAAAAATGCATAAGCCAGGTGAAAAGGAGCAAAAGAAATGTAGATATGTTAGATATGAAAGGGGTTGATAAAGCATTAAAAACCCGCCTCCCCGTTTTTTCTATGAAAGGACGCTTGTGTTAAAAACCATAATATTTTAGGAGGATTGCCAAAAAAGTGAAAAAAAATCAGAAGAATTAGGGCGGAAAGGAACATTGTCAAAATTAGGAAGTACAGACGGGGGAGGGGAAAAATTGAAATATGCCAAGATAGACTTCAATCAAGCCCTGAATTATAAGTCGGGGGAAGGGGGAAACACTGCTATCCAAAAATGAATGGGAAAAAAGCAAATGTTTAAATTGCAAAAGGGAAAAATAGAATAATTATAGATAGTGATGATGATGATGTGGGGCTCAGAAGAGCAAAATGGTTTTTCACCAGGAATATCCTGTAATGGCAATATTTTCAGTCTCAAACAACTGATAGAAAAACAATTGTGTAGAAAGATCTGAAAAGAAATATGGGAACAATGGAAGAAAAATAAATATCGACAACATACTTGTATACACATGCAGTCAAACAACTTTATAAAGATAACAGAAGTCACGAAACATTGTTTAGTCTACTATACGGCAAGGCTGCTGCATATCTCCAACCCAGTTTAAGCTATACAATACCCCCAAAAAAGTGAAAAAACTGTAGAAGTATGAGTGTGAAAATAGGTAATGAAACATTGTTTAGTCTACTATTTGCCGACAACCAGGTGATAATGAATGAACATGAAGATTATGTAACATATACGTTTAGAAAATTAGTAGAAGAGTATTGAAAATGGGGAATGGATATAAAAGGGCAAAAGACTGAATATAAGGTGGGGAGAATACACTCCACAATTTAGAAGGTAGTATAGGAATAGTTGAAGGTAATACACATAAGTATTTGAGAGTCACACTAACAGCAGATGGTAGAGACAAACAAAATGTGAAAAATAAAAATATAAGAAGAAGAGAAATAGCCACAGTTCAATCGAGTGCTATGCAACTAAATTACTATACTCTTAAGAGCAGACGTCTAGACACGAACAAAAGAATGAGAGCCAATCTTCAAGCAACAGAAATGATGTGTTGGCGAAGATCTTGTAAACTTTTTCTGTTAGACAAAATAAGAAAATATAAAAAAATAAAATGAAAGTTCAAACACCCTAGAACAAGACTATTAAATGAAACAACTAAAATTGTATGGACATAGGTCAAGGTTGAAATCAAACTTCTCCAAAAAGTTCGAGAATTGATATCCAATCGAAGAAGACACAGGGGAAACAAGAAAAACATGAAACCTGACTAACTGAAGCCATGAAAAAAAGAGAAATGGAGGAAAAAGACTGTGGGATAACAAGGCAGGAAAATTGGATTGCGGAAAATGGCGTAAATAACGCTTAGTACCATATACCAATAATAAAATAAGATTTATCATTTTTCTTACCAGAGTCCAGCGATTAAAGTTTTTTTTTTGTTTATTTATTGTCGCATCAATAGCGATGGTCATTAGCGACAATTCAATAATAGATTTGGTTGTTTTAGTTACAGTAATAACAAATTTGTTAACAACAAATTGACATGGTTTCTTAAATTGATGACAATAGTTAATAACTATTACATATCAGTAAATATTTGAATTTTTTTGCAAAAATTAAGGATTTTTTCTTGGTATTTAGGGGATTCCAAAATTAAGGTAAATGAGTCATCCTGCAGAATTTGTTGTCTTAGTGTGTTGTGATGAGGGCAGTGGTTAATTACATGGTTTAAATTAAGAAGAGTGGAGTTGTCACAGTGGTTGCAGGTGGGAGGAGGGCTTTTGTTAAATAAGTGGGTATGACTCAATTTGCAGTGTCCAGTTCGGATTCTAGTAATTGCTACTTGTTCTTTTCTATTTAATTCAGCACTTGTTTTTAAATTGAAGAAATTTCCTATTTGTGTATGGAGTCCACTGGCTTTGAGCATGGACCACTTGCTGTTCCATCTGTCTTTCATTAAGATTTCAACATGTTTCCAGATATCATTGAATGTACAGGAGATTTTAATAATTCCGTGGCTGTTTTCTTCGGTCGCCGATTTGCAGTTTCACTTCCTAGGACTTCATTGTCTTTAGGTCCGAATTTGAGCACAACAGACTTTCCTGCTTTGACAATATGGTGATGCAATTCATGTATGATGATTACCATTTCGAGGTTATGAATATTATTGTTGATGTTCTGGATGGTTGGAATAGAGCTACAGAAAATGATAAAAATTTTTGGGAGTTAAACTGTTTTATCAATTTGAAGGCTGTCATGGAGACAGATTTCTGTACTAGTAAGGCTGGCGTAGGGAAGTAGCTGTATTTTAATTGTAGTATCTTGGGTAACACCGGAGGCATGTACTTCACTGCTGTTTTTAAAACCACTGGTGAATATGTGGTAACCTTCGTTATCGGAATTGTTGATATCAAATTGTATATCTGAGAGCGTCCAGGGTGGATGTTGTAGTTCCTTTTCTTTTTATGGAGGTTGATATTCTTGCAACTCCTAAAAATGTTCCTTGCTTTCGCATGCAAGGTATGTAGCGAGGATGGTAATCACATTGAGGAAATTTAGGGTTGTAGTCTTTGTAGATAATAATGTTCATCGACGAAGCAGCTTTGAGAGCATATTTTAAAGTTAAATATTATCTGCGATGTGAAAGGTTAGGTTCACTGGCTTCAATGAGCACACTTCCGATGGGACTGCTATGGTAACATCCGGTACATATTCTAAGACATTTGTTGTTATACTTCCAGTTTCGTGGTGTCCTTTTTGCTTGCTGAAGCATATATAATAAATCCATAGTCCATTTTCGATCGGATTAATGCTTTATATGTTAACATCAGAAGGCTTTATCAGTCCCCAATTGTTGTAAGAAATGCATTTCAGGATGTTTATTCTATTTTTACAATTATCAACTATGTGTTGTATATGTTTCTTCAGTTCAGTTTGGAATCGAAAATCAGCCCTAAATTTTGGTGGTATTATCAAATTTGATACTGCAGTTGTTAAGCTTGAGTCTAGGAACTCTGCTTACATTTTGTTTGGAGAATAATGTGCCAACACTTTTCTGAGCAGAGAATTTGAAGCCGGATTTAAGAGACCATTCGTATATTTTATTTAAGACAGATTGCATTAATTTTTCACTTGAATCTATGCTTCGTCCTTTACACAAAATGGTGATATCATCTGCATATTTTCTCACGGTGATTGGGGGGGGGGATAATTTCCATGTCAGCATCATTGATGGCCAATAGAAAAAGAGTTCGCTGAGTATGGATCCTTGAGGCACTCCATTTTCGATGCTTATCAGAGAGCTTACCATTGGACCTATTGAATGACCGATTTTTGGTAAAGTTTTTATGAATTGCAACAAATTTCCACGACACCTACTTCTTGTAACTTAAGTAATGCACCCATACCATGTCATATGCTTTTTCTATGTCAAGGTTGATTACTAATGCATGCTGCTTGTTGGAAAAAGCTTCTTTTATGTAAGAATCAATGCTTACTAGATGGGATAGTGGAGTGATGACGCCTGAAACCAAATTGGTTGTCTGATATAATCTTCTTGAACTCCAAATACCACTGTAGTCTATAGTTTATAATTTTTTTCATGATTTTACACATGTTGCAAGTCGGGGCAATCGGTCTATAGTTAGTACTTCTTGATTGATCTTTCCTTGGCTTCTGAATTGGAATGAGAATTGCGGAGGTTCATATTTTGGGGAAAACATTATTTTCCCAAATAAAGTTGTAAATTTTGAGGAGAGTTTCAAGACCATTAATTGGTAGTTTCTTGAGAAGAAAATAGGGGATGTTATCAGGGCCAGGTGTAGAGTCTTTGAGGACTTTGAATGTAGCCTTTAATTCATTTAATGTAATGAGATCATTGAGGTTGTATTGAGAGCACATATCTTCGTAGTCATCTTCAAGTTCATTTTCTTTCTCATTCTTAAAAATTTGGAAGGCTTCGGAATAATTTAGTGTGCTCGAATTATTGGCAAAATTGTTAGCTAACTCGTTAACAATAGCATCATGATCAGTGATAAACAGGTTATCTGTAGACTGAAGAAAATCAATTTGATTGGATCTTTTTATACCTTTGATTGCATTAATTTTTGATTTTTTGATATCTTGATCTTCGGTAATTTTGGAGCAAAGTTGACCCAGAATGAGATTTTGCTTTCTTTGACTGTCCTTCTTGCAGCAGCTCTCATTTTTTTGTATTCAATTTTATTTTCTACAGTACCATGTTTCTTGTATCTATTAAAAGTATGCTTGGATCGTTTTATTGCTTCTCTGCATTTTTCATTTCACCATGGGACCGATTTTGTCCTTTTTGAAGATTTACAAGACTCTATTGAATCATTAGCACATTTTAAAATTATTTCTGAAAAATTATGGATAATGCTGTCAATATTTACATCATCTTCAAAGATGTCATTATCATTCAACCGCCTGGATATCAGATCTTGGTATTTCAACCAGTTAGCTTTGTTGTAATTCAATTTATGGGGATTCATAGTTATAATTGGTATGCGAATAGGGCTACTGATGTCAATAAAGATGGGAAAATGATCACTGTCAGTGCGGATCAGCTATGGCGTACCAGTTGCATTTTGGTGCAATTGTAGTAGAGCATAAGGTGAGATCAATAGCACTAAGGCTACCATTGCTCACATTAAAGTCACATTAAAGGAGTTGGTTGCCCATTATTTAATAGTGTTAGATCAAGCTCTTCAATGAGTGCTTCAATGGAATTGCCCCTGGAATCATTTGTTTTTGAACCCCATAAGGTGTTATGGCAATTAAAATCTCCGAGTAGGACAAAAGGTTTGGGGAGTTGTTTGATTATATCTTTGATCTCATTAATTTCAAAGTTGTGGCTGTTAGGTAGGTAAATGTTACAGAAACACACTGGGTTATGATCTTGAATGATCACAGCTACAACCTCGATGTTAGATTGGATGTCAAGTTGTTTAACTGTTAAGAACTCTTTGACATAAGTTGCGACACCTCCACTTGCTATGCTCGATGTGGATCGATTTTTATGAAAAGGTTTATATCCTTTTATAATACCTACATGAGTTAGCATTAAAGTTGGTTTCTTGAATGCAAATGATTTCAGGTTTATGTTTAATGCATAATAATTGTAGTCTTTCTAATCTGCAATAGAATCCGTTGGCATTCCATTGTAGAATATTCATAAAATTTATGGAAATGTATCATTTTATTCAGACAGATCAGATCCTGACTCTTCTGGTAATTGGTTATGTTTCTTTAATTTATTAATTATTCTTGTGATTCTGTTTTTGATCGATCTTTCATTTAGTAGGGAGTAAATTTCATTTAGCATTTCAATGATGGATTGAATATTATCAGTATAATCTTTAGCTATAACGTAATAGGGTTGTTAGAACCAAAAGAATTTTCAAGAAAGTTTTCCAGTTGTTCATAGGTAAGTGGAACTTTTCAGGATTATTAGAGATAGTATTTTTAATGGGTGCAATAAGCTTTCTACTTTCTAATTGTGATGAAGAATCTGAAGGTAATGGTCTTTTTTGTAATTTTTTAAATTTTTTTCTGTTAATAATAGGTTCTTCGGATATGTTAGGCATATCGACAGATCCGGATGGGTGATGTGATGATTGGGTTGTAGGACATTTGTTTACTTCATTAGGAGCATGTTCTTCAGTTAACTGGGGTGAAGTAGGGCACTGTCTGGCAAGATGCCCGTTGATTTGCACAGGAAGCAAGTCATATCATCAGTTGAGAGAAAGATTCTATAATTAGTTCCTTCATGGAATACTGTTGTTGTTTCAGGGAGTTTGTTTACATCTTCAGGGGCTATAAATACTTGTCTTCTAAAGCTCATGATATGGAAAACTAGGGTCAGGTATTCCAGTTTTAAGGAACGAAATTTTTATTGAATTTCTGTGTTTCTTTTGGAGAGTTCCTTTGCAATTACATCATGTGGTATTATGGGGCAGACATTTGAGATGATAACCCTTTTGAGTTTATTAAAAGGGTCTTATGCTTACTACGCGATCTTTAATGTTTACCGTACTGTGATTTGCTGTTAGGTTTTCTGCCACTTGTGTACTACTTAAAAACGCACATATTCTACTGTTAGATATTCGTGAAACAAACCTTATGTCACTGGCGTTTATAATGGTTGCAAGTTTAGTAATGTAGTCTTTGAGAGTTAATCCATCTTGGGACTCGAGCACAACAGCTTGTTCTTTGCTGGGGAAGACATCGGTGGATGTAACGTTGGCGTAAGACATCTTTTCATCACTTTCAGGTTGAACATTCGAAGAAACTGGGGTTATGTTTCCCCTGTACTCAGAAGAACTCATAACGCCAACTTAACCCAGCTGCTCCCGCAGTTGTTAACACACGGAATTGTCTTAAAATAGTTCTAATCACTGACAGATTTCAACTCGCGGCACAGGATAAATAAACTTTTCACAAACAGACAGCACAGGGACGGAGACTGCAAGACGACCGTCCGGTTGCCAAGCTCACATCAAACTCCGATGAAAGTTTATGGGTCACAAAATCGCCATTATTTCAGTTTATTTTAAAACTTTCTCTCTATTGCTTAAAGGAAATAGAATAACATTACAGATGATACAGCTTAATAAGCTAATAATGATACAAACAACTGCATCAGAAGGGATATTCAACGTATTAATGGAAGTATAAATTATTATCACAATGATTAAGTGTTAGTTTTAATTGATGACAGGATTCTTATGATTACTAGGACATTTTATGACACACCGCAAAAATACTGAATTTGAAAAAAGGCGAAGAGGTTAAAAGAATTTTGTGTGGATACTCCATTTCGTTTATTCTAAATCCTGTGTCAACCCAGCTTTAAGGGAGGCGGTAAGAGAACGCGCCCATGGATGTTACGAGAGGATCATTAGAAGTTTTTTTAGTTGGTTCGTAAAGGTCGTAAATTATTCGACACCTCTTTTGTGCAGTATTCGTGTACCTGTGTATTTTTTGTTTCTCTCTTGAATGAGGTGCCAGGTAACTAATGCGTTATCAGGGAGTTCGGGGAATCTCTCCCCCTTTTGCTTTCATGTGAGATTTCGCAAATCCGCGTCACCTGCGCCATCGTGCTGGTGCAGCTGGCGGCTGGCGCCAGGGCGCAAAGACGAGCGCAGTGATCCCCATGAATTATGGAGAAGCGAATGTTAGCACCGCGCTGCTGACAATTCTCTCTCTCTTAAAAGATTATTAAGTTTTCTCTTTACTTTGGATTATTCCTCCCTTACTATGATCTGTGCATGATGTGGGATGTTTTCATCTGGGTTTGTAGGTTTTCTGGTTCACGGAGAATAATTTTTACTGTAACAAATTTCATCTCGTTTAGAACATATTTCAGCAGGTTATTCTGACACTTTCGTGCTATTTCTTCATATGGTGGTTTCTTTTATTTTCTTTACATTGCAATAGCCAGCCTGACAATAAAAATGCTTTTGAAATTATTTTTTAAATAAGAAACTAAGTTTATAATACATAAAGATGCATATTTTTACGAAAAGCATTATCCAATATACGTTGTAAATACATATGTTTCAGAATAAATATTACAAAATTCAATGACGTCTAGAGGGGTTGAAAATGATCCCTTTTTACTAATGAACTTGTAGTGGGAAATACAAGTGGCATATTGCAGAGATACTCATCTGACATTTTGTACCTTGATTGTTAGTCAGACCTTTACGTAATATAAATAAACTGCAAGCACATGAAACATCTCTGGAAGCACCTGTCGGACATCTGTGTATTACAATGTACCTAACAATCAGGGTAAAATGTCACATGTTTTACTCTTTTTAGTTAAAATTCTCACTGCAAGTTTATTAGAAAAAGTGATCATTTCCGTTCTCTCAACAGGTCCTAGAAGATGGTAACATTTATTCTGAGACACCAGCATTTTTTGAGGTCGAGTTCTCAGAACTGGGTGGAAATTCAGTTCAATCCTAATAATCTACTATACAAAATTTCCACTTCACATGATCTAAAATTTTAGTAATCACCGTACCCCACGTCGTTGCCAAACAACTCTCCGTCGTTAACGTGGAGTCGCAACGTGGCCGGTATACGGGACATGTACTCAAGCACGATTGCGCCACAAGCATAGAGAGATAATGGCGTGACGTCAGTTGACTGTTGCATATCTGTAATCGCTCCCGCCAGTCACCACTAGAGATGAGTTTAACAGCTTTTCTTCAATAACTGTTATCACAATAACAGTTGACTCGTAATAGCTGTTATTAATAACAGTTGAAAAATAACAGGTGCATGACCAGCAACCTAACTGCTTAGAGTTAAATCAGTTGAGGCGATTGCTAGGAGTTAAACCACGCAAAACGAATAACGTTGGTTGCACCGTAAAGCTTGTGCAGCTACCTTACGGCGCTTGCTTGCACTACTTTCCCAAACATGCTAGAGCAGAGAAGCAGCTGATATGAACGAGACTGGATGAACTGCCAAGGATGAATAGTAATTCATGGAATGTGTAGAAAATGTGTATAGAATATTACTAAAATAAAAGTGATTCGGGTTCAGATTGCAAATATTCTTTCAAATATGCAACTTGTGCATGGTGAAGTGACTAGTGCCAAAAATAATGAGGAGAAACAGTGGTTTTGCTTACCTGTAGCTAAAGTGTTAATGACAGTCGAATATCGAAGTATTATAAAGCGAGTTATTTGATCGTAACACATTTTATTGTATCGGACCTAGGGAAATATTAGTTGATCTCACGTAAGCAGCAATGGGACAGAAATAAGTTAACAAACATATAGGACGGACTTGATTTAAAGGAAAAACTTCTTACTGTAGTTTATACAATAAAATATAAAAATATTGTGGCACATGGTGTGTAATAATGACTCTATAATTCGGACACTGGCAAATCATGATTGATTAGCTGCAGTGAAGCTGTTATCGTACAAAATGGTTGGCACGAAAGCTTGTAGTAGTTCGGATTAGGCCCAGTAGATTGCAGTTCTATGCATTTCAACCGATAACAGACTATAACAGGATAAACGAAATAACTGTTATTTGGCGTAACAGTTATGAAACGTGAACTGTTAAAAAATAACAGTTTAGCTGTTAAGGGCTTCTTTGTCACCACCCATGAATTCGTAGTTGGCTGATGTAGAGAAGAAGCAGAGTTTAAAAGTGGACGCTTCTCTTGAAGGTATCTGGACACGTCACGCCCTTGCAAACTGCTTACGCACTAGAGAAAGTACTGTAATACTGTGGGGAAAAAACGGGGAATTTTTGACAAGAAAACTCTCATTGACGGGACCTGGCAACTAAAAAGTAGATAAATCTTGTTCCTATCTGAAGTGAATTACTTCCTCTAACACGTTGCGTAGTTAGAATCCGTGTTTGGTTGGTCCTTGATATCGAAAAATACGATTGTCAGAAAAAATATCTTTCCGTCTGTCTATTCGTCGGAATGTCCGTCTGTCTATCTGTGAATATGGCTGGAGGCTGAACCACAAGTTGTATTTTTACGCAAAAGTTGAGATTCAGCGATCAATCTGACTTATGATGTGACCCCTTGAATTTGAAGCGAATATTTTGGTTTCTGGCGCTACTACTTTACATCAAGGCATAACATTAGGAAAATGTTATCTAAAATGACTCAATTTGTTCTTTAATTTTCCCTCTGATACACTAAAAGACGCATAAAGAAATGGCGTAGGTCGCATTTTTTTACACTTAATGAATTTTTGAAAATTGCAAAAGTTTAATTTATTTGGCGTTTTTTCTACAAATACAATAATGAAGATAGACATTTGTTTTAATGAAATCAGTTCATCAAAAATAGATCTGCAAGTAAGGTTATGTTTAAATTTTCAAAAATATGAGTTGTTTTTGCGTATGCCTGAAATAGACATTTTTAAATTTAAACCATTATTTTCTCAAAACACGGCTCCAACTTTTTTTCTTTACATTTTTTCCATGTATGTAGAAAAGGTAAAGTAGTGTTGATTCCATTTTTAGGCAAATTCTCTATATGTTTGAAAATTGCAAAAAAAAATAACTCGACATTGCCAATTCGAATTTCCCAGCGCTTTGACGCACTGCATGTTCGTAAAATATCTATGTGGCGATCCGGTGGTTTGAAATTTTTAGAATTCGTTGGCGATCGTGATGATTACATGATGTAGATAAGATTCTTATCGAAGGAAATAAAATTTAAAGAAGGAATAGACTTAACTTACAACTAACAAATATATTTCTTTTACTCTTAAAGTTTTCATCGCTGATTGTGTTATTCAAAAATTGGAAACTTACTTTAAAGAAATATAGTTGTGCAAAAAAGCAAGTTGTGCAAAATTATTCTTTCATTTCTAGATAATGTGCTGCAAATTCTGAAACAGTTAAATTTATTCATATTCCATTATTGTAGAAGTAATAAATTTTGTTTTTTCTTATCCTATGACCGTCTTATTATTAATAATATAATTATGCATATACAGTCCTCTTTATTTGCATAATTAAATTATTGTCCCTGACTATCAAACTAAATGCATATATCCACCACAGGTGCTCCGTTTAAATTCGTTGAATTGGACTTTTTTAAGTTATAGGAGTTTAGAGGGCAAAATTGCAATATTTAATATTACGTAATGTTCCAATAACGCATTAAGTATTGTTGTTGTAGAACCTCTAGTTGTATTTCACGGTGCATCGATAGGAAGGGCATGTTCAAAGGGATTAGGATTGCTTCGACTCTTTAACTTTTCTATAATCGAATTACCACCCTTAAATATTCATGGAATTGTGTGTACTCTACCCTAACACTTCGAAACTACAAAAACCAATGACACATTGTGAATTTCAAACTAAAGTAGTGTTGCAAAGTATTTTTGAATTATGCGCCTTAGTTCCTAGTGAAAACTATAAGAGAAAGTGAGAAACAATATTTTATTAAAATTGCTTACTAAATTCATTGTCATACATATGCACATTTTGCAATTTAACAATATATATTCTGTTTGCCTTAATTTAATGTTTTGACGCACACTCCAAAACAATTTCATTGTACGCACTGATATTTACTCAGAGAGGGAGCAATTTTTCGCAAAAAATGTTGAAGTTTGTTTGGGTGTTACAGAAGAGCAACAAGTACCAGAAAAAGAAAAGCTTCCGGTTATTCCAAACAATAGGTCCATTGCGGGAATCTACTCGGGTTCTTCGTGTGCATGTTCTTCTCGTCCAATCAGCTTTAGTTGAGGCTAAACCCGCTTCACCTCCTGAGGGTGTTCATACGAGTTCACGATGGAGCAGAACAAAGGCGCCCCCAGCCCCAACCCGCGCAGGTCCCGCCTCTATCCGCCCACATCGCTCCCCTCCCCGCGCTACCGATCCCCACCCCTCCCCTCACCACTGCCCCCCTTCTCCCCCCGGCTCCCCCCCCCCCAGTCCCGTCTCTCCCCGCAGAGCCATACGCCCCGCCCGTGTCCGTCCGGCCCTGCCCTTCTCCAGGCGGTTCCACCGGGTGTCCCGCCGCGTGTCCCGCCGCGTGTCCCGCCCGTCCCGCCGCGTGTCCCGCCGCGTGTCCCGCCGCGTGTCCCGCCGCGTGTCCCGCCGCGTGTCCCGCCGCGTGTCCCGCCGCGTGTCCCGCCGCGTGTCCCGCCGCGTGTCCCGCCGCGTGTCCCGCCGCGTGTCCCGCCGCGTGTCCCGCCGCGTGTCCCGCCGCGTGTCCCGCCGCGTGTCCCGCCGCGTGTCCCGCCGCGTGTCCCGCCGCGTGTCCCGCCGCGTGTCCCGCTCCGTGTCCGCCCGTGTCCCGCCCGTGTCCCGCCCGTGTCCCGCCCGTGTCCGCCCGTGTCCCGCTCGCGTGTCCCGCCCGTGTCCCGCCGCGTGTCCCGCCCGTGCCCCGTCCCCATCCCTCCAAGCAAATCCAAGCTCTCAACCCGCCCTCTCACCCGTTCCCGTACCCTCAACACCGGTCCCTCCTTCCGGCCCTAACCCTGTCCCCTCCCTCCAAGCCCCTCCCCATGCGCCCCGCCCCGCCCCTTCTCGCCTCTCTACTCCCTGTACCGCCTCACCGGTCTGCACCCCGCCCAGCAACTGCCCACCCACTCTGCCCGCGCCAGGTGAGCGCCGCGCCGTCTGCGGATTAGCGCAATTCCGATAGCTGCGCGGGCGAGCGGCGGCCGGCGCGTGGGTGGCCCATCCAGGTGGGAGGGTTTTCACCGACGCCACCTGATCAATAATACTGCCGGCATATTCTTTCCTCGGTGATTCGACGAAGCGATCAGGCCAGCTTCACTGTAGGCAAGCGTTTAAGGCATTGAAGCAAATAATTGGAAAACCGGCAACGGAAAGGATATTCATACCCTTCCACAACTAATCTCACTCAGATTCACTCCATCACTCAATCTCACTCGATAGAACTACGTATGAAACCACCACGTGAGATTTTACTCGATAATTCGATCTGTGGGGTGTATCTGGCACGTGATATTTGATGGGGACGTCAAAGCAAGTGTACCTGCGGAGTTTGAAGTTACGACTATTTTTATTGGTTTATTCAAGGAAACAAGGTGGTTGCGGAAGTTTAACAAAGGTATTATGTCACAGATAGTTATGAATTCAATAATATACACTTATTTATTTAATTTCTTATTCAATAATATACACTTATTCATTACACAATTATTTGCCAGTAAGCTTATGAAAAGACAGCAACCACGAAGATATGGAGGCCGTGGTTAGAGAAATAGGGGAAGGAAGAAATGCGGAGATAGCCCACTAATTTGAGAGCATCTTCATAATATTCCTTCCCAACAAACATGTTTGTCCAATGATATCCATCAAAAAAAAACTTCTGTCACTTAGTTATCATTTCACGGTCTAAATGCTACGCATCGTAACATAAATCTCATCGTTACAAAATATTTGAAAATGTGTCTTATAAAGAAATTATAATAATGGATGTTATTGATGTACTTGAACGATGTACGAAGTACTTGATAATACTTACGGAGCACTTACCTCCCGCGCAGGCCCCTACAAGAAAGGTCGTCGTTCTATACAAAGCATCATTGAATAGCTGACACCAGATCCTAGGATGATATACGCATCAGATTCAAATCGAGTTCTTCTTTCCTCTCAACTTAAACTCTCACTATATTCCTTTTTTAATGAATTGCGAGCTTATTTCCTGGATTCTCAAAAGATAGGAACTGCCACAATGAAGAAGAAATAATTTCAGGTAATTGATGTCATAAGGTACAAAATTTGTACTAACATCGAAGTACTAACTTGAAATCTAATGAATTTTCTAGTCCTCTGACAAGTTCTTTATAACAGTAATATTTATACCATGCTTTATACTGCAGTTTAATGCAGTAAAGTAACCTGCTGCAGTTTCCCGTACGCCACTTGCCTTTACTTGTTTAGAGCCGACGCGTGTAAGTACCTGTCCTCCACCGATGAGTTAGCTCAGAGCCAATATTACCGCTGACTGCAGCGCCTCTCATCTGGTCTCAGGGTTCGAGTCCCTACAATGGCGGATTTTCGACAGTGTCTTCATAGGTAATTGGAATTCAGCCGATGTCTACAGAAGAATTCTAACCGCCTGGGTTTCTCGGATATTCCTTTGTATATCGGAGCGATCAAATATCGGAGGAGTCTGCTAATAAATAGACCTCAGGCTGCGCGCAATCTTTCCTTTCCCTTTGTTGGCCCTATTCTCTCCCCTTTTAGTCATACACACATTTAAATGCACTACACTTCTATCTAGCACATTAAGTACTTTCTTATTAATTCTCTGCATAATTTGTGAGTATTAAAACTGACGTATATTTTCTATAAATAGTATATTGATCTTAGATCCTGATAGCACGCAGTTGTCTTTGGTGCTTTTTGTTATACTACATATTTTAACCTTCCGATACATTACTTGGATTGGCGAAGCGAGAACACGTGCGGCGTGTAACGATCGCGAAATGAATTATTAACGCCATATGATACGGCGCAAAGGATACGGAAGATACATGAAGATATCTCAACTCAATTTCAATTGATATCTGACAAAGGGGGAGGAAAATAATCAAGATCAGACTCTCAGTCCCTGTCTACAATTTTGACGCAACGCGTCTTCAAGCCTTTTAAGGGGCGTTGAGCGCTTTGCGCTGGAGAGTAATCCTCCTTTAACGAGCGCACTTGGGGAATAATCCTCCATTAACTTTGTGTATTGTCACGTCACGTCGCAGTCAGTTGTCAAGAGTACCGCCAGGTCGCATCTCCGCATACGCGCCTCCTGCTACGCGCTTGTGCGTCACTACCTAGAGGCCAGAAATGGGAAGGAATAAGGGCAGGGCAGGATTTAGGATACTTCACAGGGTTTGGGATAGCCCTTGTGAAGCAGCCAAACTCATCTTGTTGGATCAAATTTCACATGTGATTCGACGGGAAATCGAACCCGGACCTCAGTGGTGCAAGGCAAGCGATTTCGCTGTGTGCCACGAGCGAGCTATTTTGTCAACTTTTACACTACATCGTGCATATTTGGCTATTTGATAAAGTACGTTTGCAAGCATATTTTAGGAATTGATAGTGCATGAAAACCCTGTCTCTACTAACGACCATAGCAGTTGACGTGTCGAACATTCAAACAGTCAAGCCTCTCCTCCCTCCTCTCATCCCCCTCCCCTGGCCAATTCCAGCCCGAATGGACCCAAGAAATTCATGCATATCTATATATTTAAAAAAATAACGTATTCTGCCATGGCTTCGTTTAGAGCCTCTACTAAACCGATTGTAGTATTTTTTCCTTTAAATGAAAGAATGTGATCGCTAGATGTGTTATCAGATATTATTTGTGTTGATTCACCAATATTTACGGTGTAAATTAATTAATTAAATCATTCTTTAATAGTACGCTTATCAACAGTCAATTGTTTTCTTCCAAAGGTGGCTGTTTCAAATTCGATATATATGAGTCATATATGGGAGTCCATGCTGCTGATGTTTTGTTTTGATTGTTGAGATTTGTTTACAATTCGTCAAGGTTTTGTTTCAGAAGTATTGTGGCGTTGTATTTGCTTTTGTGGTGTATTTTGTAGAGAACATTCACACAGTGGATATTGCTCGGTTGTACTGAAGTAGTGAAGTTGTTCACAGGTGTTCACAGGTTATGTCGAATTCCGAATTGTTGCCCATGCGCCCCAAAAGACGCAAATGTACATTATGTGGATGCAGGGAAAGAGAAAGTCAACGTAGGTGTCGTATTAGTGCGGTCATTTCGTTTTCTGTTGGGTCGTGGTCTGTCTATAAAATGTCATTTTGTTGTGCTTTGTACTTTCTATGTGAGAGAAATTCTGCAAACGAGTTTACTCTGTATTGCTTAAATGGGAAAATAAGTTTACCTTCGAGCAATATCAAAGTCTGTTTATTGGAGATGACATAAAAACTTTAGAAATAATATCCGTCAGTATAATAGTACTCTTTCTTTTGTGTTATTTGGTGTATTATTGTAATATTTGGGTCATATTGCATTGCCACCTGGTCATTCGCCATATGTGTTCAAAATTTTGGGAACTCCACAACACAGAATATCTTCGTTATACCCTGAAGATCTAAACAATGCAACATATTGTGAACATTAGTCTGGGCACAGTATTTTACATTTATCTCAGATCTCACCGTCAAATTTTGACGGGTTCTCGCTAGTTTACCTTAATTTTCATGTAATAAACGTTTTACTATTGACAACTGACTGACATTTGAATTGTATGAATATTTAATAGAATTAGATAAAATCGCTAAGGTCAGTAGAATGTAAGGAAATTTGCCTGATTGACAACCGCCATATAGATTGAAGCCATCGAAAGACACGCAGAGTGTGGAGAGCAGGTGCCGTGGCACGCGAGCAGAGAGGTCGCTGCGAGGCCTCCCAGCAAGGGTAAGGGCAGCGCGACCTTATCTGCTGCTCCGACGCTTATCGTCCGTACTGGCGCAGCAATCCCCGCCTCGCTGATTAATGGGCGATGCACGCGGGCATTGTCCGCCAACGCCCCTCATTCCCTCTCTTGCAAAGTCCGCAATGCGAGTAATGCCTAATGCGCTGCCGTGCTCGGGAAAACCCTTTTCGGTAGCGTGTCCTGCCTCATTTGTTTTTGGGCGTTGCACAAGCAACGACACCATTGTGTGTCCTACAATACAAACCTGCTGGGCAAGCTGAAAGCGCCGTCCTGACATGTATTTATCAAATTGGCGAAAACATTTCCGCCTGTCAAACTCTGTATTGCTTGGCAGAGAAAAGAAAAAAAATGGTTTGGTTATAAGTAATGAACGATTTCAATATCATGCTATTTTGATAACCTGTGAGACTGAAACATGTGTTTTATCTTGATTCTTTTATAACGGAGCACTCAGATTTTTTATAAAAAAAATAATTTAAACAACAATAAAAATTTATTATTTAATCATTTTTATTTAAAAATTAATTATAAACATATTTTCAAGAAAAAACATTTTTTATGCGATGAGAGAGAATTTTGTAAAAAATTAGACGTTAATTGCCTTAGTTCCATCCAGCAAACCTATTCAGCACTCTCTGAATTATACATACTTCTCTGACAATTTCCTTAAACGATGCTGTTTACTTATCTATGACCTGCGACCCATCCAAACATTTACGTTATTCCTGAACATGTATTTAATTGATTTTTTTGATTGTTTTTTTCGTGTTTCCGGGCGCGTCAACTACTTCGGTCATTAGTCCCGTTAGTGTAGTGTATGGTTTTCGAGGGAGATGGCGGTGATCTTCCCCGCTGGATGGCGAGATCCGGCACCGACCTACCGTCGACTAGTGACAAAGGCCTCTTCCAACAAGCACCAGGACTCTCCCAACATCGCCCCAGTCGGGACAAGCTCTAAGCTCCTGACCGATCTCCCCGAATATGTGGAAATGTAGGGCATGTTAATGTAAGTGTGTGTGTAAGGGGAAAGGATAGGACAAGGAAGAGGAAGGACAGATCGCGCGCGGTCCGTGGCCCGTTTGTTAGGTACTGCTCCGGCATTCGCCTGGTGTTGATCGGAGAAACCACGGAAAACTACCGATCAGAGCAGCCGGCCTCTAGAATTCTCCTCCAGCAAGCGACTTGAAGTCGACTAGCTGAAAAGCTAGTGTCGAAAATCCTGCCGCCGTCAGGACTCAAACCTAGTACCTCCCGATTAGAGGCGCTGCAGTAACATCAGTTGATGCACTGAGCGCTACTGGTAACATGTATTTAAAAAATCTAATTGCATCAACCATCAGAACTGAGTTTCAATAAAGGGATAAAACTAAATTATCTTCATTGGTTGGTATCCAACTAAATATCAAAGTAAATGGAAGTACATAAATTCGCTGACTCTTTAAAGAATTTCTTTCAAAAACGGTTTTTCTTTAATATTTGTTTTTCCGTGTTTAACAGCAAGTTCTTGATACATAAATTTTGCGAATTGGTTGTGTCTTCCAAGTTACGCGTTGTCTGATAATGCCGGACAGCCCGTCATAATGTGCTCAATTGATGATTCACATTATCTGCATTTGTTTATCAGATTCAACCTCATTATTATTATTATTATTATTATTATTATTATTATTTAATAATAATATTATAATAATAAAATAATAATATGAATAATTTCTTGGAAACTTATCAAATATTAGATAGAATACAATTTCATATCAGAAAAATAACGTACCATTGATTTTGGAAACAGTAGACATATCTATGAAATATTGCACAAGGGATTACATGTATGGCATTAATATTGACTTGCAAAAACATATGATTGATAAACCATGGAAAATGCTAGATGCACTGAAAAGTTAAGGAGTTAGAAGTTGTATTTTACCCATGTACATAGTTTTCGAATAACGGTAAAATATTACTTCGCTCGGATTGTTGTTTCAAAATATTTTCGAAGGGTTGGAAGGCTTTATCAATTGCGTGACTGAGGTTAATCTTGGTCGTTTTTAGTAGATTCTTGAATTCCATGCTGATTGATAGCTTTAAAAATGAGTTGCGTTTCCATGAATTTGCTGTTTTTTCTGATGGTGAATTACAATGGGAAAAGTTCTTATTTTGAATGGAGTGAATAGGAAGAGGAGGGAAGTCTGAGTCACTTGGGACTACAGGGATTGAATCTGTAGATTTTCTATGTTAATTTCTACTTTTCATATTTTGAAGGGTGGATGTGGTTGAAAGTGCAGATTGCTGGTATGTTTCTATCCTTTTACAGTCTTCTGTGAAGTGCTCTTCACGGCATTTCACGCAGTTTTGGATTTCTCTGCAGTATGTTCTTGTGTGTCCATACTCTTGACATCTATGGCACTGAACGGCTGTTTTCTTTTTGTAGGGAGGTTCAAATTTTATAATGGCATTTACAAATTTCTCTATTTTGTAAATGTCTATTTGGGATCAGTTCTAGGTCTACAAAGAAAAGAGAGATTGGGCGCTTAGTTAGCCTGTGCCTTACATTGTGAAGTTGCGAACTTAAGTCCTAGGTTTTTTAATTATGTTACAACTTTTCTTTATCAACTGTAGGATACAAGTATCGAAGTACAACTCTAAATGCTTTATCTTGTTTAAGTTGGTAAGTATAATATGCTGCATCTTTTTCATCGAGTATCTTTATTACTGATCTGTACGCTTCCACTGTTCTTGGCATTACTTTGATTTCATTATTGTCTTTTAAAAATTCTTTTTACTTGTTGCTTGAGAGTTCAATCAATTTTTGCACATTTGTTAGCCAGGTATAAATATAGGTGGGATAAAAGATTTGTTTCATCTCTTGCTCTTTTGTTGGAATTTAATTTTGGTTTCATTCGTTAGAGGGGCGAATTTGTTATGTACAGGAATCACACTTTCGTTTAATGTAGGTGGTTATTTTGAATGTACCTCTTTTTTTTTTTCCCCTTGGAACTTGCATCTCCCCTTAATTAATTTCTGGCGTACTTTCCTTTTGTGGTTCTATGCTGCATGGATGTGATCAGGTTTGTGACTGCCAAGGCCCTGCCATTGGAGCTGCTGTTCTGGCGTAAGCTGTGGTGTATCGGTTGCATTGCGTTGCATCAGTGCATCGGCATTGCGTCGCATTGCCGGTATTCCGTTGTAAGTTAATATAGCTGCACTGATGCTCTGGCCGAGGCCAGTGGGTTCGTTTTGTGTTGAATTGATTGTCAAATATTTATATTGCACTATATACGTTTAGAATAACACTTCACTGATTAGCAAACTTTGCATCCACACAAAAACTTAAAGGTCACTCGATAAGCTCGTTATTATCACAGCGCACTTATCGCAATGAGCGACTCTCGAAGGAGGTCTTGTCCCGACGGGAGCTGAACTTTAACTGTCTAGTTTCTGGTGTGGTTGATTTTAAAGACATACCAGAGATAATTTAAGGGGGAGTGGGTGAAAATTTGAAAATTTACATCTTACATTCAAATAACTTCAAATTTTACCAGAAGAAGTAATACATTATACTTATGTACCCTACAAAGTTTTGTTACTCTGCTGTTTTTAGTTTTGAAGAAAAAAAATTTTTTGAATTTTTTTAAAATTTCTTATTGTTTTATAAAATGCTCTACGTTCCACATGAAGCAACATTCATCACTGATTTTTTTATGAATTACTCATAAAAGGTATATAATTACATTCATGGAATATAAATAAAATAAATGAGAGCGTTTTTGAGAAAAAAAATAATAAAATATACAGTTATTACCTGATGGCCATAAAAAACACACATAAAAAAATAAATATTTTAATTTAGTAATTAATGATTATAACACAAAAGCTTCCATAGTTCTATGAAACTACATTTTCTTAAGATGTTTTAAAAGTTTCATTGAAATATTTTAAAAAATTGTAGAACGTGGAACTTTTTGAATTCCATAAAGGTCAGGAAAGTGAAATGGGAAATTGAAAATGAAAATTTAACTTTATACAAATGCATTTTACTTTATCAACTTACATTTAAAATTCTCAGAGCCATACATAGTACCCTCAACAACTTTTCTCTTTCTTCTAGAACTGTATTTGTAATTTTGAGTTGCTTTTTTGACATTTTGAAAACCTGGTTGTGCAGCTACTTCACTTTTCTGAAGACGGCGTTTATCCCTCATTGCCATTATTTTATTCCCTTCAGGTGTCATGTTAATGCCAGTTATATTTGATCTTATCTTTTCACTTGCTTCACACCCGTATTATATTTAGAAACTGCTGATGTGACAGCAATTTCTATTTTCTTCTTCGAAACAAATATTTCTTTGAGGCACTTACTCCAAATCAGGCTATGCAAACTTTCGTTGGCATTTTGTGTTTCTGTAGCTCATTTGTTCCAGAGAACATCTATATAAAGTTCATGCCGGAAATTCAAAAGCAAATACATTCAAAACTTCTATGAGATGAAAACGTTTGGAAACTGAAAAAGGGGCGTGGCCATCGACGCATTGAGATCTTTAAATGTTTGCAGAAGCCATTTAAATCGCGATAAAGAAAAAAAAAAAACACCAAAATAAACCACACATTCCAAACAAAATTATCACATCAAAATTAAAAAACGTATTTTTCAAATTTTTGCCAATTTTCACCCACTCCTCCCCTTAATAAAAATAATGGTTTTATCTTGTTTTTTGGATCTCTTTTTTTAAGTTGGGTACACTTTACTTTGGTAAAAGGTAAATTCGCTGCAAGTCCTTATGCTATGATGAAAAATAACAAAAGAAGCTACAGTGGGACGACAGAGACGAAAGGAAGGAACTATCTCCAAAAAATTGTCAGGATGTTCTGTGAGTGAATTCGAAAGATAAAGCAGAAGACACAAGAAAATTAGAGAAGGACATTATCAGAGAGCTTAAAAACTAAACCAAACTATGATGGAAAAAGAGCTCGATTGATGAGGTCTTTTTCCATCATAGCATCTTTTGATATTCTTCGACAAAATGAAAACAAAAATACTATTGTCACAAACTACACGAATGTGTACAGTGAAGAGTGATGACTGTGTCTTGTTAGAATTGGATTATGTTTTACCTGTGCATGTATTTTCTTTATCAACGGTTCGGTGAAATTTTCAAGTCAGCGAGTCTACATTGAAAATGCTGGGAAATAATAATTTCCCTAGAGTGATAAGTAATTTCAACAAGTTAATTTATATCTTGGACAAGTTGAAGTATTTGCGAGAAAACTAGGAGGACTATTGTCGTAGTACATTTTGTACTGTAAATGCTGTTTTGAACAGGTTAGTAAAATATTATTGAAAATAGGTGGAAATTAGTTGGTACAGCGTATGATAGATCATACAACTATTGCCCGAAGGATGTACCAAAGCTGCCCCGTCATGATAAAACTTATTAGTGGGTCCGAAAGACCGTATTTTCAGATTAATGTAAGTTAATTTTGTTTCTCCTCACGGGGTATTGGGAATTATTTTTACTACTACCCAGGTGTGATATACTTTAAGTTAACATTTCTATGTGTATTCTGCTGCAAAACATACATATCACATTAAAACATTTCAGATGATAAATACATCAATTAAAAAACATTAGAAGAAAACAGAACACAATGAGAACGAGGGTTTCATTATAAGTCCATCCCTTTGCATGTATGGCCATTATCATTCTTAAATCCTAATCCATAAATTCTTAAATTACGTCCTATAATAGATAATTTAATATGTCCCCAGTTAACTGTTTCATCACTTTCCTTTAGAGTAGCCTCTGCCTTCTTGAACGTCGTTCAGTATCCATTCCAAGTTCCATTTTTGCTAAATCTGGTCCAGACCAATGGTAGATGCTCCCTCCACACACGCGATTATAATTCTATATCCATTTATAACATTTCCCTACTAATTACTCGTTTGTAAGCATTACGAACTCGTCAACACGCCTCTGCAGCTGAATACTACCGCGTCAGAACGTCATCTGCGTCCGTCCCTCACCGCGGCAAAAGATCTTCGTTTCCCTTACGCACTCATCTGCCTTCTTCCCCGCACGAGACTGTACCAAAACACATTTCTCTTTCGCCCTATTGTGCAGATCATTCCCTTTCTCGTACATATTCTAATTTCTGATTGGTCACTGGCACTCTAGCACTTATTTGTTTATTCTTTGGTTATTGATTGTAATAATTTTCCTAATTTACTTCTCACTCAGGAAATTGCTCACATGTCCTTTCAATGTTTTTATTTGCCAATATAATTCTCCATTTTTCCCGCTATCAATTATGTTGCCATTCCCTTCTATTCTTATTATTTACTATTCGGTCCTTTGCTTATCTTCTGTCAACGATTGTTGCTGTCGTCCTATTTATATATTTATTCAAATTTATCGTTTCTATCAACAGACCCTTGTGATAACTTATCACACGGTATTTGCAATTTTAAAAAATTACGAAAACCAAATTTTCTCAAAAACCGCTCCTAATTTCTTCTTTCAACTTTTGGCACAGATAGTGCTAAATGACGATGACATAAACGCTATATTGCCGTATTCTTTTGTTTTTTCAAAACTACAAAAATGTCCTCCCGCGTCGTTATTTACATTGGGGCAATTTCTTTGCATCATAGTATTTATGAGTGCATGTAATTTAAATTATGTCGAATAAAATTTCTAGAAAACTCGACTTTTTTCTGTGAAAATGAGCTCAAATTTTCAGAAACGCTCAAATGCCATTTTCTCAACAATGGCGCCAAACTACTACTTCTTCAAACTTTTCCAACGGATAGTGCTAATTGCATTGTTTAATGACATACAGTTAATTTTCCTGTATTCTTTTGTTTCTTCAAATAGAACTCGAATGAATTTTTTTTCATATCCCTCACTCCGTTAATATGCACATTTCCATCTATTTGTATACATTACTGCATTTGTGAGTAGATGTACCTCAAATGACTTCAAATGAAGTTTTTTGAAAACTCAATACATTCCTGTGAAAAGAGTTTCAAATTCCGTATTTACACCAACATTTAAAAGTCATTTTCTTAAAAGCGGCTCTAAATTTTTTAATGAAAATTACCATTTAGGACAAGGTTTTTCTCTTTTTTAATTTTCCTTATGCAATATTTTAGTTCTCCCAGTAGAAAACAGAAAAATAAAGAAAATGTAAAAAAATAGAATTACGATAATTAAGTAATATTTCTGTTCTACCATTAGAAATCCGAAAAGTCGAGGAAATTTTTAAAAAATGTAGTTTGGGCGGCGATAGATGGCAGGTGGCAAGATGATGCAGCAAGACCATAAAACCACACCACACCAAGTAAATTAGAAAACATTACTACGAGAAAGTCTGTGCCATTCTGTAGCACCACTAGTTTGTGCCTACAACGTACAACTTATTATGATAGAGTTACGTAGAATAGGAGGGATTATTTTGGAAACATTAAGTGGTTGGGTATAATCATAACAGAAGTGGTAGATTTAATGTGAATAAATAATTTTTCTTTGATTTTCCAGAATAATAAGAAAAATGCCACGGATCATCGGATTTGCCAAGGATGATCGTATATAGGAGTATTGAAGGGATTATGTACCTAACCGTTACAAATATTAGGAAAAAGTATGTGCTGTTGTAGACTCTATAGTTTATTTAATGTCAATCAAACATTTTCAGTCGTGAATTTGAGTAGTAATAATAATAATAGTAATAATAATAGTAACAACAATAATAATAGTAACAACAATAAAATAGTAACAATAATAGTAATAGTAACAATAATAGTAATAGTAAAATAATAATAACAATAATAATAGTAATAATAATAAGCCCGAATAATAATGATATAAAAACTAATAATTTGCATCGTAGGTGTGAACACCTAGAGTATATTTGAAATCATTTGAATTGAATTAATTAAATGAAAATTGTGGTATTGCATTTTCATTTTACATCACGCTTTACAGAAGTATATACTTGGTTAATTTTCCTTTTATTATGCGTAATGACTCAAATGTCGTTAAATATCCATTCCAAAATATTGCCATTGAACATAAATGAATCTCCCTTGTAGAATATAATTAAATGATGGTGAATCTGAAGCAAATTACTTTAAAATGTAACGGAATAAACATTTCGTGAGACTAATCACTCTTCGTCAGCATTACATTTACATCTCGTTTATAGTTTGCACGTCGATAATTGATTTCCTGCATCTGCTTAATAGCAAGGAATAATAGCTTAACGCTGTTAGTTTTTCTAGTGCCAACATGTATTTTAGCGACAACATAAGCACAGCTATTCGAACTGTTAACTTAATGGATGGCTAACATTTGCTTTAATGCCCTCGTGGACAATTGACAACCAATTATCTATCAATTAATGAGTAAAAAATGAGCTACCCGCCGTGATAAACTAGGACGTAATTTGATTGAATAGCTTCACATGGATCTTCCAACAGTAGCGTCAGCAGCTGTAAATTCGCCTCGCCGATCGGTCGGGTGTCAAAGTGTCACTCGTAGCAAATTATTCACTTATAAAAAGTCTACAGTGCAAACATTTTGATTACCTTTGAACCTCATTCACTACAAAATCTAATAAAAGTCGGTACTTTTTATACATTTTATTAATCCTTTTTCGGCCTGTTATACCCTTAAATGTTTTGAATAATGCATAATACTAGCTGACTGTGGTGTCACCGATGCTTTAAACTTTCTTCGGTTGTTTGACTCCTCTTTTTTTTCTTCGGTTTAGAGTTCTCTTTGTTCAGTTTAGATATTTTGTCAGCGTTGCGAATCAACCACTTAAATTTTGCAATTATTTTATGATATTGTGCCGGATTTCTACTTTAACTATCCTACAAAATCTAATAAAGTCACTACATTTAAATCTTTCCTTTAAACTTTCCTTTGAAAATCGTAAACTACTGACTTTACGAAAAGCGTTGACCTTTTTTCTTCTTTAGAGTTCCTTGTTCATTAGATATTTAGCGTTAAAACCACTTAAAATTATTTTTGATATGTCCGATTTCAACCTAGCTACCTAGTAATGTAATTTTCATAAAACTGACTTTGTCAAGAATTATTTCGAAATTTTTTTCTTTCAATTTGCCATAGTATATATATTTAAAATCAATTTGAAAACCACACGGCCGTTGTCTACAAACACGCATTTATCTGTTGCACCTCCGGGGTTACTTAGCTTATCATGATTTGTCACAAAAATTATAGTATTCTCCATATTCTTTGAAGACAACGCTGATCCCTGCTACCCAGACGCAGCAACCGGCTCGATGACACCTCTACACAGTAATGCATACGCTCTAGGTAGCAATATATGCTCTAGGTAGTAAAATAAAATTAAAATGTTCGTAAAAATCAATGGAACTAATTTTTTCTTCGTGTAAACTGTTAGAAATAATGCTAATATAATCCAAACCCAACCAATTCAAACGAAGAGCATGTGCTGCATACCGGCGTTTATTTCGCTAGCCAGGTTATTTCTTCCTTCAGTCTACTTCCTTTCATAAGAATAGAAATAGCTTTCAAACACCTCTCAAATTACACTCACGAAGCACAGGAAATTCGAAGCCGGGGACTTACAAACGCCAAATTACAAAAAAAATCCTCATACTTTCGAAAAATTTTAAATTACCTTATTTGAAGTTCTATTGTTGATGAACACATTTCATTAAGAAAAAATGTTTATCTTCAGTTGTAGGAAGACGCCGAAAAAATTGAATTTTTGCTATTTTCAAAAATCATGTATATCAACTCACATATCTGCCCCATTCTCTCAAGCGTTCTATACGCTATCCAAGATCAAACATTTCGTAAAATTGTTTCGGCCGTTTTTGAGAAAAAATTGTTTAAACAAAATTAAAAATTGCCTATATTTCACACAAAATTACAAGAAAAGATCTCAATGCTTTCAAAAAATTGTAGCTAACCTTATTTCAAACTCTATCTTTAAGGCGATTATTAATTCATATAAGATAAATAATTTAAAATCTCCTTAACTGTAATTCTAGGAAGACTCCCAAAGAAATTGATTTTTCCAGTTTTCGAAATATCATGATTTTTAATGAACATGAGACCTGCACCAATCGTTTAAACGTCCTTCGAAAATTTTGAAAATGTCCCAGGGGTTTCATGTAAAGTTACCCCCAAAATTAAAATATCAATTTCAATTTCAAGGAGCCGCGACATTTGCCAGATTGATTGGCAAATATTAATTTTGGAGCAAGTTAGCTGAAGGGTTTAGCCTCTAGCGTTGTTCACTCACAGGCGGGCGGACAGACGTTTTGCCGTCAATCGACTTTTTTCGGTATCAAGGACCCACCAAACATGGATTGTGGCTACACCATGTTAGAGGATTTTCTAAATTTAGTAACTGTATGAATAAAGATAAATGAAGGTGTTGACTACTCAGCAAAAAACGCTTCTAATTTTCCTTTACCCAATAACTCCATCTTTGGAGACTTGGAGACTTTTAAAAGCTTAGATTATCAACATTACGACTATGGGATTTGAAATGGAAATCAAAATATTCAAAATTACGCCAAGTTAGGAATTCAGTACTATATCTTTTTCTCTTCAATTTCAAAAGAGAACATCAAATTATTTTATCAACACTCCTAATTGACCTTTTTAATTTGATTCACAGTTATTTATATAAAAAGACAAATCCAGATCCGTGTCCAAGTTTTGGTGAAATTATTTCTACATCCCATTTATTAGGCGGATGTCACAAATGATCTCAGAAAAGAATTAAAATTTGATACTGATATCCATTCTTTATGAGATTATTCTTCGCAGTGTGACAAAATCATAAAATTTCTGTGTGTTGCCAAATTCGAAAAAAAAATTGTATTTTCATTTCTTGTAAAAAATTCACATGCTTGTTATATTAAATCTATTAATATTTATTATATAATATTAATTATCTATTTGTGAATGTTTTAAATTTGTTGAAAGACAATGTCATGAAATCTTGTTATTTAATGAAATGTGTATATTTTCATATAATGTAAAATTGTAAAAAAGTTTTTGGTCGCTTATGACAGTTTCAATCGCTTATGAGTACTTGCAGAGCGATTGCGTTGAAGCACGAGAAAATATTCGAAAGGACTTTGCAAGGAACGAACTCAAAATGGGAAGCAAAGAAAACGCGCAGTTTAAAAAAAAATGTACGGAAACAGTGTTGCAAGTGCAATGGAGAACTCGATGTAGAATGTATGGCTGAATGGCACAAATAAAGTCTTCATTATAATGTTATTGTTCAATAATTAAAATAATGATATTCTAAGGTATGTTCTATTTTCGTTCACGGCACCCGCCACGATCCCCAATTGGGAATCGACTAAACAAATCAAAATTATAGACAAGAGTCAAGCTCATAAAATAAATAAGAAAAGGTACAAGTTATTTTTAGTGTAAATGAAAATATTTAATTCGAAATAACAAAAATAAAGATCTGGTAGGTAATGGGTTAATAGTTTGACTTGACTTTAGTTAACTTGTAAATGACAAATAATTACTAATTAATAATAATAAATTCAACATTGAATTGTTCATCTGAACAAGTTACGGTGATAATATTTTATGCAATTAGTTTATAACGCTAAGATTTATTGCACGAGTACATGTTATCAAAACGAGTGATGTTAAGAGCGAATTTTTTTCATTTGTGCGAATGCAATAAATCAACATTGTAAACGAAGGGAAACTAGTGCGCTGCCCATGAGCCATCTCAGAGGCTAAATAAATATAAATAACTCAATTATATTATTTTCACGGTCACTAATCTCCCATAGAAGATTCATCAATTTTTATTTTTCGAAGAGGTTCGAAAGGAACGTTCAGAAGGTTCGCTCTAAGATATAATTCTTAGAAAATTTTACAAGAAGTTTTGACATCTCGACCTCCCAAAATCTTTAACTTCATTTACATTTTATTAGCTATTCCTTCTCATTTTGCACAGAAACTGATATAACTAGCCGAAAGAGCGTTCAGTTCAAAGAACATTAATATCAATATCGTCGAGGGTAAGAACCTTCCTAAAAGAGATTCACTTTCTTTTCTGAATTTACTTCACTGCTATAACTCGTGAGCAGCTGGATGCGCCCATTGTTTGTCTTGCTTTCCTATTTCCTCGTTTTTGCTCCCAATCCTCACCCCTTTTCTTTCTGCTTTCTAAGTTTTTTCTCTCCATTTATCTAATTCCTCCCTCGTATTTTCTCATTTCGATAATTTATCTTTTGGAAATGTTGTTCCATACTTTCCTTTCCTGTACATATTCTTTTTCTACTTCTATGTATTTCTATTTCAACCATCTGAAAAAAACATTACATTTATTCCGACATCTTCTTAATATATCCAAGAAATCTTTCTTCTTCTCTCCAGAATTTCTACCTTATCTGAGTTAAGCAAAATTGCTCAAATATATTATGTTCATGACATTTTACACACTGTTTCATGTATCGTAAGTTTTATTCCTCCGAGTATTAAGCAGCTTGTTTTAAAGATGAACATTGTTGCAAATATAATTGCAAAGTTTGTTTAACATGATCAATGGTCATACATAAACTTGCTTTTCATTAATTCTCATACATTTTTGATAGTTCACAGTCCTAGCAATTGATCGATTAGTGATTACGGGCGCTTCATCCAGGGATGTGGCGGTGTTGCTCCTCCGTTAGTGCTTGAGATCCGGCGCTGACCTACGTAGAAGCCACGATCGTAGAAACTACGATCAATAGAAATCGCGATGACAACTAGTATGGATCGCAACAGCCGGCCGCTCATATTCTCCCGCACACAGTGACTTGGTTCGACCTCGTGGAAACGAAAATTCGCCACCGTCCGGACTCGAGACCAAGAACCTTCCAGAGCGCTGCAGAGGCAATGGCAAGGTTTTCTCTGAGTGAACTCATCCGCTTGTTGTTCTCTTTTTAATTTTTCGCCCTTACTTCGTGAGAAGACAAAGTATTGTAATCGTGCCCCGGAAAATGTCAAATGTTCGACACAAAAAACTCGTGTCCTTCCGGTTGAATGTTGTCGGGTCCTTCCAACGAAAAATGGATAAATCCTCTTCTTATTTAAATTACTTCCCCTAGCACTGGTGTAGTCAGAATATATGTTTTGTGAGGCTTTCATGCAGCAAAATCAATTGACGTCAAAAGTCTCTCCATTCAACCGATTTTTCCCGAAATTACTTTTCGTCAATGAATAAGGAGAATGGTGAAATTCCGTTAAAATCTGACTTTCCGAAAATTCCAAAAGTTCAATTCTTTTTCTTGGGGGGGGGGTAATTCCTACAACTATAACATTAACGATAGAGATTTTTTTCCTGAATGAAATCTGCTCTTTAAATACAGATCTTAAAGTAAGATCGTGCACAATTATACGAAAATATGAGTAGTTTTCGCAAAATTTTGGGTGAAAAGAGGCAATTTTTAAACAATAATTTTCTCAAAAAACTAATATTTTTGTTAAATTTTCTCCTCGTATGTTTCAAAGGACTGTGCAATTTCTGGTGATGGTCTCATTTCTGACAAACTTTCTGTATTTTTGAAAATTGCAAAAAGTGAACATTTCAAAACTACAAAATTGAAGTTAGGAAATTTTGGCATTCAACAAAATCTCCTCTGGAAAATCTGGTCGTGTACAATTTTTGAAAAATGAGTGGTTTTCACATAATTTCTGCTTGAAATTTTTAGTTTATAAAAAATAACATTTTATCAAAAACTGTCCCAATTTTATTAGACAAACAAACAAAGAACAGTTTACACAAGGCAAACAAGGCAGATTGCGGCAGGCCACTTTTTCACTGAATTCTCTGAATTTTCGAAAATTGCGTGTTTGGAAATATTGGGGGAGAGAATTAGGTTTTAAGCGCAATTGGTCCAATTGAGAACGACATATCCACTGCGTGGTATAGCGATAAATTGAACGGCGAGCTAACTTGATTGACCTGTGTTCAAGTCCGGCGCGGCCAAAAAATGTTGCTGATTGAAAACATATTTGTTCTTCAAGTACAAGTCAAATATTGTGGAGCTTACAAATAATGCCAGAAAGAATGTGCTTTTGAGCATCACGAGTTTAAATTTAAAATATGGTGAACTGAGTGGTCCTTTCAAATTGTTAATCCTGGACTTCATAGGATGCAGTAAACATACTTTTTTACTATTTAGAATAGTATGTGATGTTAATGAAAACATAATTGGTTTATTTATTAGGAGTGTGATGTATAATTAAAAAGTATATGTGTAAGCGACCATATGTGTCAATCAATATCTTTAACTTTTTACAGAAAAAAATTCCAATTTTTATTACTAATTAATATGTATTGCCAATGTTTAAAGATAGAAGAAAAAATCAAAAGTGGTTCGCTAAAATATGTCTTCAACTTCATCTACCCCAGTCGACACTTGCGCGGAGATTCCACAAAGCTCCAGCGTGCATTCAATTAACGACAATCTCCCTTTTCGCCCTGCCACACCCGTCCAGCGACCGCCCTCACATTTCCTCGAGTTCCTTCTCTTCTCGCTTGCGGTCTATCTGGCTCCGCCCTCACCTCCCCCATGGGGCGAAGTGTTTTCCTTCTGTTATCGCAATATTATTGGAGAACCGCCCTCTGCAGTTTGCTCGCGAGACTAAATACGAGTCGACCGCGCCACTTGTATTGATTGGCGTCCGCCGCGACGTCTGCCTCCGCCTCCGCCCTTGCGAACCTCCGAACGCGCGCAATTTCCTAATTGGAGAAGTTGCTCGAAATATTAGCGCAGTCTCCGCGAACGGCGCAGATCCAGAGGAGGTGCCGCCATCCGTCGCGACAGCGGAGCGGGCGCCGATACCGCCGTGCGAAAAATGTGTGTTCCCAGAGGCTCGCGTAATTGTCCGTCCTTAAAGGTCTGCTCGGCTCCATCCTGATGTTTGGAGTTCCTAGTGTTCTCCTCTTTTCTCATATGTGGTTCTTCTTCTTCTTGTTCTGTAACACTAGAATGTTTCTCAAACATTCATGTGGTTTTCAATTCCCAATAACTTTCTTCTGAATTATTCCCATCTTTTGCATTTCTACACTTTAACATCTTTGTGACATCGTGTAAACATTTTATTTTTAATTATTATTCAGCGCATTTCATCATTTTGTATCTGTTAATATTACAGTAGATATTTTGTGATCCCTCTTTCTGGTTTAACCCAGGAAAAAAATCATTTAAAATTATGCATGCGTTGTAAAACGATGCACGATGCACGGGCGATGTTCATAGGTACGACATGACGTAGCGACAATAAAACATCAGCGCCCAGTCATCAGACTATACTTTGATGTAAATAGAGATATCAGAGTTTTGTTACGACTTAATTTTTTGGTATTGAAGCTCTCAATTGGATAACCGCGTCACAGCTGAATATCTGTCGCTCTATCTGAATCGGAGTATAGATGAGTAGTCTGGTCAATGGTCTCGACACCGATTGTATAATCTATTGGGCTTCAGCGATAAATCGCACCAGCATGAAGTTCAAAATATTCAAAGTAAATAATACGAAAACTATTCCAAGTGGTAAATAATATTGACGACTGTCAGATAAAAGTATGAATTTGTATTATTGGAGTGTAGGCTTAGTAAATAGTTAAGTTATTAAATAGATTATTATTAAACAAAAGACAGTTTTAAAAATCAATCCTGAACGAAAAAAAAATGTAGCCTCTTTCCCTGAGCGGTAGTCATAAACAGGCAGACTGTGACAAGCACCAACATGAGCGGACACAGGGGGTCGCTAGGAGGTCAGTGAATAAAGAAATCAGACACAGCAGTGTGACTCAAAGTTGGGTGGTTAACAGTGGTGATGCGCGATGCAATTTTAGGCGATTACAGTGAAATAGTTAAATTGTTCGAATCAAGCCACTTAAAGTAGAAATTTCAAACTTAAATCTTATCTAAATGAAAAGTATTTTGGATAAGAATTTACGAAGCTATAGTAATTTTAAAAGTGTCTATTTCTATGGTTGTAATGCAAATATGGCCACATTCGGAGTAATATGACACACTGAGTCAAATAGTAAAGTTTGATGATCATAAAATTGTTGCAAGATAACATGGGCACCACTTCAGCCAAAAACCCATTAATAAAAATACCATATAAAAATACCCAATTAAATTATATTTATTCGTTATTTTCTCAAAGTAACGAAAAAAGACCGAAAATGGGGTGATTATGAGGTTTGTGGCACCCCTAAACCCATTTTAAAATCTGGTTTATTGGTACCGATATTGTTCTTGCAACGAAAAATAACTTTTTTTTCTCTAAGCCATTGATATTTTCAAAAACATTAATTGTGTTCACAGAGAATACTAGTTAGAATCTTTCAGAATTTGTAAACCTCCATTACTTGTGATTTCATTTGTCTTTCAGAATAAATACTAAACGATAAGAGGCAATATTTTTTAATATTATGACTTTCTGTAGCGGGCATACTCTTCTTTAGAAACTTTTCTACAGCTCTTCTTTTTGTGCAATGTAATTGAATGTGCTCAGCTGAAAGAAGTAAAGCTTTGAGAGATAAAAATGAATAAATGGAACTATAAAAAGTAAATTTCTAAACTCGAATGCCTGGAGAAACAAAACTCAGACTCCACAGACTCCACAACATAGCAAAAATCAGCTTTATTGTTTGGAAGCGCAGTGTGTATTTTAATATAAAGAAACAAATCTAGAAGCAGCACAGTTGAGATACGTGAGATCACTCTTAGGAGTATCAAGAAGAAAATATTGTGGAATAATGGCATTAAAAAAACTTTAAATTTGAAAAACATGTTTCACAAAATAGAAAATAACAAACAAAGGGGCAAAGTCACATCAAAATAATAAAACCTGACAGATTTACGATAGAGATATTGAAATAAAGATAAAGATAAAGAGAAATCAGGGAACCGTGCAGAACAAAGAAGATCAGAGTCATCAAGGCATTTCTTAAAGTAATAGTACAAACAGGATCGGCCACCAGACCATGCTTATAAATGTTTATGATGATGATGATGAAGTAAATAGGAGTATAACTTAATGTGAACTCAGGGAGGGACCACATGGCAATAGGAAACCAGTGATGTTCAGAGATTTCAGTGTAGTACATATCATTACGAACGTAGCTAGAAATAAACAGACGTAATAGTTCTAATTGTTCTAAAAATTGTAATAGTTCTAAAAAACCAAAACCTCTATGACATGGAACAATTCATATTATATTTCGAAAATCATAACCACTCCTAATTATTTTAGGAACTGAAAGTAAGTTTCATGGGCCAAACGTCCATCCAGCATTTACCTGTGTAATTTGATATTCGTTTAGGGGGAACAGACACCATCATCAGGTACAACAATAAACTATTACTTTAAATTTACTCATTATGCACTACAGTTAATTTCTGAAACTGAATATCCCCTTGCCACGGCGTGTCTAAAACTAAGCTTTATTCTCGTGAGTGTAGATCGGTGCTGTTCAAGTGAGCGGCCGACTTGGCGAGCTTTGGCACAGCGCTTATCTGAGAGTGATCGGCGTGGTCCTCTTCTTCATGAGTTGAAAGAGGAGCGGGCGTTCAGATAGCATCGGCTCTAGTCTAGTGAAAGGTAAATGGCCAGCGGGACGGGCCACCCCGTCACCGCGGGAAGCCTGGCCCTAACTCTTGGATTGATTGATTGATTTTTAGTGATTCCGGGCGCATCAATAGTCCCGTAAAGGTAGTATGGGTTTTTTTTCTCGGGAGATGGCAGTGATCTTCTCCCGCTGGATGGTGATATCCGGTGCCGACCTACCGTCTGCTAACGGGGTTTTTCCCAATCAGGTATCTCCCACTAGCAGGGGATCACCCCAGGCGGGATAAGCTCTAAGCTCTCGACCGGTCACTAGGCATGATTAGTAGTGTAGTGCATGTTAGTGTAAGGGGTGAGGATAGGACAAGGAAGAGGAAGGAAAGATCGCGCGCGGTCCGTGACCCATTTGTTAGGGTGCTGTTCCGGCATTCGCTTGATGTTGATCGGAAGAACCACCACGTAAAACTACCGATCAGAGGAGCCGGCCGCTAGAATTCTCCCCCAGACAGCAGCTGAGGTAGGCAGGCTATCCAACTAGTGTCAAAAACCGTGCCACCGTCGGGATTCGAACCTAGACCTCCAGGTCAGAGGCACCATAGTGACGCCCTGAGTTGATGCCCTGAGTCATCTCTTTTTGTCCCAGCTCTCGGATTTGAGCAGGGTGGCTGGGTGGCTCGCTGGGTTTTCTTCCGATGGCCTTCCCGTTGGAAGCACTGTGCGGTCTCGCGTCGCTCGAGGGTGCGCGTAGGGGCGGGGGCGGGAGTCGAATGTCGCGAGGGGTGGGGCGGGAGGGGATCGGCGCCCGCGGAATGGCAACGAGAGGGCTGTTAAGCCCGCTGTACATGCGGCGGCGCGCCGGCCACGTCGCGTATTACAGCGCGGCGCTGCGCGGCGCCCAAGCGGGGCATCTGCATGCGCGCAGGGGAGCACAACAGCAGAGCAGGGAGCCCCCCTCCCCTTGCGGGCATGCGCCGCGCGGAAGCAGGCTTTGGCAGAAAAAATTCGAGGAGATTCATAAATTGATGTCTCCGGCCTTTTCAACTGATTAGGTAATTAGTCCTGTTAGTGTAATGAATAAAGAGGTGGTGGTGTTTTTGCCCCGCTGCCTGGTGATACCCAACGCTGACTTACATGTCGGCTTGCAGGGAGTTCTCGATCCAGATTTCACTTTCATCCAGGATCCGCGTTTCACTTTCACGTAGATTATTACTTTATACAATTTAGCCAACAAAGAAAGAAAATGTCGTTATGCAATGAACCTACAATTAATAACTCTTTTACTAATTATTGGTTTTGAACAATTTTAAAACGATTAAACAATAAATTGAAAACACACTAAAAGAACAAATATTATCGTTAATATATAAATGAAAAAATAACTTATTTTTACAATTCTTTCCAGGAATTAGCTATCTGGCTTCCTTTTATGACTGCGATATTGTAAAAGATTACGTTTAAATGATTTTAATATAATTACTCGACTATCTACGTCTGTAAGTGAGGTGAATTCTATCTCTGTAGAATAATTCTCGCTTCTTTAAACAGTTCTTTTTTGAGAATTTCTAGTGAAGTTTTCTGACTCACGACTCGTCTCGAAGAAATATTTCCACAGCTTGGAGCGGCGACGGCGACTAGATCCTTTGAAGGTCGTGGCAGCCCCTTGCGTCGGCGAACACGTCCTCTGGTGAATCGCTACCACAGTCCTTCGAATTTTATACAATATGACTGCAATATCTCCGCGTAATGAATTTCCTACGTGGTATGCCAAGACGAAAGACAAAAAAAGCTGGAAATAGAAAGAAACATTTCCTATAGATCATGCTTTCTACTTTAGAATACGTTCTTGAACGTTGAAATATATTATTTCCTCGTTGATAGAAAAATGGTACATTTATACGTAATGCGTTCACGTGAATTTATCATAATATTCATGGTTTAAAATTCTCAATTCTCTCATACATGGTATCGTTACTTTAACAAGACAAATTACCTTTTTCAAGCTTCTTATCGTCGAAATACGGCGAATTCTCCTCTCCGTCCAACACGAACAATTTCGGTGTGTCCAGATCGGCGGTCGGCAGCAAAAGCTGTGCTTTCGTAGCGGTGCTTTGCGCTAGTGCTGATATTTTCAAGGGTGATTTTTGATTGGTTGTCGTTCCATTCTTCGCAAGTGCGTTCAGAAACTTTAATACATTCTCGCAAGGGATACCATTTACTGCTGGCGCGATCTCTTTCAATTCGGTAACACTATATTTGCAACTTGTGGTGTCTTGACGTTCTCGGTTCATTTTCACGGCCTACAAATGGAAAAAAAAAAGGAACCATGTCTTCCATCCATGTCGCTGTCTATCAATGAAATTCTCGGAATGACGTCTCTAATAATATACATCGCTGCATTGTACGTAATGTCGCGTGCGGTGGTAATAACAAACATTATCGTAATAAAAATTATGGTGTTAATTTTTTTAAATTTTCTGTCGTATTAGGTGTTCGGGACCACAAGCAAAGTAGAAAATTAAAAGCGCAGATTTTATTTCGTATAGGCTTTGCCAAGAAAGAATCTTTCCTGGATTATGTTCCCTCACAGATAACAAACCGTCGCGCCACGGATGTGTGTGGCGCCCCCTGCGCCTTCGAGCGACGCCGCGTCACTGCTTTTCGAGGAATAGTGGGCGCATTTGATCACGCTACGCTCGCAACGGTTGTAACTGTTTTTAACAGCTCGAACCTTCTAGAACAAATTTTAATAATCATCTGTGATACGCTAATTCGCCAACATTCTCCACGCGCCGTGAACTCAGAGGCGTAACTGCCATCAGAAAAAAATTAAGTTCAGATGGAATACAGCATAAGAGTGCATGCGAGTGCTCGCTGCTTTAATGTCCGTGTGAGAATATAAGTTTTTCCCACGTAAAATCTCATTCTATGAAGCGTTTAGCTTCAAGTTTGATGTTCACGCTGAACATTAATGTCTGATAATGAGCGTAACTTGTACATACGGACTTGATACATTATTGTTAATTGCGAGTTAAGTTCAATTCTTTGAAAGATGTAGTCTCTAATGTAAACTTTGCCAATTTCACGCCGAGTACAACTAAAGGTGCTAGAGAATGGCACAGACTTTCTCGTATAGTTTTCTAATTTTCTTGGTGTGGGCTGATACGGTACAGTCTTGCCTCTCCTTGCCTGCTGTCATATATCGCCGCCCAAAGTATATTTTTTAAAACTTTTCTCAACTTTTCGGTTTCTAAATCGTAGAACCGAAATATTATTTAAAGATTATTAAAGAATGCTAAAACCTCGTCCTAACTAGCAATTTTTCATCGAAAAATCTGGAGCCTCTTTAAAGTAGTGGCATTAAGCGTTACGTAAATGCGAAATTTGAAGCTCTTTTCACACGAATCTTTTGAGTTCTCGAAAGCTTAATTTAAAATAATTTGAAGAACTTCCATCTACAAATTCAATATTGTATACAAATCCATTGAGATGTGCATACTAACGGCGTGAGAGATACTGAAAACATTTCATTTGTCTAATATTTGAAAAAGCAAAATAATACACCAAAATGAACTTTACATCATATTAAACAGTGCCTTTTAACACTATCTGTTGGAAAAGTTGGAAGAAAAATTGGAGCCATTTTGAAACAATGGCGTTGAAACGTTTCACAAAATCCAGAATTTTGAGCACATTTAACAGAAAATGTTGAGTATTGGAGAAAATTTATATGATATTATATAATGTACATGTACTCAAAACTATAATAATGTTAATAAATCGCGTCTAATATAAATATTACCGACAAGTGAGTCAGGTCACTTGTCTTCAGTCAGGTTAAGTCAAGTCACAGGTCCTATATACTTATTTCTTGCTTGAATCCTTCTTTTCATGTGTCTGCTTACTCTGGGAATGTTTCGTGGTGTTGTTCTTCATTTCTGAATAAATATACAATTTACCTCTTAATTCGTGTATATTCTGTGCACCATATAATATGACTATTTGAGTGGTAATGTGGGATGCCACATGTTGTAGAACAGCTTGTTCTTCTGTATCTGACTACAATGCAACATCAAGCATCGTGTATAAATATTCACAATACGATTCTTCCGTTTCTTTTGCCTAGTTGAATGTTATTCATGCAGTTATGCTGTTAGAGCAGTTGATATCAGCCTGTAAATAATGTGGTGATATGATAAGATGATGATCGTGTCATTTTGGAACCATTCCAGCGTTTGCCTTGGGACCAAGGAAAACCATGGAAACCCCGGTCAAGATGACCGGCACGGGGGGTCGAACCCGGGTTTTCCGGCTGTGAAACCAGTGCGTTAAGCTCTAAGCCACATCGCTTAGTAGTTTCATATATGCCGTTTATAATTTACTTTGCATTTTTCTACTGCTTGCAATCAATGAGTAGAACCCATAGGAATAAATTATACTGTTTACTTTCTAATGTAACCAATTACTATAGCAATTTCAGCTCCAATTTGATTAAATTACAGAGAGTGTACTGCAATATCTAATCCGTTTAGATTTGAAACAGGAGAGATTTCGGCAGTGCAGACAGATGCACCTTGCAGGTTCTGGGCATTGGGGATGTGGGTGACGAAAATTTACAATGAAACAGTACTCGGAGAATTGGAACGAACGGATCTAAAAATTGTTCATTTCATCGCCGTCATAAACTCACAACAATGACAAGCAAACACAAAATTATTACAAATACGTTTTAATGTTACGCCAACACGTAACTCCCAAAGAGGAAACAGGGAGAGAAGACACGGTAAACACTACAAGAAGATTTAAATGCAATATTGTAATAACAATTATTTAGGATTGGGTAACCAACCAATGCAGCCAACCTCAGCGTAAGATACGCGCAATTCCACACGCGACCATTCTGACATTGTGGTCGCCCTGAACACATCATGGCAGCGCTACGGTCATGATTAATTATTCTTATTAATCATAAATAAATAATAATATAAATAGTAATAGAACAACAATAATAATAATATAATAATAATAAATGATATAAATAATATAATATTACAATATAATATATTGTAAATTATATTGTCACTATTAGTGATATAATAATATTAATATCAGTTTGGGGTATAATTAGATACAATATTGTAAGAGATATTTAGCATTACATATTATTTAAGTTCTAACCCTAACACTCGAAAGTTGATGTTCCAGATTCATAAGATGAACTTCAATTTTATCGTAAACAAAAAATTGACATCGTTATGTGATTGTCTTTAATTTTAGAATTAACACTGAACAATTATTTCACGATCTAAAAAATCTGTGACATGATCTAATATTAGAAAACACAAAAAGGTACTCAACTCCGTTCATGGCAAAAGGTGTGTATATCGATTCGACTTAAATTAATTGATGTCACAAATACGAAGCGCCGCAAGTAGCGACAGTCGCTGGCGCGTTGATTTCAGAGAAAGCGGCGCGGCGAGGCGCGCCCCCAAATGCCCAAATTGAATGGGCTTTCGGAGCGTTCCCGTCTGCCACTGTGTACAATCCGCTGAAGGCGCCCACGCCGCGGCCCTCGCCCTCGGCGCCCGAGCAGCGCTTTCCTCTGAGCGCAAAGCGAGAGTGGACCTCCCCGAGCGGCGGCAAAACGAGGCTGTGGGCGGGAGCCGCGCCGGCCGATTCGCGAGCATGAGAACGAGCGTTCGGTGGGGGGGGGCCGGGCGGGGCAGGCGGGCGTGCTGCGGGCGGGGCGGTGGGGGGGGGGGCGGGGTCCGCGGGGAGGGGGTGGCGCAAGGATAGTGGGAAGACGGGAGGAAGGGAAGAACCAGAAAGGAGGGGAGGGAGGGGGAGGGGGGGGAGTGCGGGCGGGAGAGAAGGCAGGCGGCCAAAAAAGACGGAGGGGGGGGGAAGAGGAGGAGGGCGGGGGGGGCAAGCGAGCGCTCGTGTGTATGGGGCGGGCGGGCCGGCGGCGGCGGCGGGTGGCAAAGACTGAGGCGTAGCAGCACGGCCACGCGTAAGCCCCCGCAGTGGGTGGGGGCGGGGCGGCAAGCGCGCGACAGCCTCACAAATGAAGCTAATTCTCTACGATATCGAGAAAGCAATCGCCCGGCAGAGAAGCCGACCAGACTCCTGCGAGGCTGGGCCTCCGCTTCCACCGTCATTTCCAGTGGCCACGCCCACCGCCCGCTCTCACAATGTCGCTCAGCGCTCTCTCTGCACGCCGCTCGCGCGGCCCGCACTTGCAGCCAGCAGCGGCTCTTTACTCGGCTCATCTGAGTCCATTGATCCCGCTGCGCCCACCAATTCACCACGCACACATTTTCTTGATTGCTCGCTGGAGCATCAAAACTACTATTCATCGATGCGCCCAATGCACCTTTCTCCGGCTGCTTTAATCTGAGAGCCACCATTAGTCTACCCGGCCTGTTTCACTAACCTTCTAGAGAACCGTTTACTTGTCTGGCCTCCTTGATAAAGTTCACCTTGCCATTCATTTCTGATGCTGGTCAACACCTTCCCTCCTCTCATTATTTCTTGTCCTATTATCTCTATGACGGTTTACAACAAACAGTACACCATATACTCCTTTATCCCCCCCTTAATCTTTAAAATAAATATTTGTGATCTCCCGTTTATGTCTCTGTTTTGTCTATCAAACCATGTAGTGTGCTCCATTCTTTTCTGGTGCCCAAAACGACTGTGTTTCTTTAATATCTTTCTCCTATCACCTTGCTGTCGTTCATTCTTACATTGCACATCAAACTCACCAGAGTCAGTTCTATCGCCATCCATTTGCAGTATCTTCCTCAGACCCTTCCAAACTAACGTCTCTCAGAAATTTCTTCAAATCTCCATGGTTACAAAGCCTCAATGTCGTCAGACCCGCAGCGTTTTCCTTTCTGAAACGGATTGCATCTTCAAGCCACTGCTTGTAATCGCGATCTTCAATATATAGTACACCTCCGATTCTCTTATTCGGGCTCCTCTGCCACATCCCCCTCCAGGGTATTACCTACCATTCGCAACTAGAGACCGACGCCACAACGTCATTACCAATATCTCGACTATCTCCTCCATTCAAACTTCGTTTTCTTTCTTCCGTGACTTCACCAACTCTGTTCCCCTTCCTCACTAGTTTTGACTGTCTCCATCGAAGCTCCAGTCTGCAACCCCTGTGGCTCCCCTCACGTCCATTGTTTCTCCCTCCACCACCGCCCTCGCCTCCGCCGCCATTTCCGCCCTACCCGCCCCCGCATCCGCACGGCCAGCCCCCCGCCGGCGCGACGCCGCGGGCGCATGCTTCTCGTTAACAGAGCGCAATATCGCTGGGGTGCGGCGTGGCGACCGGAGAGCCGCGTCGCTGATGATATCTGCAAAGGAGGGAGCGCGGCGGTAGCCACGGTTTTAGTGGGGGGGGAAAGGGTGCGAGGGAGAGCGGACGGGGCGGGCGGACACACAGGGAGGGATGGGAGGAGCGGGGCGTGGCAGTGGCCAGGGACGGGTGGGCTGAGCAGGGAAGGCTGAGCGAGCAGGTGGGCGTGCCGGGCTGTGGGACTTGACGGCGGGACCGGGATGAATATTGTGACGAGCAAAACGGGCTCCGATTACGCGGCGGGCCGGAGGGGCGGGGCGCGCCCGCCTCTGCATGCAAATGGCGCCCGCGCGCGCCAGCGTCGCCGGCCACTTGCTCTCCGAGTGAACAGGGGGAGGGGGCAGGGGCGAGCGACGGAACTTCCCCGAATGACCATCGCCTTGCGCCCGGCTGCGCGAGCTGCTTTCTGACATTTGCTTTTGTGCGTCCGCTCTTCCCTGCATTGATACCGATGTTAGATTTACCGATTTTACTTTCTCAGGTTTTTGTGATTCCTTCTAACACTACTCCAGTACCACATATTGCTCCAGTAGAGCTCGTGAACACGTTAAAAGTGTCAGGTAGCTACACGATATCTCACTTAATGAGTGAGGTATGGGTCAGACAATTCTTAAACTTTGTTGAATTAATGAATTTTATTTTACAACTTTGTATATAGAACAGTTGAATATTATGCATGTTCATAATATATACAAATGCTACTCTGCGTACTAAGTATGTAATCATACGCTACATACTAAGAACTTTCCTGTATTTATCAAATATACCTATCCTTAAACTTTGTTTTGAACAGTAATTTACAGTTTTAAACAGTATCTTCAACTTTGTTTTGAACGGTTGAAGTGCTGAGTTGATTATGCTGACTTCTTTTATCTCTTATAAAATGATTTCGAGAACGTTTTATTTCTCAGAACTGTACGACTTATATGCTAGAATCTGTAAATAAATCGGCCTTACAATTCCATTTGGCAATTTATTCCCTTGAAAAATTACCTATAAAATTACTTCGTTGCCATTAAACATATACATTGTGCTTTTTCATTACAAAATGGCAATGATTTACATTAAATTATGTGGTTTCATATCTGTCGGCAATCTATTAATTACGTAATTCTTGATGCTCTTTTAATTTTCAAATTGCTAGAAATCGTATTTCTGATATTATTGAAATATCAACGAGTGAAAGCTAATATTCTCATTTACTATTATTCGCTTATCTTTTGAAAGGGAATTTTCCTCTTTTACAGTTGTAATAGCATGGCCAGCAACTTCAGTGCTTTTAAGAGGATTTTACGTTCGAGTCAACTTTTCTAATCTCGAATTCTCTTATTCTTTCATCTGCTTTCCAATACCGTTTGTTTTACTGCATTATCGCTTTCTTACACTTTATGACCTGCTTTCTGAAGTAGCTGCTATCAAATTTGTTGATTTGTGGCATCTATAACTCTGAAAGTAAAAAGAGGAAGGGAAGGAAAACCAATTGGAAATCCAAAATCTAATTAACCATTAAACATAAAATATTAAACTTTTTCAGCCCTATTGATCTCAAGATGAAAGATATAAAATAACATTGCAGAAGTTAACAGAGCATTAAAACTACACTTGGGCACTATTATTTGGTGAACTCATAAAAGGCAACGATTTCGACAAATGAGGCTCATAAAACGGTTTGTCCCCGAGACGAAAGTAATCTCTTCTTTCTCCGCTCTCCATCCTTATACCTTCTTTTACAACCAATACATGGTATTAAATAATCTGCTAACATTATAATCAATAATACGATATTTAACTTTTAATCATTCCCAATTTTTCTTTTTAAGAATCTTCTCATAAAAGTGAGAGTATGTAAATTTACTACAAAAATGGAATCATTGAAGTGATTGGCCCCACATTTTGCACAAATAATTTGGGGCAACCAAGAATAAAAGTAGTTTAGTTGCGATTAAAAATGTAACTCCAAAATGTATTTTTACAATATTTAGTTCATACAATTCCCAGAGCATCTGGAAGACCTGGTAAAGCGAAATAAACATACAGAGCGGAAAGGGACTGCGGTACGGGGTAAGTGGACAGGGCGCTCTGATAGGGCATGAGGGGGGAGACGTATAAGGGGAGAACATGGGTCAAAGATGAGAAGGAAACATCGCGCGTTCCGTGGTCCGTTCATTAAAGTACTGCACCAGCATCGGCGTAGTATTGATTAGACGCTTCATGGGAAACTGCCGATCAGAGCAGCCGACCGCTAGAATTTTCCTCTAGACAGCGGTTGAAGACAAACCTACCAATATAGCTGTGTTATAAAAATAAAATATTTTTAGCGACAAGTAGGGGGAGGTTGATGTGAAAACTCTGCTACGACATACTTTCTGTGCTGCTACGTGAATCATTATACAAGGTTGGATAAAAGTAATGATTTTTTCTCTGAAATGACTTTTTTGACAGGGGTATTTACATTTACACACTTTCAATATAATTGCCTCCGTTATTAATGACCTTTCGCGAAATGTTAGACCATGTGCGCGTCTATTTCTGTTCATGATATTGACCGCCCTAAAGAACGAATAATTTCTTCTCTGATATTGTACCGGGTTCTTCGAAGAGGTTCTTTTATTTTGCTGAAGAGATCAAATCACAGGGACTCATATCTGGTGATAAGGTGGATGTCCCAGATTCCCCCATTGCCAGCGCCGCAAGAGTTCTCCACGTGGGATCGCTCTGTATGGGGGTTATCATTCACATCATCTCTGCTGAATCTGAACGCTTTATCCCATGCGACTGTGGAGTTTGGCAACACTGCATCACCACATGCGTCACGCAGACCCTTAAAATATTTTTGCTTACTCCGACCTCGGGCTACTTCATTTTAAACAAAAAACCTTTGCTCTACCTTTGTAAACATGATGTAATGGCGCTTGCTATGAAGTTCAACGATTTACACATCGCAGCAGACTGACAGAGTATAGTTCCCGCTCGCTGCACTTCTATAGTCCTCCTTTTGTCACGACGATTTACGTTACAGCAATATTCTCATTATTTTATCTAATTATTTATTTGAAATTCTAATTGAGCCACAATAAGGCTCGAAATTTGGTTTGAAAAATGCTTTCTATGCAAAAATTTGCATTTCAAAAACACACAAACTTTTCATAAATAAGTAAATTGTTTATTATTAACAAAATAAAAGAATATACTTGTTCACAAAAAAATTGACACAGTAATAAAAAAACAATTTACACAATTCAATTGCTGAACAACGTGGTTGTTCTAGAAGCAATTACAAGAAGTCGAAAAGAGAAAATGCAATTTCCTAAATTTACTAATTCTTATCATAATCTTAATTTTTGTAAAAGAAGATTGGGATTTACATTTCAACTAGAAAAGGAACGGTACAACTAAATTAGCTGTCGGTTATACAACGTACAGAACTTCGTCATATATGTTTGAAGAAAGTAATGTAGATCGTATTTCTTTACAGCTTTTTAATTTTTATTTTTCTTAAATTGATTTCATCTCTATTTTTCTTTTCGCTCATTCTCATTCTGATATTTTCTGCGTCTGGATGAGAGATGAACTGACCAGAGGAACATTATATTGGATTTTACCACTGCGGAAGGAAGGAGATTTTCATCAGGAGACTGTGGGCGTATGTTTTCATCGTACGCGAGCAGTTACTTTGGTTTATTAATGTCCTCGCCAGAAAAGCGAACACCTGAGAAGACATCCGAACTCACACAGCCGAGGAGCAACGGATAACGACGGACAGTGTTGTAATTGCACAGCCCCAAAGTGCCTAGAGTTGTTTGATAATTTGGCAAGCTATACGCGCAGACACAAGAATGGTAGATATAGAAGTAGTAACTTACGGTCGTCATATTTGAAACGAGTTTAGCTACGGGTACCCCAAGTTCATTAACCTGAGAGTATTTCTAGAAAAACGCGGACGCCGTAAGCTAAAGAAAGGTATTTCGAAAACCTGTAATCTTTCTGTGTATTACTATATATATAAAATTTGAAAAATATAAAAATTTTAACTTTTTAAAAAAAAACTATTTTTTAAAGTAATGATTTAGCAAATGCAATTCATCCAAATATTACTGTCACTATATGTAAATAAGGGTTCGTATTTATGTTTATATTCATATTTCTTATTTTAAATTAGTAAACTGCTACCATTTGGAATTCTCTTTGTTTTTATGTGAGTTGTTGAATTTATATTTTTTTTACCTAGAGTATGTTTCTTCCATGTCTGTTATTTTACTCCTGCTTCTTTTGCATTCCATGATAAAGCAAATTCTGATGAGTCAATTTAAAATCAGTGAGTGTATTATATGCAATTTTTTTCTAAAAGAATAAAACGCCGAATTTTTGCCTAAACTGGCACTTGACTATTTTTTAAATCGTTTCTATTCGACGGACAAATACTTAGGGCCTGGTCATAGTTTATGCATACTTTAGACTGTAGATATTACGTGACATCCGGTAATTGCTTAGATGCCACATGACAAGCATTCATTCATCCTTGAGTCATCGGGACCAGGAATTTCCTTGAGTAACTAAAACTCAGAGAGGTGACACAAAGATCACAAAACATGTATTCTGAATATACAAGGTGTTAGAGGAAGTATTTTTTCTGTAAAGAGGAACATTATTTAACCACTATTTCGTTGTTTCGAATTTGTGACACCAAAACTCTAATTGTCGGGCCCTATAATAATAAAAGTATTTCTGTCGAAAATTCGCTGTTTTCCGGCTCACGACACTACTTCTTACGAAGTAACGATGAGAAAGTAAAAACACCTCATCTCCACTAATAGCATGTCATCTTAAGGTTTCCCTTTGCCATTTTTATCCACTCTTTCGTTGTTTCGAATTTTGACACCAAAAATCTTATTGTCGGGCCCTGTAATAATAAAAGTATTTCTGTCGAAAATTCGCTGTTTTCCGGGTCACGACACTACTTCTTACGAAGTAAAGATGAGAAAGTAAAACACCTCATCTCCACTAATAGCATGTCATCTTAGGGTTTCCTTGGCCATGCCACCGCTTTCGCGTATCGCGCGTTAGTGTAGCGACTGGTTGGCGACGCATAGACTGCTCATCAACGGCGCAGAAAGCAAATTCTCTGCCGGATTCGAGGCGGCCGAGGAGCCTTTGAGCGCGCCCGCCGCCGCCGCCGGCGCTGCTCGTTAAGGGCGCGCGGCAGAGACAGCGGGCGGGGGAGGAGGCGGAGGCGGCCTCAAGGCGATTGCCGTCGCCGCCGTCACCGCGACGGCGCGCGCGCTCCAGGCGCCGCCGGCGTCAACGGCGCAAGAGCCGCATCCCGAAAGTCGTTGACGCAGACACCACAAAGCCTCCGCAACAGTCAACCTAGGGAGCTGTTGACATCATCATTAGAATCTCATATATATATATATATATATATATATTATATATATATATATATTATTTGATCTGTTCAGAAAGTAAACAATTGTTGTGAACAGTTCTTTAATGCTCATAGTATAATCATTACTAATCATTATATGCATATCAATATTATCAATTAGTTTATATATATGATATATCATTGTGAATCACACTTTCAAACACGCGTCGTCCGTTCGATCTCATGATCGCTACTACGCAACTTTAAAGCATTATAAAAAGTTACTAGATGATGGTGAGGATCCAAGAGCAGGTATTCTTTCTTCTGAATGAGCTCATAGAACTTGCACGATCGTTGATAAGACCATACTGAAACATGTAGCAACTGAACTTTTAGTTTAAAAATGAGCATGAAATATCACTAACAAATTGAGAATTCAAAAGTGTTGCGCAACGATTATTGCAAACATGCGTATCGGTTCACTTCGATCTCAATGGGAGCTCTTTCGTACTACTGGCTCTGTTTCTTCTAAAGCATTAGTAAATGGTTCACTTATTTCATAACTATGATAACTAATGTACTCTTATCACTTCTGTGAGGGATGTTGACTCTTGTATAATAGATTAACCTTACTGAAGTTAGCATGATAGATTAAACAGATTACTTGTACAATCCTTAATTCCTATAAATATTCTACCAAATCTCGGAACATAAGAAAGAACTATTATGTCCCATTTATTCTCTCATGATACCCTCATGAGCAAACGATAGTTACCTTACTCCCTACATACATACATGTATTTGAACTGCAATTGGGTATGACCCGGTGGCAGTTAAATAACAATAATAATAATAATAATAATAATAATAATAATAATAATAATAATAATAAAGCAGTACAGTACAAGACAAGGATGCAATAATCATACTTTAATTAATGTTAATACTATAACAATTATTTCAACTTTGTGACGATATCCAAAAATTATATGTTGATGATGCTAAAATTTAATGCAAGCTATATAAATATTGGCAAAAATTAACATCAGATAAACGTCAGATAAAATAAGTAGTCCATTGCTCATGAGCGACCTTACAGATAGGCAGGGTTGCGGCGTCGACCTTCTTCACTCAACTGTTGTCGCCGAGGCTCCTGCCTCGGTTTTTCGCATCGCGTCGCCGCGCCGGGATCAGCACTCGACTTCGAGCCGCTCCGACGCGACTCGCCGATCGCTGGTCGCATACTGGTTCCCATGTTGCCTGGTCCACGTGCCCCCCCCCCGCCATAACCACCTCCTTTCCTGTACTATCACCGATAAATCCAAGCATATTTCATCTTGTAGGTGTTCGAGGTTATGTTTGATTATTTCGACGATTTGAAATATAATTTGCTTTGAGAAACGAAATCTTCGGAATTCCCAACCGTTATTTGAATGAAATCAGATCTCGAAGGCATTTGTCGATAAAATGCCTTATGGTGGCGAAATATCTCTTGAAATTCTTCTGTACGTTCAATCGTAATGAAGAAAGTCCGTTTCAAACCTACAAGTATCGAGGTCTGAGATTTTCGAGCCATCTCGATCCGCAGATCCCTGGCGCCCGAATCTCGTCTCAGTATACGCAATCCAGGTTCCAAACATGGGTTCGAAGAAACCTTAATCTGACCAAAACTTAGAAATCTAACCTAAGAGTTTTAAATCTTGAGGTTTTCTTCAATTGTTCTGCAAATGTGAGTATTTTAAGACAATTCATTTTTGGTTCGCACATAGTGCTGCGGATGGTCAGCAATCCTTCATTAAACACTGCAGCATTCGAAAATATTTTACTGTTCAGAGGGAGCGGCATCAGAAACTGTGTGAGCGAGAGTCATCTGAGTGGAAAATAGTTGAGCGGATGTGTCACTCTTTAAACGCAATTCATTTCTCATCGAAGGAATATTTATCCCCACTTTGCTAACGTGTTGCGACGTAGTGGTATGTCAACATTAACAGATGAAGGAAATATAGTCGTTGGTAGCGCTTTACACAATTTTTTACTTCTATATTAACTTCGCTATTAACAATTTATTAATTTTGCACAATATTATTCCGACGAAAATTTGCTGAACTGTTATAATGTTTTAATAACCATATCGTGAAGTTTCTTTTCCGAAGTACATTTCCCGGCCCACCTCTCATGCTTCCAAGTGTATTTTACCGAAAAGAGCAGTTTGCTCTAGCATTGGGTCTCCCGAATGGTGTCGCTGGGTAACCGCTTATGTAGTGACTGAACAGCTTTCATCGCGTTTGATCCTCGACCGATCCAAGTGGAATGTGTGGTGAGCAAAGCGGATTTGTGGCAGATTTCCTCGTGGCTCTCTTGCTTTCCCTGACTGTCATTTTACCATCTCCTCTATCATCATGTACAATGCTAAATTTATTATCATTGCAAATACATCTCATTACACTCGCCTTTCTGGATTGATTGATTTTTTCGTGTTTCCGGGCGCGTCAACTGCGTTGGTCATTAGTCCCGTTAGTGAAGTGCATGTTTTTTTTCTCGGGATATGGCGGTGATCTTCCCCCGCTGGATACCGCCCCAGTCGGGTCAAGCTCTAAGCTCCCTGACCGGTCTCCCGGAATATGTAGTAGTGTAGTGCATGTTAGTGTAAGTGTATGTGTGTGTGTGTGTGTGTGTGTGTGTGTGTGTGTCTGTGTGTGTGTAAGGGGAGATGATAGGACAAGGAAGAGGACGGACAGATCGCGCCCGGTCCGTGGCCCGTTTGGTAGGGAACTGCTACGGCATTCGCCTGGTGTTGATCGGAGAAACCATGGAAAACTACCGATCAGAGGAGCCGGCTGCTACAATTCTCCTCCAGACAGCGACTGAAATCGACCTAGCTGAAAAGCTAGTGTCGAAAATCCCGCCGCCGTGAGGACTCGAACCTAGGACCTCCCGGTCAGAGGCGCTGAAAGTTTGTTGAGTTCAAGTTTGTTGAGAGCAAGTAGAAGAAGGGCAATATTGGCAGTCAGTTCTTGCGATGTGTGTAAGGTATTTTAGAGGGCAGTGAACACTTGAATAGTTCTGTGACAAGTTTTGGCCGCCTTTACTTTCCTCGATTATTACTCATTTAAAATTGGGAAGTACGTCACAGAATCCAAACTTCCTAGTATTGTTTTGTGGCAGAGTTCAGCTCTTGTCTCTCTGACCTACGGTCAGAAGAGTAACTTTGCACCAGTACAGTATTTATTATAATCAAGTAGTTTCTGTAAATGTCACACTGCCCTAACAATTTCTAAGATAAAAATGAAGACATTAGTTATTATACTTCATCACACGACATGAGGAATATCGCAAACACTCTGTGAAATATAAGAAATTGTTATAAGATCCAAATCCACCACTTTGGGGCATCAATAATTAACTCAAAATTTAACTAATAGCCTTTTCTGGCCACTGAAAATAACATCTTAATTGAGCAGGTGTCCTTTCCCTATATAGTATATATATATATATATATATATATATATATATATATATATATATTAAAAATAAGTTGTGTTTATCTAAAAATTAAAATCATTGTATACGGGAAGCAACTCCAAACGCCTTATTTAATTTATTTATTAACCCATTTAAAAGTAGCATGGAGACAAGGAGAGTGAAAACTCAACTTCTTATTTTTGTTTATTATTGGTTTATTGAAAATAAACTTTGTTATAAAAAATTCTCTGTGTACTTCATCTGACCCACCTACCCTACGGTTTTCCCTTATTAATTCATAACAAAGTCAAATGGAGCTTCAAAACTAAACTTCAAGTTGAATTGATTGCAAACAATATATGATTGAAATATTGCATTAACTGCAAATAATGATTTACCGTAATCTTGTAAAATATATTACTTATTTTGCAATAGTTTTTAACATTAAATATTTTTGAAATGTCATTAATATGACGCTACCGCATTAAATTCTGATCACTATCAACCATTCGTCAGTAATGCCGCATATTACGGGGTTCTAACAGCTTCCCCCTGGGAACTCTGTGCACTCCCCGCCTCTGCTCCTTCCCTGGGATTAGCGGGCGGCGACGCAGCCGCTGCCGACTTCCTCCGCAGCACCGCGCCGCGGTCGCCGCCTCCCCAGAGCCAACGACGCCGCCGCGCCGCGCCCCCGCGCCGCGCCGCGCCGCGCAGCCTGTAATATTTAGCGCGTCTGATGCACTTGTCAAGAATTAACGGCACTCCATGCTCGCCTCTCCGTCCCTTTCCGCCTCAGTTACCCGTCTCGGCCCGCCCGCCCCGCCCTCCTCCACTATACATCGGCCCGCGATGTCGCCCCCCGCCCTTCCGCTCCGCCCCCGCCCTCTGACGTCGCGCCGTCGCCTGCAGGCGCGCTGACGCCCCGCCCACGCCGTCGCTCATCGGGCTCACTTACCCCCCACCCCCTTTAACCTACGGAATTGCATACTCGAATGGTCTAAAGTCCGTGGATGCCGCAGATATGTTGTGGAAATCCAAAGAAATACATAAATATAAGTAACTCTCCAGAATAAAAACTCAAGAAAGTGACTTTCTACAATAAACAATTTGTATATTACAACATTACATGAAAATGTTAGTCGTAGCAACGTGTTTCGAGGATATTTTCTCATCTTCAGTACTCCCTGTCACAAGATATATAAAGGAAATATACGATAAAAAGCATGTATTGAAAGAATAAAATAAGAACACACAATTAAATAAACACTGACCAATTCACAAGTAAAAATGGCTGTTATTCGCGCACTGTTGCCGGAACCGTTTGTACTCTGTGGCATACGTATGTTGCGAAGACACATGTTACTAAGACTGAAACATCTTAATGTAAAGTTATGAAATACAAATTTTCCATGGTGAAAAATTACTTCTATTTACTTATACAAACTATCGACTCACGTTTCTCCATCCCAACCGTATTCTGCCCAATGTAAAAATCTGCACTGGACTTCCAATTACACAATCATAATGTAAAATATGGATAGAAAGTAGCAATTGCCGATCCGGGTGACAGAGGTCGCTAAGGCAGTAGCGCCGTGGCGATCTCGGGCCGAAGGATCGCGGGTTTGATTTGTGTTCGTCCTTCACCCCATCATCACCCTATCACTTCATTTAGTATACAGATACCATTACCGTTAAATCAATAGTGGCCGCTAATGACCTCGTAGTTAATGCGACCATACATTGAAAAGTTTTTTAATAGTTTTTAGAGAAGAGAGAAAGAAGAAAGTTTTAAAACCAAGCTTTCAGAGGTTCTATGATAATTCTTTCAAAATTTGATCGTTTCTGATATACCATGAGATTTTAAAACATTTTTAAAAATTTATTTTACAGTACTTCCAGTTTTTGAAGGTCATTTAAAAAAACAATTATCAGTGACGCAGGTCTCATGTTGGTTGAATTTTCGAAAATTGAAAAAATTCAAAATTTTTTCCGCGCCTTCTTACAACTACAATTATAAAGAAACAATATTTTTCTTCGTGAAATGTGTTCATCAAAAACAGTTCTTCAAATAATGTCATGTTGAATTTTTTGTAAATATGAGTAATTTTTTAGTAATATAGCGTCAAATTTGGGGGCCCGCTCCGAAAATACGTCGCTTCTTGATCGTAATTTTACAAGTGTTTTGAGGCAGTTGGATGCTACGTAAATTAGAATGTGTATATTGACCATTGTAGAAACGACGACCGTTAATAAGTAGTAGGATATGGATCACGGGATCGGTCAATTGTTCAATCGGTCAATTGACCGATCCCGTGATCCATATTCTACTAATGTGTATATTATTTCATATTTCTTTGTTCGTTTCTTACATTGGAGCTTTTGTTATGCGTTTACAAATTAATCTTTTATAAATTATTTAAAACCTATTTGAAATAAATATGAAATAAAGTTTGCTATACTTCAGTCGCACTCTCTCAATTAATGCAATTGGATGCTACGTTAGATTCGTCGTTTTATTTCCATATAATTTCATTTTATATTATTTATTATATTATATTATATTTATGTTATTTCATTTTAAATTACGTCCTTTAATTGTGTTAAATGTGAAAACGAATGAATGAGCGGGCATTATTGGTCGTTGTAACCACATACTGACAACAGAAGGCGATGATGACGGCTGCCTTTTGTTCGCGGTAATATAAACTTATACTTTTATATATTTCTAGAATATTACAGTAGCATGGTGTTTAATAATTACTCTTACATATTTTTGGATCAATTTGATTGGTTTGCGAACGCTATTAGTATCGTATTATTTATTAACTTTTAATTATTTTACTATCTTGCATAGTGCTTACGAAGAATATTGTAAGACTAAAACACTCCTCCAATATATTCGTGAATACACTGCATACCTTATACAATGAATTCATTGCCAGAAATATATTTTCATTTTAAGTTTTAAATAAATAATCTATTGCTTGGACTATTTAATTTCCATTACTAATGGCGAGAATCGTTCGTGCTATTTTAACACCACTAGTTTACATTGCGTTTGATTTTCCAGGATTTTTTTTAATTTTTCGGCCCCGAGACTCTTGCTGAAATAAGGCTTTAGGAATGTCTTCTAGAACTAAACTCCTTTCCGATATGGAGATTTACGAGAACAAAATTGTAGCTGTTTTCGAGAAAAGTTTATTCTAACGTTTTGAAAAATACGCCTTTTGTAGTTATTGTGTCCATATTCTAAAAAACATTTGGATTTTTGAAAAATCTTCATTAGAGGCTTCTATATTAACAAACATCTTAAATAAGATTCGTCACATTAATGTGACCATCGCCTTTGTTCGACGTAAATTCGCAATAACTCCTCATAGGAGGATAAAAATTTTGAGTTTCCAATAATGACAATATTTTTCACATTCATTTATTTTTATATAGATTTGAGTTCATGATTTTTATTAAGTTGTTACTATTATTATTATTATTATTATGTTTTAAGACATCATAAAATTTTAAAAAAATCAGTAAATAGTATTTAATATATTTTATAGAAATAACTTGTTTTATGTTTCAAGTACAACGTTTCACGATCTAATTGTTCCCATCATCTGGTACATAGTTTTGTATCATGTTTTAATTTTTTGTTATTTTATTCAAAATATGATCATATGAATACACTGTTGATTTATATTATACTCTTCATACATATTAGACTCTGATTTAAATTTATCGTGTTATAAATTTTGCTAAATAATGTTTCAAAATTAATCTGGCATGTATTTTGGCTCTTTGTCTAAAATTGATGGATTTTCAAAAAAATTTTGAATTCTGTGTTTTGAAATGGTGTTTAACTTTTCATGAATTTCTCTTACGTTATTTTATGTTCTATAAAATTACATCAAATACAATTTAACTGATTACTTATTAAATAATTTTACTGGTTGTCTTAAAACATAAGATACTGAAAATAAATAGAATTGATTAACGATCAACATAACAAGTAAAAATTTTTAATATTATTTCTTCATAATTTTATTTATTTTCTTTTTCCACGAGGACAAATACACAGGTGACCAAAGCATAAGCATATTTATCAACGTCCTTTTGTTAGAAATTCACATCTACCCTACCCCCATAAACGTTCGAGCTATTTCAGTTGTTGAAATGACCACAGCCTTCTGCATAGTCTTATAAATATTCACATGAATATTGAGATCTTTTAAACTTTTAAACAGTGTCTTCGGAATTATTGCGGAGCTAGAGATGACAAAGGGGATGATTCTCACACGGCCCACATGCCACTGTCTCTTGATACTTGATGGTTTTTTGTGTTTGGTATGTCTATATCGATCAGGTAGGCTTGCCTTTTCGAGTTGTCTACTAGAATCGAATCAGGTAGGTTGAGAGGGACTGTCTGGTCTGTTATAATTGTTCTGTCCCAATAAAGTCGACATTCATCATTTTCGAGAACATTGTTATATACGTATTTATGGTAGGGTACCTTGCATTCTATAAGCTAGTGTTGATAAGAAATCTCTTGATGCAGGATCTTTCCAACTGCACCATGGCGTTGTTTATAATCAGTTTCCGAGAAATGTGTGCATCCAGATGTAATATGGTGGATGTTTTCCTGTGCCTGGCATCCATATCGACATCTGTTATCTTGTATCCTAGGATATCTTACTATTGCTTTCAGATAACTTCTGGTGGGTATAACTTGATCTTGTATTGCCAGCCTAGTGCCTTCCGTCTCTAGGAACATCTGGCCTGCCATTAGCCAGTAGTTCGACGCCTTCATGTCGACATGACTGGACTAATTGCATACATGCTTTTTACAGAGGCTTGCTCATCTACGTTTCCAGTTTTTGCTGTTCTGTATAATTATTTCCGTTGAATTCTTGATGGCTTAACTTCAACGGTGTGGATCCATCTGCTAAACACACGGCACGATGTAGTTTAGATGTTTCTGCTTCCTTATGAAAGTATTCTCGTAGAGATTTTACTCGTATATGTTGGGACTGTTGATTGTCTATGTCCACAACACCTCGACCACCCCATGGTTGTGGCAAAGTTATTCTTTCGACTTGTTGCTAATTTTGGATGGTGCTTGCTTCTTTAGTCATCAATGTGCATTTTCTTTCGAGGCCTTCGATTTCCGTTGTACTCCATTTTATAACCCCAAAAGAGTACCAAAAGATAGCGTTGTGTTGATGCTTTAATTATATTCTTGCTGTTGAGTTATGTTTTCAGAACTTGTCTGATTCTTCCTGCAAACTCTGTTGACAGTTCATTTTTAACCGTTTACTACACATCTCGATTGTTTGACATCTATGTACTTGTAGGTCTCATCTGCATTGCTTTCATAAGCTGTCCATTTTCTAGCTGTAATCCATGATCTAGAAATGTTCCTCTCACTATTTTAATTGTCCGACATTTGTCCATTCCAAATGCCATACATACATCCCTTGAGAACGTTTCAACAATTCGCAGAAGGTGTTCTAGTTGCTTATTTGTTGCAGTATACAGCTTCAAGTCGACCATGTACGAAAGATGGTTTAATCTTTCTAATCTGCTTCTTGTGTCCCGTTCTTGTTGGCATAGCCGTATGCAGTAAAATCCAGTATATTGGATAGCGGGTTCATTGCCAAGACAAACCATAGCGGGCTCAGAGATTCACCTTGAAATATACCTCGCTGAATATCAAACTCAGCTGTTTCAATAGTTTCTTTTGGAATATTCAGAGTCATTCTTTTGCATCACGTTGACATGACATGAGACAGAAAGTTGACGATTTTATGTCTATTTTTTTATATTTTGAGAACCTGCAGTAGATTTGTAGCAGTGAACGATTGTGTCTCTTTTTTTTATATTTTGAGAACCTGCAGTAGCCAGCTGTGTGGTACCGAGTCAAACGCCTTGTTATAATCAATGTAAAGTCGTAGGCTTCCGCGGCCAGAGTCATGTAAATTATCTTGGCTGTTCGGGTGACGCCACGTTGAAGGCTGTGTTGCCGACGTTTCGACCATCTTTCCTTGGTCTTCCTCAGACCAGCCCTGAGGAAGACCAAGAAAAGATGGTCGAAACGTCGGCAACACAGCCTTAAACGCGGCGTTACCCGGACAGCCAAGATCATTTATATAATCAATGTAAGCCATACATATAGTATTTCGATGATTCGAATATGCTTAGCCACGCACAACTGAGTCAATTACTATCTGTTCTTTACAGCCTTTTGATCTGCAGCCTTTTAAGCTGCAGCTTTTTTGCTGAGGGGCAATAATGTTATTTTGTTCGCAGTGACAACATATTTTCGTAGCTAAACACGTTATATCTTATATAGCGTGAGCAGACAGGTTATTGGTCGATATTTTGTCGGGTCCTGTGTATTTATCATGTCTTTAGGTAACAAGGAAGTGATACCATGAGAAAGAAAACCAGGCATTTTTATTGGATCATCTAAGGCATCGTTAATGAGTTGACTCAATTTTTCATGTATGATGTCAATCTCTTTTACCAAAAGTTTTGAACCCTATCCGGTCCTGGTGACTTCCAATTTTTTCCTTAACATCAATAGCTGTGATGACACATTTTCTATCTGTGGTACCTGCCTTTCCCAAAAGTCTTGAACACTTTGTAAGGTTCGATACTTGGGGTGGTTGAGCTTTCTTTCAGCCTGATTGTTCGGTAAAAGGTTTTATCAGACTTATTAAACAAGCAATTGTCGGTTTTATGCTTGTTACTCAGTTTGTATCGTCTCAGATGAGACGAAAATACCGATAGTTTCTGTTTCATTGTATCGAGGCACTCACAAGGGGAGATGTTGGGTTCTTCTCGTGGCGTGTGGGTACACTACCTCTGCATTATCTTCTTCACTTGTTTTGTCAATTTCCTAGATCTTATCCCTTTAACATATTCCGCCAATTGAGCAATGAGCTGCCTCAAATATTAGATTTTATTATTCAGTAGTCTTTCCCACTTCGGGATGAAATTCGTTTTTCCCTTGATGTCCGTCGTTCACAATTAAATAATTCCAACAGCTCTCACGATCGTCACTGCACCACAGAATACAATCAAGTGAAGTTGCTCAATACTATGGCAATTACTAATGTATGCTGGGAGGATCTTAGTGTTCATTAAATCAATTATTTTCACCATTTTTGGAGGTTTTGACTTTTGATATCTTTGGATGGCTGATTGGATTTGTATCTTCAAATTCTGTAATAGTGCTGATTAACGTGACGAGATTATTCTCCTATCAAATTGTTTTTTATGATACTCCGATATTAATCTGCAATATGTTGTTCACTCGTATTCATATTTGGATAGTAGATGTGAATTCCCTATACAATTTTTGCCTGTATCCCATTCGTACGGTTTCTAGGCATGTAACATAGAAGTAACAGCGCACCAAACTTTCATTCTTAGCTCTTGACCATTGTATGCGTTTCTTTGATTGTCCTGTAGTAATGGGTGCCAGCTGGGGTACTATTATTATTGTTATTATTATTAAGAACAACAACAATAATAATAATAATAATAATAATATAATAATAATAATAATAATAATACTTCATTTAAAAGAGTTGTTGAGAAGTTACATGTAGTACGTACCGTGCATGTCCTCACTCATTTCCTGCTTCCATTTTAGAGCTGAGAGAAAAGATTTATCAATAAAAACAATAATGAACGCAGTTTTGTAATTAATCAAGAGGGAGTTTGTCACTAATTATCTCTCTGGTGTACGTTCTGATTACATTATACTTCATTAAGGGCTTGTGTTTTCAATCGGCATGTCCTCAAGGCAAAATATTAAAACTACGAAAAATTTGAAAATTATTGGATTCTTGTAGATTAATAACTCATTTACTCAATTTTCATTTTATTTATTGATTAGTATCTGCATAAAGTATTAAAGTAATATATAAAAAATAATATATAATAAAGTAAAATTTCGTATGATTTGTCTTTGGAGTTTACAGGAAAATCATCTCAATTAATAATTCGATTTTAGCTGTTAGAGTAGCGTCATCTCACTTTGGAAATTAAGTTTGATTCTTCACTTCTTCTGTACAAAACAATGTTTTTTTCTCAGTTTCCTTGGTACACTTTTTATGTATGAGCTTCCAAATTGAATAAAGATGCCATTAAGTGTACTAAGACATTTCATTCATCATAATTTGTAAAAAATTACGTGAAATTCTAATAATTATCTTGCGCCGAACCTGTAATCGTGTATTCCAAATACTTTTCATGAAACTAGTTGAAACCCGGCGCACTATCAATTACTATCTTTTAAGACTATCTTCATAAGGAAAATTGGTGCATGTACACGTCGCCTCAATTTTAAATGGTATTTTCTCCAAAACGCATTCTTCGATCAATATGATTCTACTTGACGCCCTGTAGGTTTGGAAGGAATCTTAAATTTTGAAGATTAGCCTTTTCATAAAGTTTACATCACATTTTCAAAATTATTTAAAAAATAGTTGCAATTTTCTTTCAATATTTTGTTCCAAAGAGGAAGACATCATAAAAATAATAAGTCTTTTCATTGAAACCGATTTTAAATTGCAAAAGTTCATTTTTTCAATCTTCTTTCACCTTCATTATTTTAACTAAAAATTGGCTCGAAATTTATCGCTTCTTTGATATTTTACAAAACTCTTTAATTTATATTCAAATCTATTATTATTGCCATGTACCTTTTTTTCAAAATATTAGCCAATGTCTGCAGGAGAATTCTAGCGAATTTCAATTGTGATATTATTATCGTCAATATTAATTTCGAAAAACTTGACATCAAAAACTGAAAGTGAAAGGGAGAGAGAGAGAGAGAGAGAGAGAGAGAGAGAGAGAGAGAGAGAGAGAGAGAAAGAGAGAGAAGAGAGAGAGAGAGAAAGAGAGAGAGAGGAAAGAGAAGAAGAAGAAGAGAGGAGAGGAAAGAGAGAGAGAGAGAGAGAGAGCGTGAACTGTTTTGTTGCAAATAACATGAACTTGCAATAATGCTGTCTATGTTGCAAACTTTCAATTTTTTTCGCGCAATGAAACAGAAGACTCAGTTCTTGTACTCGCATTAGGCACCTTTCCCCTATCCTTAGAAGTATACTCGTACAGGGCTGCCTAGTGAGGGGGGAGATGGGGCCACTTTTTCCACGCCCCAATTTAATTGTGACCCCATTTTTTTATTCAAAACATGTAAAAATAAATTTATTTCTATACAGTAACTTGCGGAATGGGGACTTTTTGTTTAAAATGAAGGGTCCTTGTGGATCTTCTACCACAGATCCCTCGTTTTCTCTGATCGCCTCAGTAATTATAAATTAAGATTAGAGAAAACGTTCCGAAAACTAATGGTTCTACAGAATGGCACAGACTTTCTCGTTCTGGTTAATTTTCTAATTTCTTTGGACTGGGCTAGTTTTCCGGTCTTGTCTCATCTTCTTGTCAGCTGTCATCAATCGCCGCCCAAATGGCATTCAAGTCTTACTGTAAATGCAAAAATTGAAGACACAGAAATCTGAGTTTTCAAAATACGTCATTGAAAGTATTTTAAGCATTTCAACCCACAAATAAAATAATGTTTACAAGTCGCTGGAAATGTGCATAATAACGGTGTTGGAGATATTTCAAAAAAATTACACTTGTGTAATTTTTTAAGGAATTAAAGAATACAGCAAAATGAATTTTATCTCACCTTAAATAGTGCAATTAGCACTATCCGTACCAAAAGTCTGAAGAAATCATTTGAGGGATTTTTAAAAAAATATTAACAATTGTCTTAGATTGGTAACTCATCCCAATGAAAATACTCAGACTTATTAGTATTTTCGATTATCATCCAGCAACACTATTCCTAGATGAAATAATTTGATCTAAGAGATGACAATAAATAGAGATAACAATAGATAAGGACAATAGGTAACTCACCTACTACGATAAGTGCTCAGAAGTTTTCATAGAAATCAAAAAACTTTGAAGACAGAATTGGATTTAAACTTGCGTGAAAACTGTCAATATTTTTATTGATTGATTAGTGATTCCGGTACATCAACATGTTTTATCTCGAGCTGTGGCAGTGATTTTTCCCCGCAGAATGGCGAGATCCATCGCCAACCTACGTCGGCTTGCCGTGATGTTTCCCCAATCCGGAATCTCTCACCAGCGGAGCACCCAGATGTTACAAGTTCTAAGCTCCCGATTGATCTCCCTACAAGTGTGGTAGCAGTGCATGTAAGTGTAGGTGCATGGAAATAAGGGGAGAGGGCAGCGAAAGGAAGAATTCTAGCGTCAAAACTAATTTCACGAGACCGTATGCCTTTTTAGCTTTCAAAAATATACACAGTGAGCAGATTTTCACATTTCACAGATGAGCTAAGTCATTTCGGGAAGGGTATTTATGCAATCGGGAAAATCTTGTGCAGTATTTGTCAAAGGTGCTTGAGAAAAAAACAATGAATCTCCTGGATTTGTAAAGAAATCTTTGGAACTAATATAGGCGGGAGTTTTGTACTGAAGGTGGGAAGGAAATTCTCATAATTTATACATTCAAACTCGGGAGAACCAAATTGCCTCTTAATGTGACACTCTCTTGAGACGTGGTTTTAATATAAACATATGTGACGTTCGGAGAAACAGATGACCGCAGTTCTAAGAAGTTGAGTATAATGAATGCTTCTTTCTGTTTTAAAAGTATAACTAGACTACGAAATTTAGGTTTTTGGCTGATAGTTTTTCCGCTATAACTCCTATGAAATTAGCCGTTAGTGTAGCGAATGTTTTTTATCACAGAATTTGGCAATGTTCCTCCCTGGTCGGGACTGACTGAAGTGGGTTAAGTCATCAACTGACATCACTGCAGTGCCTCTGTCCGGAAGGTTTTAGAGATCAAGACTTCGACAGTGGCAGGATTTTTGATACCAGGTAGCTAGGACGAATTCAGCCACTGTCTGGAGGAGAATCTAGTGGATGGCTTCTCTGAGGGACAGTTCTCGTGTTTTCGCAATCAATAACAGGCAAATGCCGGGAGTCCCTATTACTAAATGAGCCACGGAGCTTGACTGGGACTAAATTCAAACTAGCTCTTGCCACAGTCGAGACTCCTGATCAGAGTCGCAGCAAAGATAGACGTAATGGCCCTGAGGAGCTAAACTCAGCCGATATCACCAAACTTAGAAGTTCAGTTTCAAAATAAATAATTTGCAATAAATATTAATCGTTAATACTATTTAGATGTACACACTGGAATCAATATTGATTTTTCTTCATATCAAAAAATCAGGTAATTCTAGGAGAGGAAAACTGAAAAAATTATTCCCATATCTTCCCTACTCTTTATGAAAACACATTTATAATACTTTCATCTACGATTTCATACTGTTAAAAATGAAGAAGAGCATGGAGTTTTTCTTTTCGCACTCTCATATATTAGAATGCTTAAAACGGTATCAGGCGCGAAAAAGCGGCGTACGTGCTTCCGGCGCGTTGCGCAATCCATGGGCCGCCACCGGGCGACGTCCGGCCCGGAGGAGAGGCGAGGTTTTTGCGGAGGCCAGGCGGCGCGCTATCGGAGCCGGAGGAGGCCCCGCCACCTGCTTATCGGGCGGCGTGGTGGCCACAACGAGGGCGTCGCAGACTCCGCACGGCCCCACCCCCTCACCCGCCCACCACCAGGGCAACGCGCCCAGCTGCCGCCACCGGAGGCACTACTACCGTCGCGAAGAGAATCTAGAGGCCGGCTGCTCTCATCCGCAATTTTCCTTGCTTTCTCCAACCGATACCTGGCGAATCCCGGAATAATATTCCTTGGAGGGGGAAACTAGCAAGCTGATTCGTATCTTTCATCACCGGAGATACTCCGCAAGCACTCTCGATTGATTGATTTATGTCGTGTATCCGAGCGCCTCAACAGTTATATCATTTGGTCATAAGTGTAGTGCTGGTTACGTTCCTGGAGAAGGCGGTGTTCCCCACCCGCTAAGACGTTAGATCTGATGCCGACGTAAATGTAGGCTTTCGGGGGTTCCCTCCAGATATCTCCGCAAGTGGAGCACCGCCCATCTGACCTCAACAGGTCTCCGTATGTGTGGTAGCAAAGAGAGGTGTGTGTGTGTGTGTGTGTGTGAAAGAGAGAGAAGAGAGAGAAAAAGAGAGAGAAAGAGAGAGCGCAAAGAGAGAGCGAAGAGTACACGTTCTAAAAATCCGACGAGTCTTCTGACACGTACAGTAATGTGGCCTATGGAATTCTCCTCCAGACAGCGGCTGAATTCGACCTTATAGCTACATTTCCAGTGTCGAAAATCCACTACCCTCGAACCTCGAACATTACGTTCTCCGTGTCAGAGACTGTAGTGGCAACAGAATTACCCTGAGCCATCTCAGCCGGACCTCAATGTAATATGCACCACACATACGCGAGTAATGACTTACGTAGTTGGCGAGCACCTGAACCAACGAATACTCTCACAGCCGGTCTTTCACAGACGGCGTCTAAGAAACCTGTTCGTACTTCCGTCAGTCGCCAATGCTGCAGTTGCCCTTTTTAGCTTTTCTTGTGCTGGAGTAAAGGCATTGCCCCTACACACTTTTCTTGTGCGGGAGTAAAGGCATTGCCCCTACACAACTCCTGTAACTATAACCACAGTCAATATCCCCCTGGCACCAATTTCTTTCTCTGCATCTAACGCCCTCAATGATATTTTCCTACAGCTTCTTTACGTTCCCTGCAGTTATTTCAGGAGCGTGCACAACTACTGCGACACTCACTTTCCGGCTACCGATGCACCCTTACTTTCCAAGTAAATCCTTTACACTAACCTCAGTACCATCACGACCATTTACATTTTTCTACAACTTTCGATTAAATATTGCTGCTTTATCTCAGTGTTTACTGTTTCTTCTACGACCGAAATTTTCTCCTACACTTTTTTCACTCATGTTGTAATGGTTGGCATTACATTCTTCACACGCAAGAGGGTTCCAATCATTTAACACCTGCCGCTATCTTGATCTCTATAGCCCCCACTTCCCTTACTCCGTTTTCATCAAACAATATGCTGGCATCAACACTTCATTGCTCTTATCCTTTTTGTGACAGCTAACGGTAAAAACTACTTCGTATCATCTCATTCTTATTACATTGTTTGATAACAAAATTTCTATTTCTTTTCTAAACTAGTTTTACTCTCCTATAAGTTCCTTCTCTTTTTGTTTCATTTTGTACACCACGTCCTTGCTCCCGCTATTTTTTTGTTATTACTACCTCCTCTTCGCACGTCCAAAATCCCGCTGACTCAATCTCCGCCCCCTCCCCAACACACCTCTGGTCGGTTTTCTGGAAGCTTCACTGCTCTCTCTTTACTACTACCGGTTCACTTGCTCTCTCGCGGCGGCGCGCAATCTCATCGCCTCCACCTCGGCCGTCGCCGTCGCCACCGCCGTCGCCACCGCTGCCGCCGCCGTTGCGCCGGCAACGCCGCCGCTGTTCTTCCGTCCGGCAGATAACACCATAACGTACGGCCGCATTGCAGACCGACCTCCAGCCCCGCCCCGCGCCCGCCTCCGATGCGTTGCCTCGCACCGTACGCTCGCCCACCCGCCGCCCGCACTGTAGTTTTACAGAGTTCGCAAATTAGCGCTCCCTTCCCTCTGGTTCTCCGCCTACGACTTCAACTCCCCAACCAGGAGCGGTAGCTCAGTGCATCTACTGATGTCACTGCAGCGCCTCAGACCGGGAGGTCCTAGGTTCGAGTCCTGACGGCGGCAGGATTTTCGACACTAGCTTTTCAGCTAGGTCGAATTCAGTCGCTGTCTGGAGGAGAATTCTAGCGGCCGGCTGCTCTGAATGGTAGTTTTCCGTGGTTACTCCGATCAACGCCAGGCGAATGCCGGAGATGTACCGTGGTCAAGCAATCGTGGCTCAATACTCGTGGTCAAGCAATCGACCGAGTTCTAAGAGGTATATTCTGATGAAGTTTTATAATTGCTGTGGTCTCTCGACCATTTAAAAGGCGTGCCGCGAGAGCGTCTGCGAATCGGCGGATCCGGGGAAAACTTCAGTCGTCACTCGAAAGAGTTCGCCAGAGCGAGAGATGCAACGGAAACGTGTTTTGCATGTTTTTTTCTCAGCATCTATTGCGTGTATCAGGCTGAAAAATTGCAGAGACAGGTAAACATGGATGAATTTGGAGGTATTTTGTCAATGAATTTTGACGTCAAATTCGTATGTTTTTTTTAATTCATTTTCGATGTGATACATCGATTATGTATCAATTTTTCAGTTTAAACATTTTAAATTGACGCCTAAATGTGATTGGAAAAAACAGTTTAACCGATATTTAAACTCAGATTTAAACACGTTATATGAACTCAAAATCTTACAGGTGTTACATCGATTATGTATCAAACTCAATCGGAATATCCTTCCTGGAAAAAGATGGTGGCCTTGTGACCATCTAACTTCAACCAATGAGCTTCAGGCACCAGTGTGCGTCATAATATTAGCGTGAATTTTAAATGACAAAATTATCACAGTTACAAGTCATTGAAACAGAAACAGAGCACTTTTTTTAAATATTACATATGTTATTGCAATTGCCCTTTCATCGTGTTATTTTTGGTCGGTCACCGTTGAAAATTGTCCATTTATGCCACTTAAAAATGTTTCTCTCAACACTTCTTCCTCTCCATGAAACATGGTGGCCGTCGTCTGATCACGCTTTTCAAACAAAATGGTCACATGGTTTGTGACGAAAACTGGTGCTGTGCAGAACGAGCAAAAAACCGGAGGAGCCCACCCCTCTCTTTCCATTATGGGAATATCGGGAGGGAAATGATATTGTCAACGTGCGATCGGAAGTGGCACCCTCGGATGCTGCTCCCACATAGCTGGGATCATTTGAACACATATTTGGCATACGCTAGTTACTTGGCGAAAATTGTTAAACAGGTATTTTAAATAGAAATGTATAAAAAACAGAAATTTTGAATTGACTGTTTATAAACATAAATGATTAATATACGTAAAACCGAGTAATTTGACTTATATTAAAAACAATAGATTAATCAAAATACAAAAGAGATTTGATAATTTTATTTCGATAATATAAGTGCTTTCCACATAAAACAAACATTTGTCAGCAAAAAGTTTCAAATCATCCTAGTATGCAAGACCTTTCAATAATTTTAATATAAACTACTTAAACATTGTTGAAACAAGTTTTTGCAATCACATTTTAGCGAAAAATTCAAATATTTTAATTGAAAAAATTGATTTTAATTCTTTTTTCACAACCCCGTTTAAAAATCTGAAACAATTTATATGTAATATAATGTTATGAGACACATTCTAGAGGAAACAATTGGGACAGTATTCCAACGCCACCACGTCGAAAATTAATTTCAAAACTTAATTTTTTTCTATAAGAATTTGGAGTCAAAGTTCATTGACAAAAATACCTTCAAATTCAACTATGTTTCCCCGTCTCTGCAATTTTTTCAGCCTGCTGAGATGCTGAGAAAAATATGAAACATGCAAAACACGTTTCCCGTATCTCTGCAACAGACTGTCCTAGGAGGCTATTTTTTGTGAATCTACGTCATTTTGTATTCTCTTTCATATGACTATCGCGATTATCGATGTGGTTTGGGGGCACTTCGGCTATACACTTTAATAGTTAATTTTCTAAAAATTAGGTTTTGTTTTATTAATTTTCATAGTTTTTCTGTTTTATGTGTATTATAAAAAATAAATAATTGAAAAAATATTACAAGAATATATAATCAACCTATTGTAATTTGAATATTGAACGAATCAAGGTTTTAACTAAAAATAATGAGTTTTTATATTTCATTTACCTTATCAAATTACTTTCGTTGCATTGGTTTCACACATTATTTAATGATAATGCTAACACTCGATTCTCTACTTGGCATGCGTATTAAAATGCTATGAAATAATGCTAATGTTCAATAACCAAGGAAAACCCCCTGACTTCATGGGAAGGGCGCGTCTCGTCTAGTGAAAGGGCGCGAAGTCCTACGTCACAGGGCGGTTAATAGGGTAGCTGCAAGGGGGCGCTAGATGAAGGTTCGTACGCCAAGATGAGACAGGTCACGTGAAGCACAACCCGATGCGTGATTGGCGGAGAGCCACCGCATCATGACGAGAGGGGGAATGGCGCGTGCCATAAATAAGGAGATAGGAGCTTCCCCAGTCTTTTTATTTGAAAATTCTTCAGTGAGCGAGCTTCTGCTATTTCTGAGCGAGTCGGAACTTTCTCGCTTCTGGTTCGCTTCTCTAAGTCGTCGACGTATGGCTGCCGAGTGCCGCGATCAGTGTCTCACGCTAAGCGTTAGCCCCGAGACTGGTACAAGCGTGGCGTTACCGCGTGTACGCACGCAAGCGTGTCCGCTCCACATGTGCGGGCACCAGGAGAAACAACGGAAGACGGAGGGCGCCTTCCCTGAGGCACGCTCTCGCCACGCCGCCACTTCAGCGAGTTACGAGGGAGACCGGCGTCGACTGGAGCTGACTGAGCCTCGCTGCCACCGGAGACCACCGCCTACCAGCGCCGGTCACGGAGCATTTCGGGTGAGATCGCCAAATGGGGCAACCGCCCACGAACATTTAAAAAGTTGGAGAGAAAGACGGTCGGGAGAGAGAGCGAGCGCGCGCGAGAAAAGAGAGAGAGAGAGATGAGAGAGGAGTAGATAGTCAGAGCGCAGTAGGCGTCAATTGTAATTTAGTACTGATCATGATGTATGGGGCATAAATGTTTGTTTCGGGTGGGTACTAGTATTATTAAAGCAATAATTCTTATATAATCAGATCACTTAATGATAGAAAACCAGAATCCAGTCATGCATGTCTCCCGAATCCTCTGCCAGATACTATAAGTGGCCACGCAGGTAAGTTCTCACTACCACTGGCAGCCGGGCAAGCAGCCAGCCCATGTTGGACAGGGCAAAAGCTCACAATATGGAGTTGCTTTGTTTTTTGTTGTTGTTTTTTTTTCAGAGCTTTTATCCAGCCAACAACCGGTTACCCTTTACGTCCCGATGGGACGCATATTCGACCATACACTAGACCAACACACTTGCGGGGTCCTCTGATCTGGGGTCAGCAGAATGTAAGGCCCTCCGCGACAACACATACAAAATCAAGGGACAAACAACCATACCCAAGGCGGGACTCGAACCCGCGACCCTTCGGACCGAAGCGCTGAGTCGGTACTCGCTCTTAGCCACCTCAGCCATCCAGGTCGGCTACATGGAGTAATATACGTATTATAGAGAAAGTTATGTAATGCTGGGCGAAAAAAACGGCGGATTTTTGACGGAAACAAAATTCATTGTGGGGCTCTGGTGGCAAAATAGTGCATAAAACCAGTTGCTAAATTAAGAGAGAAAAATCCTCTAATTCGTGGTGTAGCCAGTATCCCTGTTCTGTGGGTCCTTGTTGCCAAAAAAAAAACAATTGGCAACAAAACGTCCGTCAGTCTGTCTGTGTCTGTCTGTGTCTGTGTCTGTCTGTGCCTGTCGCTGTGCTGTCTGTGTGTGTCTCTCTCTCTGCCGTCTGTCTCTGTCCGTCTGTCTGTGTCTGTCTGTCTGTCTCCGTCTGTCTGTGTCCGTCTGTCTGTGTCCGTCTGTCTGTGTCCGTCTGTCTGTGTCCGTCTGTCTGTGTCCGTCTGTCTGTGTCTGTCTGTCTGTGTCTGTCGTCTGTGTCTGTCTGTTCTGTGTCTGTCTGTCTGTGTCTGTCTGTCTGTGTTGTCTGTTCTGCTCGTCGTGTCTGTGCTGTCTGTCTGTGTCTGTCTTGTCTGTCTGTGCTGTCTGTCTGCTGTCTGTCGTGTCTGTGTCTGTCTGTGTCTGTGCTGTCTGTGCTCTGTCTGTCGTCGTCTCGTCGTCTCGTCTGTCGTGTCTGTCTGTCTCGTGTCTGTCTGTCTGTGTCATGTCTGTGTCTGCTGTCTGTCTGTGTTTGTCTGTCTGTCTGTGCCTGTCTGTCGTCTGTCTGTTCTGTTCGTCTGTCTGTGTCTGTCTGTCTGTGTGCTGTCTGTCTGTCTGTTCTGTCGTCTGCTGTCTGTCTGTCTGTGTCGTCTGTCTGTGTCTGTCTGTCTGTGTCGTCTGTCTGTGCTCTCGTCTGTTCGCCTGTCTGTCTGTCTGTCGTTGTCTGTCTGTCTGTGTCTGTGCGTCTGTCTGTCTGTGCCGATCTGTCGTGTGCGATCGTCGTTCTGTGTCGATCCGTCGTGCCGATCTGTCTGTGTCGATCTGTCTGTGTCTCTGTCTGTCTGTGTCTGTCTGTCTGTCTGTCTGTCTGTCTCCGTCTGTCTTCGTCTGTCTGTCTGTCTCCATCTGTCTCCTCTGTCTCCGTCTGTCTCGTCTGTCTCCATCTGTCTCCGTCTGTCTGTGTCTGTCTGTGTCCGTCTCCGTCTGTGTCTGTCTTTGAACACTACTCGTACTACCTCCTAAGCCACCCGTACTATCTTTTCCAAACTGAAATCCTACGTCAATCTACCTATAGTTGAAGCTTTGAAATTTTGAAAAACATTCTTTAAAATTTGGGGTTACTTTACATGACGTCCCCCACACATTTTCAAAGTTTTCTAAAAACCGGCTCCAAATTTTTTCTATAAATTTCATATAAGAGAAGAGCAAAATACATTTATAGAGGTCGCATAGGTCCGATTTTCACGGTTTACTCTGAATTTTCGAAAATTGCCAAGGTTTGGATTTTTCCGGCGTCTTCCTACAACTAGAAAATTGAACACATGGTTTTTTCCTTCAATTGAAATTTGTTATGCATAAATAGTTCTCTCAATTAGATCATGTAGATTTTTTTGGAAATTTTAGTAGTTTTCGTGCAATAGTGCATGCAATATTTGCAATTTTAAAAAATAAAAAAACAAGATTTTCTAGATTGACATAGGCTCTTGAGTGACCCCCATCCCCTTCTGGGAGACCTATACAAGCCGGTGCGCGACCAGCGCACCTTGCCTTATGCCATAGCCTTGTGTCTTTTGCCATTTTGTTGTTGTAACTTTGCTTGTTCTGGTAGTACGCGCCTGGTGCAAGTCTTTTTCGTAGTCACGCTACGAGCCATTGTTCATGTGTAATAAGGCCCGGCTCCTTCTGAGTCGTTATTTTGTGTTTTTATATGTGTGTATGAGTGCTTTTGGCCTGATTTAGGCAATATGTTGCTTTTTAACTTGATATGGAACTGGATCTAAAACTTGGTAATTTTTTATGGTTTAGTAATTTCGTTGTTTTGTGCAGGTTTACTCTGTTTATTGGTATTTACTGATGGTTTCGCAATTTTGTTGTTGTTCTAACGCAGGTTCACCCTGTTCATTGTTTGTAGCTCACGTTGCAGTTGTTTGGCAGCGTTGGGCATTTGATGGCCCCCAAAATTGATGTGATGTGCCATAAAAGGGCAGTGCATTACTAATTTGTTATGTATTAATGTTGCAGTTCCCTGCTCCCGTCGTGAGTAAGACGGCATTGGTCGCATTCGGCGGAGAGTTTCGTTTATAGGCGTCAGCTGGGTCCGTACGGCATCGGCCGTGACCCATTGTCAGCTGCGCCTCTCTCGCCCCAGGAGCGATTTCCTTGTCGCTCGGGCAAGAATCCAGCTGGTGTCTAGCTCTGCGAAGCCGACGTGGATAGGCCACCGGTTCTCGCCAAGGTTACGATCACCGTAACGAGGCCAGGGCATGGGCTCTGGCCGCCCGGATTTCGTTCCAGAGTATTCCTGCTCCTTTCGTAATTGTTGGTAATAAGGTGTAATTTTGGTAAGAGATCCATTTCCATGCAACTTTGTATTAATGTGCACTCATACACAAACTTGGTTTTAACTTTTGAATGGCTCGTTTTGTAATAGTTACTGTTTGTCACTTTTTTGTATTGAAAGATAGCCGAAATCGGCATCTTTGTCAAGTTGTTGTTTTGTGTATTCAACTTCCTTGTCCTAAAGTGGACTTTGAAGGGAATGTTTGAATACAGTAATTCTGTATAAAATTCAGGCGTATTGTTTAGAAGCGCCTTTTCGTTGTGTTCCGGTGTATTCACAGTTTTTTTGTAAAGAGACGGCATTTTTCCGTCTGTCAACCTTGTAACTTATTTTTGTAATTCTGTATTATTTCTTTTGCAGCAATTTTTAATTCTGTTTAGAGGAGAAATTTATTTTGTATGTTATTTTTGTGATAAATGTAAAAATTGTGAGTAATTTGGATTGTTATATCTCCACTTCTGAGATCCTTTAGAATCAATGTTCCTGTTTCATTCCGAATCTGGAGCGTCCTCTCGAAAGGTTTCGATTGTGACGACAGTCTTCACGATTCTGATTGCTTAGGGGTTCTCTGTGTTAGCCCCGAAACTTTCCATTTAGGTTAAATGCATGGTCACCTCGCCTTATATTTGTTGAAGGCAAGGTTTTTTGTAAAGATTAATTTGTGCTGTTTTATACAGCTAGCGACCGTAACTTTCAATCTTGGTAAATTGTTAAATTTCCTAAATGACGAGTCTGCCAAGGTTTTGATTATAACAAATAGTACTGTTTAATATGACGTAAACTTCATTTTGCTGTATTCTACGTTTTTTCAAAAAGTACACAAATGTAATTTTTTTTTCAATATCTCTCACGCCATTAATATGCACATTTCCATCAATTCGTATACATTATTGCATTTGTTAGTGGAAGTACTTGAAATGACTTCAAATGAATCAAATTTCAAAATCAAAATTTATTGCTTGTTTATCCTGAACATAGATTTTATTTCAGGAGTTTTGTTTTTCCTTCAAATTCAAATTTAAGTAGTATATGAGTAAGTGTAGGATCACAGAATTTGAATGCACACAATTACTTTCATAGCATCATACGCAGTTTTAACGTTTTCAGTAAATAAATAAATAAATAAATAAATAAATGATGAAACTCTAGATTCTGAAAGAGCTCAAATCTATTTCAGTTATGCAAGCCTTTAAAAACGGCTTCAAATTTTGCAATGAAAATTGCTATTTAGGACGAGCCTTCTTTAGTGTAATTAGCCTTCTTTAATATAATTAAAATATGATTTAGGTTCTACTATTTGGAAACCGAAAGTTGCAAAAATTTCAAAAAAAATTACTTTGGGCTGCAGTAGAAGGAAGCAGGCAAGGAGGGGGGACAAGTCTGTTCATTACCAGATCAAACCAAGAAAATTAAAATACTTTACTACGAGAAAGTCTGTGTCATTCTGTAGCACCTCTAGTTATACTTCAGATCTTTAACATCAGTATTGAATCAAACTTTTTCAACATTCCCATACTCGCTAGCAGATGGATTTGAAATAATGACTAGTAATTGAAATAGTGAATTCGTTGTAAATATATGGGATGGAGAAAGGAATGTAATGGGCTTCATTAGTACTACAGAAAACTGCTGAAACTCAAGTGTGTTTTCTTGGTTGAGAGGGGGGCTATGATGCCAGTTGATGTTAAACAAATACTTTTATCTTTATCTACTTTGCCATGTGTTTGTATCTGTAATGTGTATTAGTTGTACTGAATCTACTCTGTTCTCTCTGAAAATAAATATTATGTAGTTGAAGACGTTAGAAAGCATGTGATTCTGTTATGAAGTTATGGTAAATCATCTGCAGTTAGCATTGTCACAACTAAATTTCATGTCTATAGTCTAAAAAATTTAATTATTTTGCTATAGAATATGTCGGAGAGTTTTCTATTATAATTTAGATGATAAGTAGTCTTTGATTTTATTCTTTTCTGTAATTGTTGAATCCGTAATGTATAAGTCAAATATTTTAATTATTTATTATGTACGTTTCAACTGACTGCAGTATTGAAAGGTATACTTCTCAGAAGACATAAGTAGTCACTTCATAAGTATGCACATGATAACTTGCTTTGTCTTTTTTGTAATTATTAGATAAATCTAATTCTTTTTAATTACAAGGAAGAACTTTTTCAATTATATGAAGTTAATGAATGTGGGTTGAAAATATATTCTGACAACATACACTCATACATATCAGAAATTAACTTCAGGTAATTCTAGATCTGGAAAAATATTCTTCCTTTTAATAAAAAAAAATAGAAATGTAGATTTAATTAAAAGAAAAGTTTATTTGTTATAGCAGCAAATTAGTTACTCATGTAATAAGTAATACTACTTAATACAATACAAGATTAAAAATTATCAAATTAGGCTGTTAGATCAAGTTTGATAAATAATGAAATGTTATGGTACATTACAAATATTGTTCATTTGTAAAATTTCCAATGTATAATTTTCATTTCAAAACAGAACATTGTACTTCTCATCCTGACATGGCAGTCTGGGTTTGCAGCTAATTGATAGTAGGCCATGGATTTTTAGAATGCATGTTTTAGAAGTATTTATGAAAGTGATTTCAATATTGTGAACTTTGACTTTAAATAATCAAAGTGGATACAATTTATTGAATTTAAAAAATGTTCGGGTAGAGATGTGTCCTTCAGAGAGATCACACCACAAAGAAAAGGAAATAATTTTTTCACTAATGTTTGCTTTTATAATACCTTTTCACCCATGTTCAAAATTACTTCTATTTATAGAAAATAATGTTATTACAGGTATAAAACTTTCCAATTTTCATTTAAGTCTAAAATTTTCATATGAAAATGAAAAGGCATTCATCTTACAAAATTTAGACGTTTTATAATAACCTTTTAATAGCATGTGCATCCAAATATTTCACAGAACTTTTTAACCCAATATACATTATCTAAATTTTAAGAACTGAATGTCGGTTTCCATATTTAAGAAAGTTACTTGAAAATTATATTATCTATGGGTGTTTTGCCAATTAGTACTTGGAAAATGTTTCCTAACTTGAATATTTTTCCCACAGAAACCTTTGAACACGTGTGAATATTTTCTAAAGTTAAGTAATCATAAAAAACAAACTTACTAAAATAAAATATTAAATAGCAATTAATGGTGGTTTCATGTTAATTCTACATGTCTAACAATTCAATTAAGTATTTTTTTACATTTCATGAATTACTGAACAAGAGTATTGTAGTCTTTATGTAATAATACCGCAATTTAACTATTAAGTAACCAAATAGGTATGTCGGTGATCAATAATTTATTTTAATGATCAATCAATAGAAATTATAAACATCAATTATCTTAACTTCATCACATTATTCAGCACATAAATTAATTTGAAAGTTCTCAACATGCAACACCAAAAAGTAACAACAGTTCCAAAAGTTTTCACAAAGCCTACATGGCGTGTTTTCAGTATACTATTCAACATCATCTGTCTGACCAGAAAGTATCAGGAGCGTATACTATCACAGACGGCACTCAAGGTTAATCTCAATGCTCTTATTCAAATCTCTAATTTTCATGGAGGGGGGAAGAGGCCATATAGTGCCCAATTTGTGAGCCAATACCTCAAAGACCGATCTACCAATGGAGATGGCGCTTACATGACGACATTTAAAATTACAATACAAAGAATTTTTCATAATGGTGGCAGATTGTAATGAATGGTTTTTTTTTGTAAAATAAATGCATAAGGTGCTAATTCTGATAAGATTGAGAAATTTGTAGTGACAGAAATTGTAATTAAGTGAAAATACGAAAAGTTAGTTCATAATATACAATATTTATTTGTACATTATGTAAATATACATTGTACATGTAATAAAATATATGGATGCATAAAGAAAATGTTTTTGGAATGAAGGAATTCCTTCCCAATCATCTTATGTGACATGTAACATACACAATTTCAATACAATAAAATTACATCAACATATCATCAAGACAATAAAATTAAGTTTTCTTTAAGTCGGAGTGAAAACGTTTAGTTTACAAATCTTGCGAACTTAGCTTTTAAAACAAATGTTTCACCATTGAACTTTTTATAGTTCAAAATTTGGGAACCGATTCTGGAGCTCAAGAAAACATGAGTAGATGGTACTTCTCCCCCTTATTTTTAAAAATTTTTTATTTCTCACACAGGGTTAAAATTTAAATTTAGTATTTAAATACTTCACCAAAATACTTCGTAAATTAAATATTTAAATACATATATACATAAACATCCTTTCGTTTTGAATAGCTAAATACATATGTCTTTAAAATACTTCTAATACTGTAATGTTTATTATTACTTTTTTATTGCAACTATTTATTGTATTTGTCAATTATAATAAATTACTAATATAGTCATAAAGTTCTGAACAATAACTTATAAATCTAACTCAAATAAGCAGAATTTCCTTTTAAAGCAACCAGTTTTTCAAACAAATCATCAGACATCAAACCCATATTTGGCAAATGTATGAGATCCACAAAGGAAAACAGTCGTTCAAGTGGTGTGGATTAACATAAACTAGTGAAGGAATAAACACCTTTTTTGATGTTGGATAATTGTCCAGCATTTTTAATGATTTATATTTATATTTTAAAAATTAAGAGAATTCATATTCAACAGCTGAAAGGGGCTAACATTTTTGTTTTAATGAGGTTTATTCATTAGGTGAATTAAAGAAAAAGAAACAGTCCTCATTATCTTCATCTGTATTTGAAGTATTTCCGTTTTTAAATACTTTTTTTATGTATTTAAAATATTTTCATGTATTACCTGTTTAGTGATGTGAGTTTTTTTTCATGCTTAGTAATAAATCCAAATTTAAATCAATTTCCCATAATTCCAATCCAAATCAATTTCAAATAAATGAAAGTAAACTGTCTGTGCACATCTTCCAGAGATCAGTGGGAAATATTGTTCAAATTATGGATTCCGTGTTATCGTGGCAGAAAGTGTATTCCTTCATGACCGACATGAACAATGAGACAAATGCCCAAATCTGTAGCTGATTTGCCCTTGAAAATAGATTTAATTACTTGGATGCAAATATTTTCATAAATTTTGCAAAATTTTTCTGTGTTCAGAATTCAACTTGTATATGGCTTGGGGTAGGGATTCCAGAATTAAGAAAACATGCAAAGAATGTACTTTTCCCCATAGCATGTCCCAGTTTTTGATGCTAAATAAATAAATAAGATTGAATTCACACGAATCTTTTTGAAATGATTTGTATAAATTCTTAAAAAATTTTTTTAAAGAATGATATTGGAACAAAACTTAAGTCAATCATGAAAAATATTCCTAAACCCTCCAACTGTCTGCATGGAACCAACACATTGAGAGATTAACAGCTGACATTCCAGTACCATGGCCAACAGAAGAATATATTTTGCAGAGCAAAATCGTTTCAGAATGTGTCCAAAAATCATCTAGTGGCCTGAACAGACCAAAATGTGGAATTCGATAAATATTCATTTCCTGAGAAACACAACAATCATAGAAATATATACAAACTAAAAAAAAACACCACATACAATGTAGTTAAAAAAAAACAAGTAAGTACATAATTTGAATAATTCTCTCAGAATTATAATACAGTCAACTCTGGTTATAGTGAACTTCTGGGGACTAACATTTTTGGTACACTATATCTGAGGATGTCAAAATTAAAAAGAATTTCTCCATAACGATTGATTTTATTAATATAGATATGAAGTGAAATATCAGCATGAACTGAAAATTCCAATATCATTATTTGACATTAAAAAAATTATTTCCATTTGTTTGCTTCGTACATTTCTCATTAGTAATTTCTCTAGATACTTTTCCTGAGTTCGTGCTCTCTCCATAATCGATTCTCCATTGTCTTCAGTGTGTAAGTATCATAATGCAGTCTTGACACCCTTCAATGCCTCTTGCACTGCTGGAATACTGTCCTTCTCTCCAAAAGCCCTTTACTCTATAATTTCTAGAACATTACATTTCCCAGGTTCAGGTTCACTATAACCGAATCTTCATATGCTTATTTGTAATGCAAGTCAAACGGGATCAGTGACTGAAGTTCACTATAACTGAGGGCTCACTATATCTGACTCTGATATCTGAGTTCCCTATAAGCAAAGTGCATTGTGTACTGGACTTTCAGCCAGTACAACAATTTCTCAAATACTTAGTACAGAGAAAGTAATGTTATTCACTTTCTTGTATACATAGTACAGAGAGAGTCATGTAAAGCATCTTCTCAATCTCTCTGCATACTACAGAGAAACTATGTTAAACATTGTCTCAAATAGGTTGCATAGAAAAAGTAGTCATACAATTTCTCAATATGTAGTATAGAGAAATTTATGTACTGCTACCAAAAAATTGATGCTGAACAATAATACTAATTTATACAAATAAAAAGAAATTCAATACACACAACATAGTTAAAAACAATGCAAAATATATACAAAAACCAAATCTCAATAAAACTTATAAATTAATGAATAAATTATAAATAATTAAATAATAAATACATTTGAAAAAATTAAAAAGAGATATCTACAAAAAAATCAGTGCTCTTCAATTATCCTCACATTCACTTCATGGCAAAACGCCAGTTACTAATCTTGAGACACAATCTATCTTATTTCCATCATTTTGCATCCATAATCTGGACAATTAAGCCAGGTATAGTCTAAATTTGCTGTGAGGAAACTAACAACATCACCCTTGAGGCTTTTTGGGTGCAAACTTCAAATTTCAACAAAATTTTATACAAAAAAGATTTTGGGCCATTTGGACCGCACTCCACAACTGCTTATTTGCGTATATTAAAGCTGGATTATCAGGATCATATTTCAGACTTTGAGTCACACATGCAGAGTAGGTAAAGCAGATCCTGCAAATGAAAGAGGCATGTTCAATTAAATTAAAAAAGAAAAAAAGTTTTCTTATTACTACATCTTCTAGTTGCTAAAAAAATGGAAACATACATATGGTCTTTCTTGTGGCAAGCCTTCTATAAATGACCCAAGTGTTTCAGGCAACTCAGGATGCACATCAGCAAAAATAACGGTTTCTCCATTATCTGCGGCTCTGCCGAACCATGTATTGCCTGTTTAGTTTTGCCAACAGTCAACATTTCTGACGTGAAGTACTCCATGCATATAAATCTCATTCTTGTCAACAAGTTCCATGGGCAAGATGCCAAAGTCGGTTCCCCAATTGCCTTTAGCCACTTCATACACCTGTAATAAAATTAGTAATGTACTACTGAGCAATTATAATTATATCAAATTTAACTTAATGTTGTTGCAAGAAAAATAATAAGACTATATAAACAATGAAGTTACAGTATTCATTATTCTAAGAACAAAATAATCATAACATTTTATTGTTAAAGACTTGAGAAAATATCGAGAATCTGTTTAAATTAAAAAATTTTTTAAAAATAATATTTCAAATAGATTACTTATTACAGCAGCTAGTGCTGATAATAAATATTAAAATAATTTAAAATTTTAAACAATTGTGTTCTATTACCAAATTAAAAATAACATTAACAAGGCATTACATTCAATAAACTAGCAGATTATGACACACACAATTAACTTATAATTAGAGTGAGTAATTCCATGATCTTACAGCAATTTAATACACAACTTGAATACATTAGATGTTAATAATAATTGTAAGTTCTTAAATATCCTGACATACAGTTACATTTTTTACTGATACTAAATAGTACATGAAATCATTGTTATAGAACCATGCTATGCATTTGATATCGCTTATCTGAGGATCTTTTGGAAAAGTAAACAGTTGTGGCCGTTCACTCCTTTTCGTTTTGTTGTTTCGGCAACTGCGTACCCAACAACGCCGAAATTGGGGCATTTTACCTGTTGACAAAAACAACTCGCGACACCAACAGAGCAGTCTCCGAAACACAAAAACGTTCACGGGACACCGTTAGGCGGGTAACTTGTTTGAAAGTTCACACCAGCCAAAAACCAATCGTCTGATACTAGCGTCCAGAGAGTATATACTCAATTAATTAACTCGCATAATTCTCTCTGCTCAAATTCAAATAAGGATGGGCCCCAACCAATCCAGTATCTGTGAGTGATCCACGCAGACAAACATGTTATTAACATTTCGAAATTATTTGTCTCAATTCGTACAATTTTTCACCATTAATCAAAGCGGAATAAAATGAATATCTCGTGATAACTATTATAACATTCACGCGATTACATAACACTCAACTAAAAAGAGCCGGTCAGCCGAGGGCACTGGGCACCGAGTCAGCTGTGATTACTTCTCAGCTGACCGGCGGAAGAATATATTTCGCAGAGCGATGCGGCCTTCGGCGACGCTTTTTGTCATATAACCTGAGAGAGATATCGTCTGTCTACTGTTAAAAATTGTCTGTGACAATCTACTGTCCTGAACGCTCTGTAACATAAAATAATAAGAATCGTGAATCTATACAGTAAGATGTTAGCATCAGTTACTGGACACCAAGAAAACCAATTGAACACCACTACTCCACCGTACATGTATTGTGGAGTAGTGGTTACCGCACTGGCATCTCGTGCAGAAAGTCAGGGTTCGAATCCCTAAATGTCGGGTTATTTATAATTGATTTCTGATATCGAGACTGCGCTTTGCTGTGGTAATAACGCTCTCCAGAAGCAACTGGCGCTGTATGATGAGTATGTACTTATGTACCACCATCCGATGTACTTGTGATGAAAACCCTTACCCACCGAATCACTATAAATTCTGATGGCACCAGTTTTCATTTATTACAAATTAAAACATTTCATTTAGTTCCATACAGTCTTTTTACAAATGGTCCAAAAGAGGTATCTTCGCTTATTTTCCAGAATATATATATGACATTGATTCTTGAAATCTTCAGGAAATTAAATGTTATAATGACCAATAATAAATTTGAAGAGAATATGAAGTTAGCCATTTCGAGGAAAAAATCTAAAAGATAATATAAATAAAAATATTTCTATTTTCTATGAAAAAATATTACATATTCATTCATTGAATGAATAAAGAGATTTCTAACGATATTTTCTCATTTAATTATGTTGCATAAGAAAAGACGACATAGAAGACAATGCTAGAGCATGTAATAACATTAAAGAGTTATTCCGTATTCTTGCATGATGTGAGTCGAGAACTTTTTCCTTCTTTATGAAGGAAACATTCAGAGAATGTAAGTTGCAGATGCAGCAATGAAATGATAATGTTCAATACAGCTAATAGAAATGTCACTAATAAATGAAGCACCTATCAGCGAATTACGATTTAGTATTTCTCATTGTCAATGAAAACGTTTTAATGACGAATGTGGCCGTTTGATAGCACTAGTGTTTACGTCGCTAGTAGCCCTATCTGTTAACGAATATTAGAAACAGTGCCAATGCAGCCAACCTTCGAACTATTACTCTTACACGGCAGTGCCATCTACTTGCAACAAGACATATTAACGGTTCCGCTCTGCCAACTAGAAACTACATTGTATTGAAAGTGTCAGTGCAGATTTCAGAATATGTTTTGGATAGGGCGCTGGTTTTTTTACCAATGTGATGAAGATAGTTCCCAAAGGCATGATAAAAATAGTGCGTAAATACCGAGTGTTCATTAATTTGCTAGTAATAACTAGACTCGGATGTTTAGGCAACTAAAACATGCGTTTTAGTTGCCTAAAATAAGTTCGTTCAGCATCTCAGTTAGGCTGTTTAACTCACAACACACAACAAGAAACATACATTTTTACAATTTATTGTATATATTTCTCCAAGATAAAACATAAATTAATATTAGAATCAGTATTGTATATTTTGCGATAATACTATTTACGAACAAGTTTTAGTTTGTCTTTTTCTTAAAATTATTCGTACCGTAGTATGCCCCACAATAAATTCACTAATTGTCTCCAAATTTTCAAGAGAAAATGAATGTCTCTGATCAGGCCAGAGCAGTTTATATGCCGATAACGACTGTTCTACGCCGACAGAAATGGGTGGATACTTCAATGTCGACACGTGTTCAACTCAAAGTAACACATTAACGTGTCTGCTGAAACCAACTAATTTGCTCTACACATTTCACGCACTAAAGTTCGTAGGAAACATCAGTAAGCAGAGATAAATACTCAACTTCCGTAATAGGATCCATGCAACCACGATTGTTTTCTTTCGAGGAAATTCAATCCTTTTATCTTAAAACCTGAGGCAGGCTTTCCCACGAAGTCAGAAACTAGTAGCATGAAGACTTTCATCGCAAGATCCTTGTTCTGTACGAGAATATTCTCTTTTCTCGCTATCTTAGAGATAGAATTATTATCGTAATCAATTGGAAAATCAGTGACACGGCTGCAATCTCACAAACTTCAAGCCTCTAGGCCAGGGGTTTTCAAACTGTCCGTCAGGGTTCCCCGGGGCGTCGCGGTGATTTAATTAAAATGACCTTTAGAAACTTTTCAGAAGAGTAGAAAGTACTTTCTAGAAGAAGTTGTTCACCATAATTGGATCAAAGATCCATTCAGTACAGAAATTCCATCAACATTAAACACTGAAGAACTAGAGCAACTCATCGGTATTTTTTTTGACTCCAAATTAAAATCGAAGTTCGATTCATCACCTTTCATTGAGTACTGGAGCTCGGTGATAGATGAGTATCCACAAATAGGTAACATGATCCAATGGAGTTTTGATTGCTTCTGCAACATTCTTTATGTCAGGTAGGATTTTCAGCATTGGCAGTAATGAAAACCAAACACGGATCGAACTTGAACTTCGAAAAAGAATTGCGAGTCGCAGTTTCAAATATTGAACGCAGATTTGAAGAAGCAAGCTCATTCTTCCCATTAATTTTAGAAGAATTTTATCATAAAATTAAAAGTTGAATAAAATGTGTAAGTTTGTGTTATTTTATTACCTAATTAGAATGGATAAATAAAATAGCCTGTTATATCACTTACTCGTTTGTGTTGAATCTTTAGTAGGCCTGAATTAACCCTTGTATTTGAAACTTATTGTTACCAGGGGAAGTTTTGTTTGTCAAGGGAGCCGTGGACGGAAAAAGTTTGAAAACCCATGCTCTAGGCCACTTTCTCACAATTCCACCTTGGAAGTAATGTTTGAGTTAAGTTCTATATCCAATCATATCCTGAGAACGCAACACAAAAAATTTTGAGGGAAGGGAATATGTTCAAAGCCTTCAATCTACTCGACTGAATCCTGCGGACGAGGAAGTGCGGAGAACAGAAAGCATTCTTGCGTAAGTTCAGGCCGCTTTGACGCAAAAATACGAACATATGAAATTGTTTGTTGACATAAATAATTCTTTGACGGATCATGTCATTCCATGGAACCTTCTGTAGATCATTATCCTGGTGTCGCGATACTTGAAAGCAGTTGCTGATGGCCGCGTTGGTCACTACTTTAGAAGAGACATTGATACTTCACGAAAGGAATGCTTTTCACTATTCAAATACATGGTTGAATCCATTTTAATAAAAAAAAATGTATGCATTTGCATCTAAATTAATTTAAACAATCAATTTAACATTTTTTTCTTCCTAACCGCAAACGTCTCCTATCTCTACATACGTAGACTCCAGGCCGTGTATCGGGCCGCACTAAATTCGCAATATGGCAGCTCGAAAGATTTCCTGTCGAATAGCCAACTTATGAAACTATAACTCTGATCAAGTCTCTCGCTTTTGTTTTGTTTGTTGTCTCATTCACAATCCTCGCGCGGTCTCGTCTTGTCCACTGTTCAATAATACATGTTTCGTTTTTCGGTAGAATTAAAAGAGATGTTCATATATAAACGAATATTAACTCTGTGAATAATTATTAAGTTAATTAAGAATTATCATTATCAACTATTGCGAGCTTAAGAAGTGTTAAAAGTGTCAAGTGCAAATAGAAAATACAACCTCAAAAGTTATCTGCGGTCATACTTCTATGTTATTAATGCTTTTGAGATGTGTGTCAACAGTTCCTTCACGTTTTGAAGTGGTAGTAATGAGTTTTATTGAACGCAAATAAATACACAATTATTGAAGTAATTAACGTGATATACATGGCAGTTTTAAGTGATCTAATGAAATGTTCCAAACAGTCCAGTTATGTCAATATCAATGCAAATGCATCCATTTAATTTATCTGTTCAATTATTCATTAGCTTTTAAAAGTAAGTTCAAAAATAATGAAAATCATCATTAGTGTAAGTAAGTTTTCAATAACTTATCCATTGTTAACAGAGACAGTCTTTCAAAACGTGTGATCTTCAAAGGTTCAGTATTAAGTATAGACCCAGATGTTGTTAGGCTTACCATTATTTTCCAGTTATAATTAAATGAATTCGAAAATAATAATAAATATATATAATTAATTTAAAACAAGAAATACAAAAGGGACATTAACAACAAATATTGAAGTACTATAACTATTTCAATTAACTTTATTATTATTACAAAAAGAAAAAAATTTGGGAAAATAATAAAAAAAACTCAAAAAACGCCAAGTACTACTAAATAAATAAATTGAACGATAACCAAAAGAACGAAAGCACCAAAACCAAATGCAAATCTTTAGCAACACTCGTAAACTAAACAATTTCACTTGGATGGGTTTGAATGTTGGGGTATTCGGAAGTATCATTGTTTCATTCAACTTAAATTTTTAAAAATGTCCCTCCCGGGTTTGGGAAGGTATTATTCAGAGTATCTGTGTGACGGTTTGGCAACAACTTTAGAACATAAACGATCGAACTACCTAAATCGAATATAAATGTATTTTTCTCATTCGACAGTGACTTTTTTTCAAAAGTTTCCGTTAGTTCGGCTTTTAGCTGGCCAGCAGTCTATTACTCGCGCAAGTTTTCTTGATACACGAGCTCCGTAGTTCTCAGCTAGCGCGTAATAGCACGGCCCGTTGAGATACTTACTCTCTGAATCTGAATCAGTGAGAGCAAAGTCACTTACTAGTATATCTTCAGTCAAAATGTGTAGTTTCGCTGACAGTGAATATGAGAACCTTTTCAAAATGAAGCCAGCATTTCACTGGTTGTCAGTGGTAAAGTACCGTGCAACCGTACCGACTGATCGTCAACAGTCATTCGCGTTCTGTGTTGTGTCTGTAAGCAAAATCCCACGGCGGAACGAGTGAAATAGATGTTTCCTATGAGAAAACTGACCTGTGTCTAAAAGATTGTTTTAATTGCGTAAGTAGTTTTCGCTTTTCTGTGACTCGTCTTGTTGATAACTGTGGGGACGTTTTATTTTATGGTGAATTTTGGCCATACTAAGAATAGGTTATGAACTGGTTATACCACGTATTAACTGGAAACTTTTTAAACTTGGAAACTTTTTTAACTTAGGGTTTAATGTAACTGTTTGGTGATACAGGGGAAATATCTGACGTGCAATGTATAATTTCGTTTATGAAGTTGTAGAAAAATCCAAATGCGCTCGTTTTTAACCAGCAGAGCCGGGTATGCCAGCAAACTATTAACTCATTCTTTGGTTTTTCATTTTAGTTTAAATGACACCAGTCCAGGAGTGGAGTTTTGAAGAAGTGCAAGAGAAAGTGCTGGAGCTAACTGGAGACTCTTAACACAGTGAATATTTTGAAAGGTATTTTAATTTCCCAAAGATGTCTAAACTGATTTATTTTGATAAATGTTCCTTGCTTTCCTTAGTCACTAAACACATTATATTTTCCTCATTTACATGGTGAGGCTAGTTTGGCAGAGTGCAGATGGTGCATCAAAGCCATTTGCCACTCATGAGGTTCCCAATCCAGACATAATAATTCTGCCAGTTAGTATGATTTTGTATGTAATCTGAAAATAAAGTAACCATTTTGTCCTTGCATAACTTCTTGCCTTTCTATGTTTCTGTTTTGGAGGCTCTAATTTGCATCTGGAGGGGTTGGAAAAGGAGAAAACCTTCAAGAAAATGTCCAACAATAATTAATATGGGTGAAAGGATGAAAAACTATTCTTGTTTTGTTCAGGTGATGGTTGGTTTACATTCTTTCCTTTTTAATAATAAAGTATTCCTTCCCCCATTGCAGCATTTGACTTACTGTTTAAATTAATATTTACAAAAATTTGCATACCAACATCAGTAGAATTTTTTCTTTTTTAGCAGTATATATGATTAAAACCCTTCAAGTATTTAATTTTAAATAAAACTCAGTTGGGTTTCTGTAATAATCCCCTCCTGTGAAATGAACAATGCTTCTGCAATTGTTTAAATTATCATAACCTTCTACCTTTGGGGAGTTAGTTTTGTTATATCATAGAAATTTGATTCTTTGTTCTATGTCCGGTATTGACTTCATAGATTGACTTAGAGATTTTCCCAATATGATGGCTCAACTCTCAATTCATCAATTTCTTCCTATTCAGAGCGTTTTTCATGTTCTATGTACACAGATCTCCTTTTAATTCAATTTGTCTCTTGTAAATTCGAATATTTTTGTTGTTATTATGAAGTTTTATTGTGTAGTGCATTTTCCTCTCTCTTTCTAAATCTTCAGCTGTGCATTGTATTTTAATTCATGTGGTAGGATATTTATGGTTTCCCCTCTAGAAGTATTTGGTGAGAATTTTGTCACTGTATGCTGTCTCAATTTCTCACAGCTTTTGAAATGATCCATGCAGCCTTTTTCGTTCATTCAAAATCATCTTATTTTATTCCCCAAGTCTGGTTTAATCTTCATTGAGACTATTGGAAAAGGTCATCTATGGCAGAAAAAATAAATTTTTAAATTTTTCTTACTAGGAATTGTTTTTGTTCTTTTGAATTTATTCCTGGATATTGATCCGTTAGTACCATCTGGACATCATGGTTTTTTTACTTCCTCATTTAAAATTTTCGAAATCATCAGCGTTTTGATTTTTGATGTTAAAATATAAGCTTATCTTGTGAATATTGACCAGTAGGTGCAAGTATTTTTGTTGCCCGGATCATCTGTAACCTCCGATGGTATCTTGAAACTATCTTGAATGGGTATTTGCTCACTAGGTGCACTTTAAATAAAATTTTGATTTTCTTCATGATTTATTCTTTAAGCAGATGTCAAGTTCCAAATCTTCTCATGTTTATGATTATATTTTTGGCTCAAAGAATGTTACTTTATTTATCATCTAACTCTCTCCCAGGTGAAAAAAGTATTTTAGAAATATTTTACTACATTCTTCTGATAATAAAGTTTCTCTCTTCTTTAATTTTATAATAAATTTCATTTTGAATATTAGTTTTTTTTTATTGTTTTGTAGTTCTGTCATCTTCTTTGATCCTTTTTTTTCTTCTAAGTTCACTAGGTTTACAATTTTTAATATATGTCTGAATTTTCATCAGGCTCAGAACTGGATGCCCTTAAACAGTCTGCTCTTGGTTTAATTTTCCCGGATTATATTTAACTTTAAAATTGAATTGGACAGATAGTAATTTAAATCACCCAGTTTTTCATCTGTTCTCTTTATATTTAATTTTTAAGGTTTATGATTGGAGTGTACAAAAATTCTCTTCCAAGTACCAATTTGCCAATATATCCACAACCTCTTTTATTGCAAAACACTCAAATAATTCTTTCCCCTTTTGAGCTTCACTCAATTTTTGAAAAATATGCCACTGGCTTCTTATCCCATTTTTTTCCTTGCTTTAGTACAGCTCCAATTTCTTTTATGTCGTTCTTTTTCCCAAATTTTTCCATTCTATTCTACGATTTTTCAAAATCATACAGAACCAATCTGTGCTTGCATTGTCAAGGAAAATTTTAAATTTCTCTTCCACAAAACAGCGTTCACTCTTTTCAAAATTTGTTTATCCATTAGCATTTGAGTTTCTGCCATTAAATATATCGATAATAAAATCATTGGCAATTTTCTCAAATTTTTACTTCAGATATTTTTTCTTATCTTCTAAAACTTTCTTTAAAAAATTTCTCAATTTTTTCATCTAGGTACTCAGGTAGATTTTCAACTTTTTCCTCTGTAATCTCTTCTATGTAGTAGTTGTAAAATTCAAATTTTCCTCTTCATCCCAAAACTTTGATAGATTTCCTGATAAAGAAATCCAGACTTTAAATTGATGTTTCTTTTTTAAGTATTTCTTACTTACAAATATTTGTGTTGTAAGCTCCTTGTGAAGGTTTGTGTTTTGAGTTCATCGGTAATTAAAGTTTTTTCCTCAGTGATTAATAGCTTAGAACTGTGCTTCTTGACATGCCATCATTCATCAATTGTCTTCCTGTCTTTGAAATCATCACAGGTGCCTCCATTGTAGGTGTCAGGTATCAGCATTGTTGTGCATGGCAGATTCAATTTTTTGGACGACACACAATTGTCTTTGTTTTCTGTTTTATATATATATATATATATATATATATATATAATATATATATATATATATATATATTATATATGTATATGTATATTATATATATGAAATAGAAACAAAGAGCATCAATGCTGATTTTAATTATGAAAAATTTTAATTAGCAGAGAAAGCTGATTGTTGCCTAAAACTTGCAAATACTTGAATATATCAAATTTTATTTGTATTGTTACTTTATTAATTTTGACAGATTTAATGTCCTTTTTTATTTTTTTGTAAATCCATAGAATCCATTAGAAAAGTATTTATACACATTTAAATTATGAGAGTCCTTTCTTTCACTACTTTCTTCACAACTTTCTTTTCAGAATTTGTTGTATTATCACCAGAATTGTCAATACTATGTACATAAAATAGTGTTAACTGCAGGCCAATTTTTCTCTGTAGTGAGTGTTGAAAAGTTTCTGAACATCGGTTCTCTTCTGTTGTATGTTTTTCATTGGTTTAAATAAAGACTTGTTTCCACCTATCTCACTTAAAAAGACAGTATCTCCCTTAATTCCAACATATCTCCTTAATTACCTTAATTCCAACTTATCTCTTTACCAGTATTCCTTTCATTGAAAAGCCAATTTTTTAAATGATGTAACAAAACTCTCCCTACCCCAAGGTTAATGTGACTTACGGAACTAAACCATAACATCGGACAGTTTTTTTCTATGTGATAATGTTGAAGACAAGATAGAACAGATATATGGATTGCTCATATGAAATAGTATACAGATCTATTATTACCTCAATTTTGTTTATTTTTTTTGGGGGGGGTTAAGATTCTGAGTGACTTAACATCTATTGCCACAATATGTACATATCTATTGTATTTGTTTTGTAGTTAATAATTACAGTGCTGTTCGTAGATTATTTTCCCATAAAATCTTTCCCAAAAATTTGTCCTAATTACTTAGACTTTTCTACACAATATGTTCTACCCTGTACTATACTGCAAACCAAAAATCCTACTTTTGAGATATCAAGGGAAAATATTTAAAATTGATATAAATTTATTGTATTTATTAAATTTTTATGTTTTTGAAGCATTTGTTTAAAGCAATACAGTGATTTCTCAGTAGTAGGTTTTTGGGTTTGTGCTTACTCTGGAGAAGCGATGTGATACTTCACTGATTCAAATAAGTGAAGCCTTACTTTCAGTGATTGCAACAGCTATTTATTCCACTGGTTCAATTAGTTGTCACCACGGTGTAAGATATATCTTATTATATTATATGTAAGATATATTTATCTTACACCGTGGTTGTCACAGATTTCACTGATTCAAAAAGTGGACCCGTTTTTCACTGATTCGTTAGTTCAATTCACTGATTGCCGGTGGCAGGTTATAACTACAACGGTAATATCACTAATCAATCAGTGTTTTTCACTGATTCAGGCTGAGAGAGTAGGTTCGACTCGGAACGGTACGAACCATTTTACGATGCTGGCAACACTATCTCGTGCTTTAAAAGAAAACGTAGTATTTCTCATGGCACGCTTTGGTGCGTTAAGTTCATACCCACAGTTGGTACGCCCGTTTAAGCCGTGAAGTAGCAGAGCCCTCCTCTCCCCGCATCTCCCGCTGTGGAATATCAAGAAAACTTGCGCGTGTAGTACGTTTGCACATATATTGTAACGTCGTGGGTAGGGATCTACGCCACAAAGAAACAGACACGAGTGGGTATTTACAATTTATTTACAATAAATTATTTACAGTAACTAAAACCTCACTCTAAGGCGGTTGTCGACACCTGCTGCGCCCCCTCGCAACACGCGCCTTGCGCCGCGTCTGCGAGTAGCCAACTCGGTCGATTCGCAACTGCCTTGGCGAAACCCTGTGTGTTCCGGGGCACTCCCGTGCCTCGGCAGACCATCTCCCCGAAGTATAAGGCTACTTCACCGTGTCCGAACCTCAACACCTACTTCGCCTTCGCGCGCCAGACTTGGCCGGACAAGTTTTGCAGTGTTTGCCGCAAGGAACAGAATCGTTTCCCCAAGCGTTGTATACTTGTCAGTTTGTAACGCACGTAAAGGGGCAATGCGTTCCCCCCACTGCGGTGACCCTTCCTACCCCACGGGCACTTGGTCGGCAAAAAAAAAATTACCATCATGGAATCCGTGGTATTATAGATTGGTTATGTTAGTACTTGTAAACAACGATAAATTAAAAGGAAAATATTTCAGATCAAATTACCTAGTTAATTTCTGATATGTATGAGTGTATGTGTCAGAATATATTTCAACCACATTCATTAACTTCATATAATTGAAAAGTTCTTCCTTGTAATTAAAAGAATGGGATTTATCTAATTACAAAAGACAAAGCAAGTTATCATGTGCATACTTATGAGTGACTACTTATGTCTTCTGAAAGTATACCTTTCAATACTGCAGTCAGTTGAAAGTTCATAATAAATAATTAAAAATTTGCACTTATACATTCAGTTCAACAATTACCAGAAAGAATAAAATCAAAGACTATTTATCATCTAAATTATAATAGAAAACTCCGACATATTCTATAGAAAAATAATTAAATTTTTAGACTATAGACATGAAATTTAGTTGTGACAATGCTAACTGCAGATGATTTACCATAACTTCATACAGAATCACATGCTCTAACGTCTTCAACTACATAATATTTATTTTCAGAAGAACAGAGTAGATTCAGTACAACTAATACACATGTACAGATACAAACACATGGAAAGTAGATAAAGATAAAGTATTTGTTTAACATCAACTGGCATCATAGCCCCCTCTCAACAAGAAAACACACTTGAGTTTCAGCAGTTTCTGTAGTACTAATGAAGCCCATTCATTCCTTTCTCCATCCATATATTTACAACGAATTCACTATTTCAATTACTAGTCATTATTTCAAATCCATCTGCTAGCGAGTATGGGAATGTTGAAAAAGTTTGATTCAATACTGAAGTTAAAGATCTGAAGTATAACTAGAGGGGCTAAAGAATGACACAGACTTCTCGTAGTAAAGTATTTTAATTTTCTTGGTTTGATCTGGTAATGAACAGACTTGTCCCTCCTTGCCTGCTTCCTTCTACTGCAGCCCAAAGTAATTTTTTTTGAAATTTTTGCAACTTTCGGTTTCCAAATAGTAGAACCTAAATCATATTTTAATTATATTAAAGAAGGCTAATTACACTAAAGAAGGCTCGTCCTAAATAGCAATTTTCATTGCAAAATTTGAAGCCGTTTTTAAGAAAAGGGCGATTAAGCATAACTGTAAATGCGAAATTTGAATCTCTTTTTCACAGGAATCTATCGAGTTTTCGAAAACTTCATTTGAAGTCATTTCAAGTACTTCCACTAACAAATGCAATAATGTATACGAATTGATGGAAATGTGCATATTAATGGCGTAGAGATATTGAAAAAAATTACATTTGTGTACTTTTGAAAAAACGTGAATATAAAGCAAAATGAAGTTTACGTCATATTAAACAGTGCTATTTGTTATAATCAAAACCTTGCAGACTCGTCATTTAGGAAATTTAACAATTTACCAAGATTAAAAGATTACGGTCGCTAGCTGATAAAACAGCACAAATTAATCTTTACAAAACCTTCCCTTTCCCAAAGCAAATATAAGGCGAGGTGACCATGCATTTAACCTAAATGGAAAGTTTCAGGGCTAACACAGAGAATCCTAAGCAATCAGAATCGTGAAGACTGTCGTCACAATCAAACCTTTCGAGAGGACGCCCCAGATTCGGAATGAACAGGAACATTGATTCTAAAGGATCTCAAAGTGGATATAACAATCCAAATTACTCACAATTTTTAATTTATTGTACAATAAATGACATACAAAATAAATTTCTCCTGCTAAACAGAATTAAAAATTGCTGCAAGAGAAATGATGCAGAATTACAAAAATAAGTTTCAAGGTTGACAGACGGAAAAATGCCGTCTCTTTTCTAAAAACTGAATACACAGGAACAACTAAAAGGTGCTTCAAAACAATACGTCTCAATTTTATACAGAATTACTGTGTTCAAACATTTCCTTAAAGTCCACTTTAGGACAAGAGTTGAATACACAAAACAACAACAGACAAAGATGCGATTTGGCTATCTTTCAATACAAAAAGTGACAAACAGTAACTATTACAAACGAGCATTCAAAAGTTAAAACCAAGTTTGTGTATGAGTGCACATTAATTTCAAAGTTGCATGGAAATGGATCTCTTTCCAAAATTACACCTTTTTACAACAATTGCGAAAGGGCAGGAATACTCTGGAACGAAATCCGGGCGGCCAGAGCCCATGCCCCTAGCCTCGTTACAGGGGATCGTAACTGGCGAGAACCGGTGGCTATCCACGTGCTGCAGAGCTAGGGCACCAGCTGGATTCTTGCCCGAGCGACAAGGAAATCGCTCCTGGGGCGAGAGAGGCGCAGCTGACAATGGGTCACGGCCGATGCCTACGGACCCAACTGACGCCTATAAACGAAACTCTCCGCCGAATGCGACCAATGCCTCTTACTACGACGGAGCAGGAACTGCAACATAATACATAACAAATTGTATGACTGCCCTTTTTGGCACATCACACCAATTTGGGGGGCTCAATGCCCAACTGAAACAACTGAAACGTGAGCTACAAACAATGAACAGTGAACCTGCGTTAGAACAACAACAATTGCGAAACCATCAGTAAATACCAATAAATAGAGTAAACCTGCAAAACAACGATTACTAAACCATAAAAATTACCAGTTTTAGATCCAGTTCCATATCAATTTAAAAAGCAACATATTGCCTAAATCAGGCAAAGCACTCATACACACATAAAAACACAAATAACGACTCAAAAGGGAAAGCCTTATTACACATGAACAATGGCTCGTAGCGTTTTTACGAAAGACTTGCACCAGGCGCGTACTACCAGAACAAGCAAGTTACAACAACAAAATCCCAAAAGACACAAGGCTGGCATAAGCAAGGTGCTGGTCGCGCCCCGGCTTTATGGGTCTCCAGAAGGGGAGGGATCCTCAAGAGCCTATGTCAATCTAGAAATCTTGTTTTATTTTTAAAATTCAAATTGCATGCACTATTGCAAAAAACTACTAAAATTTCAAAAATCTACATGATCTAATTGAGAGAACTATTTATGCATAACAAATTTCAATTGAAGGAAAAAACCATGTTTCAATTTTCTGTTGTAGGAAGACCGGAAAAAACCCAAACCCTTGGCAATTTTCGAAAATTAGAGTAAACTGAAAATCGGACCCTATCGACCTCTATAAGTGTATTTTTCTTCTCTTATATAAATTTATAGAAAAATTTGGAGCCAGTTTTGAAAACTTTGAAAATGTGTGGGACGTCATGTAAAGAAACCCCAAATTTTAAGAATGTTTTCAAAATTTAAAAGCTTCAACTATAGGTAGATGAGCAGGTTTTCAGTTGGAAAAGTGCGGTGGCTTAGGAGGTAGTACGAGTAGTGTTCAAGACAGACACGACGGGCAGACACAGACGACACAAAACGCGAACAGAGGAACGAACGGAGACAGACGGAAAACAGACGGAGACAGATGGAGACAAAATGGAGACAGATGGAGACAGTCACAGACAGACAGACAGACAGATCGACAGAAGATCGACACAACAGATGACACAACAGACGGCACAGACAGACGGCACAGACAGATCGGCACAGACAGACAGACACAGACAGACAGACACAGAAGACAGCACGACAGACAGACACAGACGGGACAGACACAGACAGAAGCACAGACAGACACAGACGACACAAACGGACACAGACAGACACAGACAGACAGAGCAGACGACAGACAGACTAGACAGACGAACGACACAGACAGACAGACGAGCAGCAGAAGACGAACAGACAGGCAACGAACACAGACAGACAGACACAGACAGACAGACACAAAACAGACAGACAGACAGACAGACACAACAGACGCAGAGACAGACAGACAGAGACAGACGGGGACACAGATACGACAGACAGAACAGACGACGGCAGACAGACAAGACAGACAGACACAGACAGGGAGACACGAACGAGCGACCAGACACGACAGACAGATGGCAGACAGAAGACACAGACAGACAGACACAGAAACAAACCAGACAGCGGACAAGACAGACAGACACGACAGACGGCAGACAGACGGCACAGACAGACAGACAGACAGAACAGGGAGACGACAGACAGACACAGACAAAACAGCAGACACGACAGACAGACAGACCCCAGACAGACAGACAGACACAGACAGACAGACACAGACAGACAGACACAGACAGACAGACACAGACAGACAGACACAGACAGACAGACACAGACAGACAGACACACTCGCTCGAAGCCAGTTGAAGATAGAGATCCGCAAGAGCAAACGCTTATGCTCCAAAAGCCTGTGTGACGAGGTGGAAAAGGATCCATGGGTAGGCCGTACAAGACGGTCATGTAGAGTTAAGACAGCGGCACCTACGTTCTCAACGCACATTGCTGCTCAAATTGTGACACCCCTATTCCGAGCCACCCGGTGACTCAGTTAATATAGCGTTATCTGAGCTAGAAAAAATTTCCCCTCCAGTCACGCAAGAAGAAACGGTACGCAATCAGCAAGAAACAAAGGTCCGGACCGGATAACATTCCAATTTGCCTCAAGACTCGATACTCGCTCACCGACACCTTTTTGGATCTTTGTATTGTGCTGAGGAAGGGTGTATCAGAAAGATGGAAAAAACAGCGCTTGTGCCCTCCTAAGGAATAAATCTGAAGATCCATCATCATACCGGCCATTGTGTATGCTTGACACAGCTGGCAAGGTTCTGGAAAATTTAGTACCAGACTAGGCTGTGGAGGAGGAGGAGGCCTTTCAGAAAATCAGTATGGTTTCCGCAGACCCGCTCGACTGTTGACGCAAGTCCAGCTTTTATTAACACCGCCGAAACTTGGAGAGTAGATGGAAGAGAGGCCAAAACAGTACTTGCTGTCGTTACGTTAGATATTAAAAAAGCATTCAACTCCCAAAGGTGGGTAATATTCACCAAGCTCTCCAGATTTAATGGCCAACGTACCCGAGGAAGATTGTGGCCGAGTATCTGAGTAATAGCCCGATTTACAATACAAATAATGGGAGAAGGTACATAATATCCGGCCTGTGTCCCGCAAGGGTCGGTATGGGGCCACCATTATGGAATGTGATGTATGACGAGGGTTTTTGCTTCCTCCCAGAAGGAACCAGTATTATTGGTTTCGCGGACGACATTGCTATCGTCGCCGTTGCAAAAGTACATTGGGAAATTTTGTATTTTGCAACGAAGCGATCATTATTATGTGGTCATGGTTGAAGTCCTCAGGCTGCAGTTAGCTGAGCCGACTGAGGGTTTTCCTGTCACGCTGGAAAAAGAGAAACCATCACTCTCAAAGTCGGAGACCACCATATTGTATCGCAGCCGTCGATCAAATATCTGGTCTCATGATTGACGCCCGTCTTTGCTGACCACCTGAGTACGCCAGCAAAAAGCTGCGGTAATTATGCTTGTCAAGACTAATGCCCAACAAAGGGGCCCTTTTCAGGAGAAACGAAGCTTCCGGCCTGGTTGTGAGGTCCGTCTTGCTCTATGGAGCCCAGTATGGCCAACTCCATGTCATAAATAGTTACATCCGAGGGGTGACGTCAGTGTACAGTTATCAGCATTGCGGGGAGCGCATTCGCACTGTTCAAACGATGCATGTGCGTCATCGGGGATGCCTCCTAGATATCTTGGCGCAGGAAGAGGAGGCGATATCACAAAGAAGAGGAGAACCCAGACTGCTCGACAACACTGCTCAATGGCAGGATCGATGGGGCAAGTCCATTAAGGAAGATGGACATCCATGATTCCCTCCATTTTCACCGTGGATCAACCGTAAACACGGCGAGTAAATTTCTTCTTGCACAGCTGTTGTCTGGACACGGATGCTTCTGGCATATCTCCACAGGTTCAAGCTGGGATCCCATTCTGTCCATTATGGAAACCCGCTGTCGAAGACCTGACATGTGTTCTTCCGTGCCCGGGTACCATCTGCAGCGACGGCTTTTATGAGTATACTCGGATCGACCCGCTGACACGAAGCAATGGTTGGTGCATGCTCGCCTCAGAAACCAACTGGGATGCGGGGAGCCCGTATGCGCAACCATAATAGCTGAGCTCAGGAGAATGAAGGAAGGGAAGTCAGTTGATCCTCGTTTGACCCCTTTCCCACGTTTTGACGAAGAATGGCTTGTGATAAGCTACTCAATCCCTCCCGTGATGTAATGCCTGGGGGTTCCGCGGGAGGATGGAGAGAAGGAGGTTGTTTTAGTGGGGAAAAATCTCACACTATCTGAGTCAGGCCACATGGTGTCTTTTTAAGATTTCCCCCTACCTCAAAAAAAAAAAAAAAAAAAAAAAAAAAAAACAACACAGACAGACACAGACAGACAGACACAGACAGACAAGACACAGACAGACAGCACAGACAGACAGACACAGACAGACAGACACAGACAGACAGACACAGACAGACAGACACAGACAGACAGGCACAGACAGACAGGCACAGACAGACACAGACAGACACACACACAGACAGACACAGACAGACACAGACAGACACAGACAGACTGACGGACGTTTTGTTGCCAATTGTTTTTTTTTTGGCAACAAGGACCCACAGAACAGGGATACTGGCTACACCACGAATTAGAGGATTTTTCTCTTAATTTAGCAACTGGTTTTATGCACTATTTTGCCACCAGAGCCCCACAATGAATTTTGTTTCCGTCAAAAATCCGCCGTTTTTTTCGCCCAGCATTACATAACTTTCTCTATAATACGTATATTACTTCATGTAGCCGACCTGGATGGCTGAGGTGGCTAAGAGCGAGTACCGACTCAGCGCTTCGGTCCGAAGGGTCGCGGGTTCGAGTCCCGCCTTGGGTATGGTTGTTTGTCCCTTGATTTTGTATGTGTTGTCGCGGAAGGCCTTACATTCTGCTGACCCCAGATCAGAGGACCCCGCAAGTGTGTTGGTCTAGTGTATGGTCGAATATGCGTCCCATCGGGACGTAAAGGGTAACCGGTTGTTGGCTGGATAAAAGCTCTGAAAAAAAAACAACAACAAAAACAAAACAACTCCATATTGTGAGCTTTTGCCCTGTCCAACATGGGCTGGCTGCTTGCCCGGCTGCCAGTGGTAGTGAGAACTTACCTGCGTGGCCACTTATAGTATCTGGCAGAGGATTCGGGAGACATGCATGACTGGATTCTGGTTTCTATCATTAAGTGATCTGATTATATAAAATTATTGCTTTAATAATACTAGTACCCACCCGAAACAAACATTTATGCCCCATACATCATGATCAGTACTAAATTACAATTGACGCCTACTGCGCTCTGACTATCTACTCCTCTCTCATCTCTCTCTCTCTCTCTCTCTCTCTCTCTCTCTCTCTCTCTCTCTCGCGCGCGCTCTCGCTCGCTCTCTCTCCCGACCGTCTTTCTCTCCAACTTTTTAAATGTTCGTGGGCGGTTGCCCCATTTGGCGATCTCACCCGAAATGCTCCGTGACCGGCGCTGGTAGGCGGTGGTCTCCGTGGCAGCGAGGCTCAGTCAGCTCCAGTCGACGCCGGATCTCCCTCGTAACTCGCTGAAGTGGCGGCGTGGCGAGAGCGGTGCCTCAGGGAAGGCGCCCTCCGTCTTCCGTTGTTTCTCCTGGTGCCCGCACATGTGGAGCGGACACGCTTGCGTGCGTACACGCGGTAACGTCCACGCTTGTACCAGTCATCGGTGGCTAACGTCTTAGCGTGAGACACTGATCGCGGCACTCGGCAGCCATACGTCGACGCGACACTTAGAAGTCGAACCAGAAGCGAGAAAGTTCCGACTCGCTCCAGAAATAGCAGAAGCTCGCTCACTGAAGAATTTTCAAATAAAAGACTGGGGAAGCTCCTATCGCCTTATTTATGGCACGCGCCATTCTCCCTCTCGTCATGATGCGGTGGCTCTCCGCCAATCACGCATCGGGTTGTGCTTCACGTGACCTGTCTCATCTTGGCGTACGAACCTTCACCTAGCGCCCTGCAGCTACCCTATTAACCGCCCTGTGACGTAGGACTTCGCGCCCTTTCACTAGACGAGACGCGCCCTTCCCATGAAGTCAGGGGGTTTTCCTTGGTTATTGAACATTAGCATTATTTCATAGCATTTTAATACGCATGCCAAGTAGAGAATCGAGTGTTAGCATTATCATTAAATAATGTGTGAAACCAATGAAACGAAAGTAATTTGATAAGGTAAATGAAATATAAAACTCATTATTTTAGTTAAAACCTTGATTCAGTTCAATATTCAAATTACAATAGGTTGATTATATATTCTTGTAATATTTTTTCAATTATTTATTTTTTATAATACACATAAAACAGAAAAACTATGAAAATTAATAAAACAAAACCTAATTTTAGAAAATTAACTATTAAAGTGTATAGCCGAAGTGCCCCAAACCACATCGATAATCACGATAGTCATATGAAAGAGAATACAAAATGACGTAGATTCACAAAAAATAGCCTCCTAGGACAGTCTGTTGCAGAGATACAGGAAACGTGTTTTGCATGTTTCATATTTTCTCAGCATCTCAGCAGGCTGAAAAATTGCAGAGACAGGAAACATAGTTGAATTTGAAGGTATTTTTGTCATGAACTTTGACTCCAAATTCTTATAGAAAAAAATTAAGTTTTGAAATTCATTTTCGACGTGGTGGCGTTGGAATACTGTCCCAATTGTTTCCTCTAGAATGTGTCTCATAGCATTATATTACATATAAATTGTTTCAGATTTTTAAACAATGTGGACGGTTGTGTGAAAAAAGAATTAAAATCAATTTTTTCAATTAAAATATTTGAATTTTTCGCTAAAATGTGATTGCAAAAACTTGTTTCAACAATGTTTAAGTAGTTTATATTAAAATTATTGAAAGGTCTTGCATACTAGGATGATTTGAAACTTTTTGCTGACAAATGTTTGTTTTATGTGGGAAAACACTTATATTATCGAAATAAAATTATCAAATCTCTTTTGTATTTGATTAATCTATTGTTTTTAATATAAGTCAAATTACTCAGTTTTAAATTTATTAATCATTGACAATTAGACAATCATTGTCACTCTTCAATAACTGGGATCACTCATTTGTTTATAAACAGCCAACTCAAAATTTCTGTTTTTTATACATTTCTATTTAAAATACCTGTTTAACAATTTTCGCCAAGTAACTAGCGTATGCCAAATATGTGTTCAAATGATCCCAGCTATGTGGGAGCAGCATCCGAGGGTGCCACTTCCGATCGCACGTTGACAATATCATTTCCCTCCCGATATTCCCATAATGGAAAGAGAGGGGTGGGCTCCTCCGGTTTTTTGCTCGTTCTGCACAGCACCAGTTTTCGTCACAAACCATGTGACCATTTAGTTTGAGCGTGATCAGACGACGAGCCACCATGTTTCATGGAAGGAAGAAGTGTTGAGAGAAACATTTTTAAGTGGCATAAATGGACAATTTTCAACAGTGACCGACCAAAAATAACACGATGAAAGGGCAATTGCAATAACAGATGTAATATTTAAAAAAGTGCTCTGTTTCTGTTTCAATGACTTGTAACTGTGATAATTTTGTCATTTAAAATTCACGCTAATATTATGACGCACACTGGTGCCTGAAGCTCATTGGTTGAAGTTAGATGGTCACAAGGCCACCATCGTTTTCCAGGAAGGATATTCCGATTGAGTTTGATACATAATCGATGTAACACCTGTAAGATTTTGAGTTCATATAACGTGTTTAAATCTGAGTTTAAATATCGGTTAAACTGTTTTTTCAAACATTTAGGCGTCAATTTAAAATTTAAACTGAAAAAAACAGTTTAAATTTTTTTCACTACCGTCTACATTGTTTAAAAATCTGAAAAAAATATGTTATAGTGTTATAAGACCCATAGGAAAAAACTGAGACAGTACTCCAACGCTATCACATCGAAAATGAATTTTAAAAAATTATACGAATTTGACGTCAAAATTCATTGACAAAAATACCTTCAATATCATCCATGTTTACCTGTCTCTGCAATTTTTTCAGCCTGATACACGCAATAGATGCTGAGAAAAAACATGCAGACGCTCTCGCGGCACGCCTTTTAAGTGGTCGAGAGCGACCACGGCAATTATAAAACTTCATCAGAATATACCTCTTAGAACTCGGTCGATTGCTTGACCACGACCGAACTCTTAGCCTTTGCTGCCTTTAAATGACATAATTGATTAATGTTCTATCTCATCCCCTATGGGAAAAGAAAAGCAACTTGATGGTTCGTTTCTCACCTCTGGGTTTCATGATAAATATTCTTCTCTCCACTTGGAATTTGTGGTGAACAATGACAATTTCGCACATGTCTATTCCCTGTAATCATCATAATACCCTTATCTAATCTGCCGCCACTTTTGGTATATGCAAAAGCATGATTCAAGGAAATCGTAAAGAAATAGAAAATAAAAATACACTGTCAAATGATTCCTCTGCGTAGGTTCACTTTCGCTTTGTGAGAACCACGAGCTGACCACAGTGCTCTGGGATCCTTGACAGCCGTGGCTCGGGGAGTTGAATTGATTGATTGATTTTTTCGTGTTTCCTGGCACGTCAGCTGCTTTGGTCATTAGCCTTAGTCATTAGTCATTAGTCATTTAGTCATTAGTCCCGTTAGTGTAGTGCATATTTTTCTCCGGAGATGGCAGTGATCTTCCCCCACTGGATGGCGAGATCCGGCGCCGACCTACCGTCGGCTAGTGGGGTTTCCCCCTAACCAGGATTCTCCCACCAGCGGGGCACCGCCCCAGCCGGGACAAGCTCTAAGCTCCCGACCGATCTCCCGGAATATATGGTAGTGTAAGTGTGTGTGTAAGGGGAGAGGATAGGACAAAGAAGAGGAAGGACAGATCGCGCGCGGTCCGTGGCCCGTTTGATAGGGTACTGCTCCGGCATTCACCTGGCGTTGATCGGAGAAACCACGGAAAACTATCGATCAGAGCATCCGGCCGCTAGAATTCTCCTCCAGACAGCGACTGAATTCGACCTAGCTGAAAAGCTAGTGTCGAAAATCCTGCCGCCGTCAGGACTCGAACCTAGGAACTCCCGGTCTGAGGCGCTGCAGTGACATCAGTAGATGCACTGAGCTACCGCTCCCGGTTGGGGAGTTGAAGTCGTAGGCGGAGAACCAGAGGGGAGGGAGCGCTAATTTGCGAACTCTGTAAAACTACAGTGCGGGCGGCGGGTGGGCGAGCGTACGGTGCGAGGCAACGCATCGGAGGCGGGCGCGGGGCGGGGCTGGAGGTCGGTCTGCAATGCGGCCGTACGTTATGGTGTTATCTGCCGGACGGAAGAACAGCGGCGGCGTTGCCGGCGCAACGGTGGCGACGGCGGTGGCGACGGCGACGGCCGAGGTGGAGGCGATGAGATTGCGCGCCGCCACGAGAGAGCAAGTGAACCGGTAGTAGTAAAGAGAGAGCAGTGAAGCTTCCAGAAAACCGACCAGAGGTGTGTTGGGGAGGGGGCGGAGATTGAGTCAGCGGGATTTTGGACGTGCGAAGAGGAGGTAGTGATAACAAAAAATGGCAGGACAAGGACGTGTGTACAAAATGAAACTGAAAAGAAAGGAACTTACAGGAGGTAAAGTAGTTTAGAAAAGAAATAGAAATTTTGTTAGCAAAGAATGTAATAAGAATGAGATGATACGAAGTAGTTTTTACCGTTAGCTGTCACAAAAAGGATAAGAGCAATGAAGTGTTGATGCGAACATATTGTTTGATGAAAACGGAGTAAGGGAAGTGGGGGCTTTAGAGATCAAGATAGTGGCAGGTGTTAAATGTTTGGGACCCTCTTGCTTGTGAAGAATGTAATGCCAACCATTAGAGTTTACAACATGAGTGAAAAAACTGTAGAAGAAAATTTCGGTCGTAGAAGAAACAGTAAACACTGAGATAAAGCAGCAATATTTAATCGAAAGTTGTAGAAAAATGTAAATGGTCGTGATGGTACTGAGGGGAAAGGAAAATACGACTTGGAAAGTAAGGGTGCAGCGTAGCCGGAAAGTGAGTGTCGCAGTAGTTGTGCACGCTCCTGAAATAACTGCAGGGAACGTAAAGAAGCTGTAGGAAAATATCATTGAGGGCGTTAGATGCATAGAAAGAAATTGGTGCCAGGGGGATATTGACTGTGGTTATAGTTGCAGGAGTTGTGTAGGGGCAATGCCTATACTCCAGCACAAGAAAAGCTAAAACTCAAGTAATCTGCAGTATCATTGACAACCTCTCTGCAAGGGCAACTGGAGCACTGGCGACTGACGGAAGTACGAACAGGTTTCTTAGACGCCGTCTGTGAAATACAGTAGGCTGTGAGAGAGTATTCGTTGGTTAAGGTGCTCGCCAACTACGTAAGTCATTACTCGCGTATGTGTGGTGCATATTACATTGAGGGAGGTGGTCCGACTGAGATGGCTCAGGGTAACTTCTGTTGCCGCTACAGTCTTGACACGGAGAACGCAATGTTCGAGGTTCGAGGGGTAGTGGATTTTCGACACTGGAAATGTAGCTATAAGGTCGAATTCAGCCGCTGTCTGGAGGAGAATTCCATAGGCCACATTACTGTACGTGTCAGAAGACTCGTCGGATTTTTAGAACGTGTACTCCCCCCCCTCTCTCTCTCACACACACACACACACCCATACACCCCCCCACACACACACCACACACCATCACCCTCCACACACACCACACACCACACACCACACACCACACACACACACACACACACACACACCTCTCTTTGCTACCACACATACGGAGACCTGTTGAGGTCAGATGGGGCGGTGCTCCACTTGCGGAGATATCTGGAGGGAACCCCCGAAAGCCTACATTTACGTCGGCATCAGATCTAACGTCTTAGCGGGTGGGGAACACCGCCTTCTCCAGGAACGTAACAAGCACTACACTTATGACCAAATGATATAACTGTTGAGGCGCTCGGATACACGACATAAAATCAATCAATCGAGAGTGCTTGCGGAGTATCTCCGGTGATGAAAAATACGAATCAGCTTGCTAGTTTCACCCTCCAAGGAATATTATTCCGGGATTCGCCAGGAATCGGTTGGAGAAAGCAAGGAAAATTGCGGATGAGAGCAGCCGGTCTCTAGATTCTCTTCGCGACGGTAGTAGTGCCTCCAGTGGCGGCAGCAGGGGGCGTTGCCCTGGTGGTGGGCGGGTGAGGGGGTGGGGCCGTGCGGAGTCTGCGGCGCCCTCGTTGTGGCCACCACGCCGCCCGATAAGCAGGTGGCGGGGCCTCCTCCGGGCTCCGATGCGCGCCGCCTGGCCTCGCAAAAACCTCGGCGGCAGCTTCCTCCTTCCATTTTTCGCCTGGCCTGCCTCGCCTTGCGCGCCGCCCCACCCCTGCATGCCCGTCTCCTTCCCATCCCGGCGACCAGGACGTCGCCGGTGGCAACCCATGGATTACTAACGCGCCGGAAGCACGTACGCCGCTTTTTCGCGCCTGATACCGTTTTAAGCGTTCTAATATATGAGAGTGCGAAAAGAAAAACTCCAGGGTCTTCTTCATTTTTAACAGTATGAAATTGTAGATGAAAGTATTATAAATGTGTTCTTTCGTTTTCATAAAGAGTAGGAAAGATATGGGAATAATGTTTTCAGTTTTCCTCTCCTAGGATTACCTGACTTTTTGATATGAAGAAAAAATCAATATTGATCCCAGTGTGTGCATCTAAATAGCATTAACGATTAATATTTATTGCAAATTATTTATTTTGAAACTGAACTTTTAAGTTTGGTGATATCGGCTGAGTTTAGCTCAGGGCCATTACGTCTATCTTTGCTGCGACTCTGATCAGGAGTCTCGACTATGGGAAGAGCTAGGTTGAATTTAGTCGCAGTCGAGATCCGTGGCTCATTTAGTATTAGAGAACTGTCCCGGCATTTGCCTGTTATCTATTAGCTAACACACAAAAAGATTCTCTTCCGCCATTGTCGAAGTCTCGATCTCTAAAACCTTCCGGACAGAGGCACTGCAGTGACGTCAGTTGATGACTTAACCCACTTCAGCCGGTCCCGACCAGGGAGGAAAATTGCCAAATTCTGTGATAAAAAACATTCGCTACACTAACAGGACTAATAATCATAGGAGTTGAGTGACCGGAAAAACTATCAGTCAAAAATCTAAATTTCGTAGTCTAGTTATATTTTTAAAACAGAAAGAAGCATTCATTATACTCAACTTCTTAGAACTGCGGTCATCTGTTTCTCCGTACGTCACGTATGTTTACATTAAAATCCCGTCTCAAGAGAGTGTCGCATTAAGAGGCAATTTGGTTCTCCCGAGTTTGAATGTATAAATTATGAGAATTTCCTTCCTACCTTCAGTACAAAACTCCCACCGACAAGATTTCTTTATAAATCCAGGAAACTCATTGTTTTTTCTCTCAAGCACCTTTGACAAATACTGCACAAGTTTTTCCCGATTTTCCGGATTTTCCCGATCCCCTTCCCGAAATAACTTAGCTCATCTGTGAAATGTGAAAATCTATTCACTGTGTATATTTTTGAAAGCTAATAAGGCATGCGATCTCGTGAATTTCGTTTGTGACGCTAGAATTCTTCCTTCCCTCTCCCCTTATTTCCATGCACCTACACTTACATGCACTGCTACCACACTTGTAGGGAGACCAATCGGGAGCTTAGAACTTGTAACATCTGGGGCGGTGTTCCGCTGGTGAGAGATTCCGGATTGGGGAAACATCACGGCAAGCCGACGTAGGTTGGCGATGGATCTCGCCATCCTGCGGGGAAAGATCACTGCCACCTCTCGAGATAAAACATGCATTACACTTACGGGACTTAGGACCTTAGCAGTTGATATACCCGGAATCACTAATCAATCAATAAAAATATTGACAATTTTCATGCAAGTTTAAATCCGATTCTATCTTCAAAGTTTTTGGTGATTGTCTATGAAAACTTTTCGGTCTCTGAGCACTTATCGTAGTAGGTGAGTTACCTATTGTCCTTATCTTTTGTCATCTCTATCTCACTAGGCGGCCCTGTACGAGTATACTGTGGCGTCATACAGGATGTAATAAACACACAGACGAGAGTGGGTTGTACTCACAGCTGATTTATTACTGACTTCGACCGTGGTCACAAAACAATCAAAACACTGCAGTACAATAAACAAACTAAATTGACCCCACTACAAGAAATGATATTAGAACGACTACCACACCGCCCCCTTTACTAACGTGCGCTGTGCGTAGCCTCACCTGCCCTGAGACCGAATTACATGTCTCCTTCGTCACGACCTAGCGGCCGGCTTCTTGCGCCGCGTGCCCAAAGCACCACCTGCAACGACCTAACACCTCGCAGCCAGGAACACAAAGAAGAACGTCTATTGTTCGCTCGGCCCTTAAATAGCCCTCTAGCGACGCTTCCACCGCCTCCATTGCCTTACCCAAGACGCGCACGCCGGGAAAACCTGGTGCGTCATAGCTTGCTATTGTCCAAGCCTGGGGCATGCCACGTGCCCAACTCCGTTGTAGCGTCATGACGCTACAAACTCCTATATACCCCAGAATTTTTCGCAGTTGCCAATAACACAGAACAAAATTCCCAAAGTAATACCCTAGGCCAGTTGGCTCACATTTTAAACAACTGCGCCTAACCTAACTAATTACATCAACTACATTGTCTTTTCCAACCCTACTAACCTACTTTTCTATTCCTTATATCAGCTGAATAACTACAATAACACCAAACTACACTCATCTACTACCCCAATTTCCTAACGCTTATGATGTGGTAGCCAAGATTTTTCTTCTCCCTTCCAAAATATTACAAAAACAAATCCACCAGATACCCTTCCAAAAAATATCACAAAAACAAATCCACCGTATAACCCTTTCAAAACATTACATAAACAAATCTGCAATATACCTTTTCATAAATTTACAACATGCACACTTTGACTTGCGTCACATCACGAACTATATACAGTTTTCAATTCTTCTGTAGTCTCTATCCATTACACATAAATACTTACTAATTGCTTACACATTCAGATTTTAATAATATACAATTTCTTTTATCTTCTGCGTGATATAATTATGCAAAAGTCATAAATTATTGATTTCCTGCAAGTCCGTCTTGCTTCATTTCTTCTTTTCACTTCCTCACACAACAACACACTATGTCACAGATGCTGTCTCGTGTTTCGATCAAGAGACACTTGCTTTACACAACAGTTTCACCTTTGTGAACTGTGTCGGCACTTGCTTGTCGCGCACTCACATCACACGCGTTGCCGAGGACATGCGTCTCTGCAAAGCCCGACTCTGCTTGGAGCTGATTCTCGTATATACGGCTAAGAATGTCAGCGTTCACATTCTGACTACCTTTCCGATGTTTAATCTTAATATTCAGATGCTGTGCCAATGACCCTCGCATCAATCTGGGATTATTCCCGGAACATTGTTGCAACCAAACCAGAGGATTATGGTCAGTTTCTACCTTTAGGCAAACATTCCCATCTAAATAATGTTTTAATCGTTGTAGCCCCCAAATAATCGACGCACACTCTTTCTCTGTCACGCAATATTTCATCTCTGAAGGAGAAAACTTCTTGCTAAGAAATAGCACGGGATTTTCATTCCCTTCCTCGTCTAACTGCGAGAGTACAATCCCCGCCCCCCTGTCTGACGCGTCGCACTGCATTAAAATTCCTGCTGAAATCAGGCGCATGAATGACCGTTCACCGCACAGAGCTTCCCGCAGTTCTATAAATGCCTTTTCACACACTTGCGACCATGCTATTTTCCCTTGTCGTGTACTTCCCCTTAATAAATCTGTGAGAGGCGCAGCCTTCTCCGAAAATCTCGGCACAAAACGCCTGTAATATGAAATTAATCCTAGAAATTTCCTAATTTCTTTTTTTGTATTCGGTCTCGGATATTCCTTAATCGCGCGTACTTTTACCTCGTTCGGCTTCATAAGACCTACCAATTTCGTAGCCCAGAAACATTACGGTTCCGCGAGCAAACTTGCATTTCGCCGGCTGAACGTGAAGTTTCGCCTCCCTTAGTATTTTAAATACTGTGCGTAAATGACGCAGATGATCCGACCAATCGTTACTAAAGATTGCGATATCATCCATATAAGGAATAGCAAATTCCGAACAATCCTTAAGTAATGCCGCCATTAATTTACTACACACATAAGGTGCATTCTTAATCCCAAAAGGCATACGTAATGGTTTGTAACTTCCGAAATTTGTGCAGAAAGTGGCATATCTCTGCGCCCTTTCTGTCATCCTAACTTGCCAAAAACCTTTGCTCAAATCACAAGTGGATATTATTTTCGCAGCTGCTACCGTTTCAATTCTCTCATCTAAACTAGGCAGTGGAAAATATTCGGTTTTAATAATATTATTCAACTTGCGATAATCAATACTGCGAGCCACCGTCGTGTGCGGTACAAGCCGTAAGGCCAGCACCCGACCTGAGACGTCTTGGGGGGGTGGTGAACACAATTCACCAGATGATCGACTAGCTCAGTATAGACGTCCCAGTGTGGACACAATAAATAAAAAAAATAGGGGGGGGCAGGGTCGTGAAGATCGTTTATGGATTGGATGCAAAAATTACAAATAACTCGGGAGAGAATCACTTTTCACTAAATTCAGAATATATTCAAAAAATATTGGCTGCTTTGACAAATACATACAATGGCACATAGAAAAAATCAAATACAGAATACTCTTGACTGAAAAAACACTAATAACACAATACACAATTTCCTACTTTCATCTACAACCCAATTGTTTAAACACACTTTCAGAAATTCGAAAGAATCGTTAAAATATTACTTTACAAAATTTGAAAGAAACACACATTGAAAATCAAAAATTAATACTTTTCCCTTAACATTACTTTTACAACAAAAAGGAAACTCTTTCTCTCTCTAAAATCCAGAGAATTACTATTATTATAATTATACTCTTACACAAACTCTTAATCAATATATTACAATATTTGATCTTGAAATCCTTTTTGAAAGAAAAGATTGATTATGCTCTCCACGTATTAGAAGTCGGAAACAAATGTACTTTTACTTTTCTTATCTTTTAAGCGTGGTAAATCTGTACCCTCCCTTTTTCTTTCTATTGATAGATACAGAATGAGCTTTCTTATTAAACTGAATCACTCCTATCTACAAACATTTATTTGGAACGACCTTACTGTGTTCTCGGCCGCGTAGAGCAGTCCACTTTGCTTCTTCTACACCTTTCCACCAGGCTGCTTCGGCCTTGGAAGCTCGTCGTGGCCTCGAGTTGAGGCGTTGCTCCTCAGAAATCGCCTTCTTCTTCGTTCCAAGTTTTATATGCTTGAATACTCTCATATGAATTTTACTTTGTTTCGATTACAGTTAATATTAACTGGATATTCAGAGTGAAAATAGATCCAGAATCACCCCTTACATATGGCTCAACTTCAGAAGTATTTAAATATGCGAAAAGCATGTAGAGAGAGAAAAAAAAAACTGGAAGAGAAATGAATGCAAGCTATTAATTACTGCCATCTGTTCAAAGCTCTCCACTCCTAATTCTTCCATTATAAATTCATAACGTTTCTTATTATCTTTCTTCTAAGATTATGTTTAAATCAATTTATAATAGAATAATTACCTCTTCTGGTCTTCTGAAGGTTTTCCTCGAAAAGGTTGCAAATCTGAAGTCGCTGCAATGTACTTCTGGCGTGCCGTTTCCGCGTCATAGTTCAGCTGCTACCTTCAGAAAGAACTTTCTTTCATCAAACACTCCGGTCTCGCCCATGTAGTCTAAGGTGGCGGTCTCTCTTGTTTTAAATTCTAATTATCATTCCAAAATATCCCTGTCCGGGTGGCATATACGTTCAAAATATTCTTTTCCTCATTTCTTAGGGCGGTATGTGACACGTTTTTGGAATCTAAGAAAACAGGCGTTACCTCGCCTTCTTTCAGATTTTGGGATTTGATTTCATATGCCCGTAAAATCTTTCACTAAAATTTATGCTCTTCTTTTTTTCTTGGTTCTAGAACGTCAGGCAATCTTGTTCTCTTCCTGCCAGTACTCTTACTCCTTTCTTCTTCCTCATCTTCCTTCTTCTTTCTCCCTCTTTCCCTCTTGTTTTCTATTTTCTTTTACATGATTCTTGTCGGTTACTTTATCTGTTTGTTTGTTTCATCATTTTGCCACTTACATTCTTTAAATGGTCACAAACTGTAGAAATTTTACTTTCTGATTGTATTTCCCACTGCATCTAGTGTGCTTTCGCATCTGGAAAATATTTCAATGTGCATGGCAGAGTGGAATAATCTGGCGTAATAATTAAGTATAACCTAACAAACTTTTAAGTTGTTTCGTGTTTTGTGATGCAATTTTATCTATCTCTCATATCTTTCCATATTCATTTTGACTCGTTAACTGTCACATCATAACCCAGGAACTGCTTGTTTGGTGCAGAAATTACTTTTCTCCAAATTCAGTTGTAAATTGTATAATCAGACGTTTCAACAAAATATCTAGCTTAGTCATGTGTTCTTTGATGTCTTAGAATACTGACACGTCATCAATATAAGGTAAAAACATCGCTGGACATCTCTCTGTCAATGATATTGTCTAGACATTGTGCAGAGCGATGCTGTTCTTGAGTCCAAATGGCATTCTTTTTTGAACATACAGAAATTCCCGGTGAATAAATCCTGTATATTGTCCACCATTCCAGGTGCTATCGCTATTTGCCAATGATGCAAGTGAAGTCGGTTAGACTCAACCACTTGATGCCAGATAATTGATTAGTTAAATCCTCTACACGCAACGGTCTGTCTCTGTACGGTAAGGTAACTTGATTCAATCTTGCATCTAAACCTGTATCTTCCCATTCTCTTTTCTACGAGCACTATCGGATTTAGATAAGAGGTTTTGGACTTCTTGATGATATCATCTTTGACCATGGTAGCAATAGGCTTATCCACCTCTTCCTTATGTTTTCTGGAATGACATATTGGTAACCGTGAATGGTGTTTTATCTGTTAATTCTATTTCGAATTGAAAATCTTTTACTGGATTCACATTTCAGCTTACCTTTTGATTCTAATGTCCACTTAGTTAACTGTTTTCTGATATGCATTGAGATTATCGTTTCTCTGCACTCAGACAGATTTGTAGGTTCACATCTTCTTCCTCCAAACAAATTAGCATCTCCCAATAATTCCCGTGAATGAATCGAATTCAAGATCCTGCTGATTATTCGGTTTCCAAAGTTGAAGTATTGTTCTCTAAGTTGATAACAACTCCGTGTTGTTTCGTAAATCGACTCCCAGTATGAGTGGATATAAAAGTTCTGACGCTACAAGACACACAACTTGATACACTTATTCTTGCTATCTGTTTCCAAATAAACTTGTCTTATTTATTGGTTTTAAGATCCAAGTTGTGTTTCGATCCTAGTTTCAAATTCTTTCGTTAGCAGTCAACCTTTTCTTCTAATTCGATCCCAGCTCCGTGAATTTTTTCTCTAAGTTCTCGTGTTCCTGTGCTAATTCTTGGTGAACCTCGCTCTTAAATTCGACCTTCACTGCTCCGCTAATTCAGTAACCTGTGCTTTTAAATTTTTACTTCTTCCTATTATTTTCTTCTAATTTCGTGTCGAATTCATGAATTTTGTTTCCAATGCATTTATTGCCGAGTTATTTTCCTCTAATTTGGTTTCCAAAGTAACCTTGTTCTCCTCTAGTTTAGTTTCCAAAATAACCTTGTTCTCCTCTAGTTTAGTTTCCAATGCATTTATTGCCGAGTTATTTTCCTCTAATTTGGTTTCCAAAGTAGCCTTGTTCTCCTCTAGTTTAGTTTCAAAGTAACCCCTAATTTTTATGGTTTCCTCTGTTTTTCCTCCTGCATGACTAACCTCACATCTAATTGTTGCATAAATTGACCTGTCAACCGTTGCATCGTTGAATTAGCCCTCTCGAGTTTCGTTCTTCCTCATCCTGATCTCGTGTTGGCGTTGGCGCTGTGATTCTGTCGGCGACGTCGCTACTAGTTTCTCCTGCCGTTCCTAGTTCTACTCCTGTCGTTTCCTCCGATCATCGTACCTGGTGCTTGTCCCCCAGTTTCCTATCGCTATCTGATTCCTCAAGTTCCTTCACAGTGAGTAAATTCCTAACCACATTATACTTATCTGCCATTTTGAATCTATTAACTGCCTAGAATCAATCAATTCTTTTCCCAGACACCATACCTCTCAAAAATATTTTACAAGAAATACCAGACACAATTTGAAACTGATAAAACTCTCATATAATAAATATCCTTTTAAAAAAAACACTCCTGAAATAACACACTTTTTACTCAACTTTCATGTACTCTACCTTGTCAGAAATTTTAGTGAACTGTGATTAGTTGTACTAGTAATTTTAGTTACACAAATTTTGGTCTCAGTTATTCCCAAATCGAGTTTGTCGCTAAATGCATCCAATAATCAGGCCCACATAGGCGCCAATTGCGAAGCCACAGTCGTGTGCGGTACAAGCCGTAAGGCCAGCACCCGACCTGAGACGTCTAGGGGGTGGCAGACACCATTCACCAGATGGTCGACTGACTCAGTATAGACGTCCCAGTGTGGACACAATAAATAAAAAAATAGGGGCAGGGTCGTGAAGATCGTTTATGGATTGGATGCAAAAATTACAAACAACTCGGTGAGAATCCTTTTCCACTAAATTAAGAATATATTCTAAAAATATTGGCTGCTGACAAATACATACAATGGCACATAAGAAAAAATCAAATACAGAATACTCTTGACTGAAAAAACTAATAACACAATACACAATTTCCTGCTTTCATCTACAACCCAATTGTTTAACAAACACACTTTCAAAAATTCGAAAAATCGTTGAAATATTACTTTACAAAATTTGAAAGAAACACACATTGAAAATCAAAAATTAATGCACTTATAACATTACTTTTACAACAAAAAGGAAACTCTTTCTCTCTCTAAATCCAGAAAATTACTATTGTATAATTATGCTCTTACACAAACTCTTAATCACTATATTACAATATTTGATCTTGAAATCCTTTTTGAAAGAAAAGATTGATTCTGTTCTCACGTATTAAGTCAAACAAATGTAATTTTACTTTTTCTTCTTATCTTTTAAGCGTAGTAAATCTGTTACCACTCCTTTTTCTTTCTACGTGATAGATACAGAATGGAGCTTTCTTATTAAACTGAATCCTCCTATCCTACAAAACATTTTATTTGGAACGACACTGTGTTTTCTCGGCCATAGAGTGATCCACTTTGCTTCTTCTACACCTTTCCGCCGAGTAGCTGGCCTTGAAGCGTCGTGGCCTCAGGTTGAGAACGCCGTTGCTCCTCGAAATCGCCTTCTTCTTCTCGTTCAGTTTTATATGCTTGAATACTCTCATATGAATTTTACTTTATTTTCAGATTACAGTTAATGACCAACTGGATATTCAGGTGAATGAATCCAGAGATCACCTTTTATATGAGCACCAACTTCAAAGAGAGAGTATTTAAAATATACGAAAAGCATGTAGAGAGAAAAAAACTGGAAAAAAAATAGAATGCAAGCTATTAATTACTGCCATCTATTCAAAATTTCTCTCCTAATTCTTCCATTATAAATTCATAACGTTTCTTATTACCTTTCTTCTAAGATTATGTTTAAATCAATTTACTAATAGAATAATTACCTCTTCTAGTCTTCTAGAAGAGTTTTCCTCAAAAAGTTGCAAAATCTGAAATCCGCTGCAATGTCACTTCCTGGGGTACCGTTTTCCATACGTCCGCCCGGATTCAGCTGCTACCTTCAGAAAGAACTTTTCTTTCATCCGACCTCAGTCTCGCCCTTACAGTCTATGGTGGCGATCTCTCTTGTTCTAAATTCTAATTAGCATTCCAAATATCCATCCCGCGTTGGCGTATAATTTCAAAATATTCTTTTCCTCGCTTTCTTAGGGCGGTATGGCGACACGTTTTCGGAATCTAAGAAAACGGACGGTGCACATCAACCCCTTCTTTCGGAAAAAAAGATTGGGACTGGGCCCATAACCCAGAGGTCCGTGGATCGAAACCATGCTCTGATACCATATGTGACCGCCCGTTTTCTTAGATTCCGAAACGTGTGCATACCGCCTAGAAAGCGAGGAAAGAATATTTTGAACGCGCTATAACATAAATGAATATTTAGAGATGATAATTAAATTTAAAACAAGAGAGACCGCCACCTTAGACCAGAGCGAACCGGAAAATCGAATGAAAAAAAAGTTCTTTCTGAAGGTAACGTAGTGTGTTTGTATCGGAAAAACGAGTATTCAACAGGCTCAGATTTTGCCTTTCGAGGAAAACTCTTCTAGAAGACGAAGATATTGACTCTGTTATAAATTGATTTGAAGCATGGCTCTTAGAAGAAAATAATAGAAACGTTATAATTGTAATGGAAAATTAAGTGGGTACGAATGGATGTCAATGTAAGCTTGCATTCATTTCAGTTTTTCTCGCATGCTTTTCGTATATTTACAAAGGGATGATGAATTCATTTTCTTCTGAGCTCAGTTGTCGTAACTGTAATCCGAAATAAAGTAAATTCATGTAGTATTCAAGCAACAATTCAGGCGACGAGGAGCTGGCGTTCTCGGCCCGGAGCCACGTTGCCTTCAGGCAAGTACTCGTGAAAGGCTGAGTGGTTTGCTCTACGCGTCAAAACACGTAGATCGTTCAACAAGATAGAGTGATTCAGTTTATTAAGCTCATTCTGCTATCTTATCACGTAGAAAGAAGAATGGCAATTTACCGCGCTTAGACAAGAAAGTACATTTGTTTCGACTTCTAATAAGAACAAATCAATCTTTTCTTCAAAGAGATTTCAAATCAAATATTGTAATGTAGTGATTGAAGTTTGTCTAAAATATATAATTATAATAATAGTAATTCTCTGGTTTTAGAAGAGAAGAGTTTCCTTTTGTTAGCAAAAGCAGAGAAGAAAATATTAATTTTGATTTCAATGTGTGTTTCTTTCAAGTACAATAATGTCGTTTAACGATTCTCGAGCTGAATGTTTGTTAACAATTGATTGCTGGAAATGAAAGTAAGAAATTGTGTGATAGTGTTTCAGTCAGAGTATTCTGTATTGATTACTGTATGTCTGTATATTATCAAAGCTGCAGCTAATATTTAGAATATATTCTGTTGTGAAAGTGATTCTTACCGAAGTTATTTATATTTTGCATCCCATCCATAAACGACTGACCTAATTTTGTTGTGTCTGTCCTGGTTGTCTATCTTGAAGCTTAGTCATTCATCCTGGTGGTGTGTTCGCCACTAGGCTCAATCTCAGGTCAGAGCCTAACCACGGCTTGTATACTATTTGCTCTTCTGTGTGTTAACCCCTTCTTTCCGAAAAAAGATTTTATGGAATTTGATTTCATATGCCTTAAAATCTTTTCACTAAAATTTATGCTCTTCTTTTTCTTGATTCTAGAACGTCAAAGCAATCACTTGTTCTCTTCCCTCTTGTACTCTTACTCCTTTTCTTCTTCCTGTCTTCCTTTCTTTCCTTTCTCCCTCTTTCTCTCTTGTTTTCTTTTTTCTTTTTACATGATTCTTGTCGGTTACTTTATCTGTTTGTTTCATCATTTTGCCACTTATTTCATTCTTTAAATGGTCGCAAACTGCGGAAATTGTACTTTCCGATTGTATTACCTCTTTCATCTAGTGTGCTTTCGCGGCAACGGAAGAAATATTTCAATGTGCACTTAGCGAAATTAGGAATAAATCTGGCGTAATAATTGACGCAACCTAACAAACTTTTAAGTTGTTTCGTGTTTTTTTGGTGCAATTTTATCTATCTCTTGCATCTTTTCCATATTCATTTTGACTCCGTTAACTGTCACATCATAACGGGAACTTAATTTGTTTAGGTGAAATTGCTTTTCTCCAAATTCGGTTGTAAATTATTACCTCAAATCAGACGTTTCAACAAAATATCTAGCTTAGTCATGTGTTCTTCAAATGTCTTAGAATACCAAGCACGTCATCAATATAGATAAAACATCCTTTGGACATCTCTGCCAGTGATATTGTCTAGACATTGTACAGAGCAGATGCACTGTTCTTGAATTACGTGGCACATTCTTTTGAGACATGCAAAATTCCCCAGTGAATAAATCCTGTATGTGTCTACATTCAGGTTGCTATCGCTGTTGCCAATACGATGCAGTGGTCAGTTGAACTCCAACCACTTGATGCCAGATAATTGATTAGTTAAAATCCTCTACACGCAACGGTCTGTCTCTGTACGGTAAGGTAGCGATTCCAATCGCCTTGCATCTAAACTGCCTTATCTTCCCATTACTCTTTCTACGAGCACTGTAGTTTAGATAAGAGGTTTTGGACTTCATGATGATATCATCTTTGACCATGGTAGCAATGAGCTTATCCACCTCTTCATATGTTTTCTGGAATGACATATTGGTAACCCGTGAATGGTGTTTTATCTGTTAATTCTATTTCGAATTGAAATCTTTTACTGGATTCTTCTTTTTTGCAAAACGCCTTTTGATTCCTAAAGCAATACTTCAGTTAACTGTTTTCTGATATGCATTTGGAATTATCGTTTCTCTGCACCTCGAACGAATTTGTAGTTCACATCTTCTTCCTCAAACAAATTAGCCCAGTAATTCCGTGAATGAATCGAATTCAAGATCCTGCTGATTATTCGGTTTCAAAGTTAAAGTATTGTTCTCCTAAAGTTGATAACAACTCCAGTATTTGTTTCATGAAATCGACTCCCAGTATGAGTGGATATAAAAGTTCTGACTACAAGACACACAACGATGCTTATTCTTGCCTATCTCTATTTCCAAATAAACTTGTCTTGTTATTATTGGTTTGGTTTTCCGATTCACTTTTCTCAGAAAAAGATTTCACGAGCAGCAATGTAGGTACCTCCACTCCTTTGTTCTTTAATTCATGCAACAAACTTTCAGCTATGACAGAGTTGCACAACCTGTATGTCTACTAATACCGGAAGTATCAACACCCTCACATTTAACTAATTCTCAGACACTGCCTCCTGGATCCGATCTGCATTTTATTCTTCTTCGTTCCACAGTTCATCATCAAATGAGATTAATTCGATTGATAATATCATACCTCTTCTTCACTAGATTGTTCTATTTGGTTTGCGGCGGGATGGCGTGTCGAAACAAACCTTTCCTAATTTTCCGACTCATGTCCGCGAGATGTGCCAGTTATGTATTTCTGGGTTGGAAAACTCCTCCAATAGAATTTTTTCTATTTCTATCCTAGACGAGTCCTGTCTTGTCTAGCATAAGTTTATTTTTCTTGGTAATGTTTCGGTTTATGGTTTCTCACTGTTTCTGTTTTGCTTACATTATGTTGTGCTGTCTGCTATCTTGACCCATTTACCGGACCATGCATTTGCCCTGCTTTCTGTAACCTTTCATTATACACAGTGGCATCATACAATCCTAACTGCGTTATTAAATTTTCAGTGGATGGTAAAGTTCTTAAGCAAATTTTGCGTCGAGGAAGAAAATGACGTATTAATAAACAGACAATTTCTTCATCGGTATCGTCAGGTACATAATTTGAAACAAGCTAATTTCTCCGTTGCATATTCCATATGGACGACATGCCCTTCTTCACGTACCATACATTACGTTAACTTTAAAAATTGATTTGATTCAAATTATTTCAATATCTCGAATAAAATTTTTTCTTTGAGTTCGGCCATAGTTTTGGAAACTCTCCTAAAAACTATCTGCCCAGATTCGTGCATTACCCTGCAACATCTGATAAACGTTGAGTTTTCTTACTGTCGGAACTACAACTTAAAGAAAAGAAATTATCTACCTCTTTCCTTAAATACATGGATTTTCATCTCCGCTGCACTGAATTAGAGTACACGGTAATGCATTATGCAGTGGGCTGAACACTTCCTCCTCAGTAAATTTTTCTAATTGATTTTCAGTTCTACTACTTCATTCTTATATGCATTAATTTGATGTTGTAAGACTTCCATCCTATTCAGAAAAGAGCCTTTCATTCCACTATCTAATTTATTAAGCAGACCTGAACTTGTTCAGTAACTAATTTCTGGGCTTTTCTACTCAGCATTTCTACCTCAATCTGCCTGTATCGGATGCGGCGGTTATAGATCCGATTGTGTTTCGATCTATTTCAAATTCTTTCGTTACTTGATCCTTTTCTTCTAATTCCAGTCCCAGCTCCGTGAATTTTTTCTCTAAGTTCAGGCGTGTTCCTGTGCTGAATTCTTATTTGAACCTCGCTCTTAAATTCGACCTTCCACTGTCGCTAATTCAGTAAACTGTGCTTTTAAATTTTCTTTACTTTCTATTATTTCTTCTAATTTCGTATGAATTCCGTAGATTTGTTTAGTAAATTTTATTGCCGAGTTATTTTCCTCTAATTTGGTTTCCAAAGTAGCCTTGTTCTATCTGGTTTAGTTTCCAAAGTAACCTTGTTCTCCTCTAGTTTAGTTTCAAAATAACCTTGTTCTCCTCTAGTTTAGTTTCCAATGCATTTATTGCCGAGTTATTTTCTTCTAATTTGGTTTCCAAAGTATTTATTGCCAGAGTTCATTTCTCCTCTAATTTAGTTTCCAAAGTAGCCTTGTTCTCCTCTGGTTTAGTTCCAAAGTAACCTAATTTTTATGGTTTCCTCTGTTTTCATCCTGCTTGACTAACCTCACATCTAATTGTTGCATAAATTGACCTATTAACCGTTGCATCGTGAATTAAGCCCTCTCGAGGTTTCGTTTCTTCCTCATCCTGATCTCGTGTTGGCGTTAAACCTTGATTCTGTCGGCGACGTCACTAGTTTCTCCTGCCGTTCCTAGTTTCTACTCTGTTGTTTCTCCCACGATCATCATTGCCTGGTGCCCATCCCCAGTTTCCCTATCGCTATCTGATTCCTCAGAAGTTCCTTCCACATTGAGTAAATTCCTAGCCACGTTATGTATCTGCCATTTTGAATCTATTAACTGCCTAGAGAATCAATCAATTCTTTCCCCAGACACCATACACCTCTCACAAAATATTTTACACAGAAATACCAGACACAATTTAGAGCAGTAAAACTCTCATATAATAAATATCCTTTTCAAAAAAAACACTCCTGAAACCATACTTTTACTCAACACTTGTACTCTACCTTGTCAGAAATTTTAGTGAACTGTGATTCAATTGTACTATTAATTTTAGTTACACCAGAATTTGGTCTCAGTTATTCCCAAATCCAGTTTGTCGTAAATGCATCCAATAATCAGGCCCCACGTTTGGGCGCCAATTGCGAGCCACAGTCGTGTGCGGTACAAGCCGTAAGGCCAGCACCCGGCCTGAGACGTCTTGGGGGTGGGCACAATTCACCAGATGGTCGACTAGCTCAGTATAGACGTCCCAGTGTGGACACAATAAATAAAAAAATAGGGGCAGGGTCGTGAAGATCGTTTATGGATTGGATGCAAAATTACAAACAACTCGGTGAGAATCACCATAAATTCAGAATATATTCAAAAAATATTGGCTGTTTTGAAAATACATACAATGGCACATGAAAAATCAAATAGAATACTCTTGACTGGAAAAAACACTAATAACACAATACACAATTTCCCACTATCATCTACAACCCAATTGTTTAACAAACACACTTTCAAATTCAGAAAAAATCGTTAAAAAATTACTTTACAAAATTTGAAAAAACACATTGAAAATCAAAATTAATACTTTTTCCCTTTAAAATTACTTTTACAACAAGAAACTCTTTCTCTCTCTAAAATCCAGAGAATTACTATTATTATTATACTCTTACACAAACTCTTAATCACTATATTACAATTTGATCTTGAAATCCTTTTGAAAGAAAGATTGATTCTGTTCTCACGTATTGAAGTCGAAACAAATGTACTTTTACTTTTCTTATCTTTAAGCGTAGTAAATCTATTACCCTCCCTTTTTCTTTCTACTGATAGATACAGAATGAGCTTTCTTATTAAACTGAATCACTCCTATCCTACAAACTTTTTATTTGGAACGACCTTACTGTGTTCTCGGCCGCGTAGAGCAGTCCCTTTCTTCCTTCTACCCTTTCCACCGAGCTGCTTCGGCCTTGAAGCGTCGTGGCCTCAGGTTGAGAACCGTTGCTCCTCAGAAATCATTCTTCTTCTGTTCAAGTTTTATATGGCAGATACTCTCATATGAATTTACTTTATTTTCGATTACAGTTAATGACCAACTGGATATTCAGGTGAAAATGATCCAGAGATCACCTTTTATATGAGCACCAACTTCAAGAGTATTTAAATATGCGAAAAGCATGTGAGGAGAAAAAAACTGGAAGAGAAATGATGCAAGCTATAATTACTGCCATCTATTCAAACTCCACTCCCTAATTCTTCCATTATAAATTCATAACGTTTCTTATTATCTTTCTTCTAAGATTATGTTTAAATCAATTTATAATAGAATAATTACCTCTTCTGGTCTTCTAGAAGAGTTTTCCTCGAAAAAGGTTGCAAATCTGAAGTCCGCTGCAATGTCACTTCCTGGCGTACCGTTTTCCATACGTCCGCCAGTTCAGCTGCTACCTTCAGAAAGAACTTTCTTTCATCCGACCTCCAGTCTCGCCCTTAGTCTAAGGTGGCGGTCTCTCTTGTTTTAAATTCTAATTATCATTCAAATATCCATCGCGTTGGATACCGTTAAAATATTCTTTTCCCTCGCTTTCTTAGGGCGGTATGTGACACGTTTTCGGAATCTAAGAAAACGGGCGGTCACAATACATGGCCTGGGTTTCTTGCCAGGAGCCTCTACTAAAATCATGGGCGACGCGAAATCAGAATCCGAGCTTTCAATGATTCCGTCCTTTAACTTTAGCAATCTCTCTTGTAGAATCTTACTTTGTCTCATAGACGTGCGATGAGCGCCTCCTAACCTTCGCCGTATTGTCAATCAGTTCGATATCCATTTCTACTTCTCAGTCAAACCTGGCTTATCAGAAAGATATCCCTAGATTCCACAATTAATGCTTTTAATTTCTCATGCATTTCCGGTGCAACATCTGTACCTACCAGCATTGACTCGACCTCGAAATCGCCGCTTCTAGCCTTAGCGCTATTTATCAATCGCGTCATCAGTTTGCCTCCTCTTAATTCTATCTCCGCAACAAAATTTACATATTCCGTCCTTTGATGATACGGTTTCATCATATTTACGTGATAAACCTTCCGGAACTCTTATTAGGTAATCTTACAGCATAATTTACATCTGAAACCTTTTCTGTGACTTCCCGTCCATCCACTGAACTGACAGTTTTTGTTCTATTAGACAAGATCAATGCTTTGTCTCCTACACTAAATTTCTTACTGCCTTCTTGTCATACAACCTTTTCTTTCTGCTGCTCGCCTCTAATCTTTGATGCACAGTTTCCCTAATATGCTTCAGCCTATTCATGAGTTCAAACATACTCAGTCAGAATTACTCTCTGATTCATTTTCGACAATATTTTCATTACAAGTGTCACAGGTGTCCTTAAATTTTCCCAAATACTAACTCTGCCGGCGTATACCTAAAGACTCATGAACCGACGTTCTCATGGCAAACAATTTGCCGGAAGGTTCGTCTCCCAGTCACCTCCTGCCTCTAAACATAGAACCTTGAATAATCTATTCATCGTCCGTGTATTCTCTCTACCGAGTTACTTTGCGGTGATACGGCGAGCTATAAGTTAGTCAATTCTAAATTTTTCTGCGATTCTACCATCAAGTTGCTCGTACATGTTCCTTGATCCGTTTGAATTTCCCATGGAAATCGGTCCTGCTAAACAATTCTAATAAAGCCTCTATGATAGTGGTCGTCTGCAAATCCTTTATAGGAATGGCTTGGGGTACCGTGAAGCTACACAAATTACAGTTAAAATGTGTTCGCTTCCAGAACTACTTTGCTAAACGCCCTACAGTATCAATGTTTAATTTGGAAACACTTCACTAATTGTAGGCTAATAACTAAAGTGCTTTCCTCTTATCCCCACCATGACCTACTATCTGGCACTGTTGCAAGTTTATCAATTTCTCCATTTCTGGAAACAGTTCGGCCAGTGAAATATCGCGACATACATGCTTGACCAGCTACCTAAATGACTCGAGGCCGTTTCGTGACAAACCTTTAAGATTTCTCCATGATAAACCTTAACAACAACATTTCAAAGTTTCTCCCTTCTTACTTTGCCGATTCTTGAAGGAATATCATTTTTAACAAAATAAGAATCTTTTCCTAAAGCTTGATTTACGGTTTATACCTCATAAATCTGCCTGATCTCCTCGTCTTCTTGCTGCGCCTGCAGAATTGCTCCGTCTACTCATACAATTCTTGATTTCACCCGAGTTCAACTTCACTTTCGTTCCCGGCATGTCGCCCCTGTGTCTCCCTCTACCTCCACAATACTTTCCTCAGCTCCGTCTCCACCGGCTGTACGACCGATTCTACAGAATTTCAGCCCCACCTGATCTGCCTTTGCCGCACTGGTATGAGTAACCACAAATTAATTTCTTGCAGTTCTACAAGCCCTCTTTAACCTCTTGTAATAATCATGGTTCGATTGCTGAGAATGTAATAAGGTAATTCGCATTCTTAGGTACCACAGCAGCCCGCGTAACTTCACGCCGCTCAGTATTTCTAAGACGATCTGCGCCACAGTAAGTTCTTGGGAAATTTATCTAAGGGTTGCTAATCCAAATTGATTCTCAGTTAAATCATGCATCAATTAAATTTTCACCCACTAAATCACGAAGCCCCAGTGTCTCTTAAAATCCAGCAAGTATGGCTGTTAATTTTCCAACAATGGTATGTTCACGAAACAATTCGCTCGCTTCCGGCTCACACATGATTCGCAGCTTCGGTCTTTTATTAGGACCTGCCTAGCCGATGTTGTGCACTGGCATACAAAACTTTCCTAACAAACCCTTCGCGAATTCAGGGCGCACCTGACCTTGTCCTTCTCGCTCGTACTCAGGAATTACCTTCCCGCCTGCTGCGCCCTTTGTTTCTACATCTTTCTGTTTGGACTGAAAGGTCCTGCCCTCCACCCTTGCCTGTGATTTTCCTTACGCGTCTAATTTCTTCGCAAAATCTAAAGTTGATAAATTCCGCCACGAATCAACAAAATGATCGCATTTCCCATGAACCTTCACTTCATCTGATCCGTAACTATCAGATTTAATAGCTCCTCAAACGTGTTTACATAATCGGACACCATTCTCTCGTAATTTAATAATTCTCGAGCAAATATACCCCACTGGAATTATTACCTTTGCTGTTTTAACAAACAGCTGACGAAATTTTTCCGCATCAAATCTATATAACTCCAATAATTTTGATTTTAAGGTTCATAAGTCCATTCGTCTCTGTTCATCTAACGTAATCCAATTATTCATTATGCGGCAACAATCCTATTATATGAACAGCCCATTCGCTTTCAGGTACCTTCAGCTGTCTGCACTGACTTTCAAAGAGCGCAAATATGTCGTGATATCGTCCTGCTCACCACGAATCGACCTATAATCTGCCCTACTTTAATCTTTCCGATGCGATTCAACTCATTGCCTCACCACGTGCTTCGCGCTCCCTCCTACGCTTGCTCTTTCAGCATCCTTTCGATTCTCAATCGTTCTAATTCCCTATCTTTCTCCGTTCTACCCTCTCCTTCTCTTCGCCTTCTCGTTCCACCTCGCCTTCTCTTCCGCCTTCTCCCGTTCCACCCTCGCCCTCTCTTCCTCGATATCCTGACGATGTTGTCCCAAACCCTCAATAACTCCTGCTCATAATCCTCATGGCTGATTATCAACTCTTAATTTAATCACGATTTCCGTCCCGTTTAATACAATACCAAATCATTAGCAATTCTGATCATCCCTTCTTTTTAAATCTAGTTAAGTACGCCATAGCTCCAGCCAGTGCCGTGCCTCACGAAGTACTTACCCGTGCGTTGTCTGCCGGCTGCCTCGTTCTGGTGCTCGTGCGTAGTCCTCGTGCGATGCTCGTACCGGTCCCGTACGACTTCCTTCCTTCATTCTACTTCTTTCTTGAGCGTCGCTCCGCCCGCAGTATTTTAATCACTCCAGTTGCTATCAGTTTGCTGTTACTGTTACGCCGGTCCTAACAACTCTTCTAAAATACCGCACCACGTGATGCTAGTAAAGCATACGCTTGCATTACCTCGGCCCGCTACTCGTACCTACAACACTACTTTTGGCTTGCTCGAGCCCTACTGCTGATATTCCTGGTTTAATTATCACGGCCTAAACCAATGCCTACTGCAACAACGCCCCAATTTAATCTTGGCCTACAGCGTGCCTACTGGGTTCACTTGATCTGCCACCATTTACTCACGGCCTCGCAGTACACGGTTCTCGTTAACTGCTGCTACCATTTTAATCACGGCCTACAGCGATGCTTACCGGGTTCTTGTTATCCGCTGCCACCATTTTAATCACGGCCTACAGCGATGCTTACCGGGTTCTTGTTATCCGCTGCCACCATTTAATCACGGCCTACAGCGATGCTTACCGGGTTCTTGTTATCCGCTGCCACCATTTTAATCACTCCTTCGTCTGTGGCGTCATACGGGATGTAATAAACACTACAGACGAGTGGTTAATACTCACAGCTGATTTGTACTGCTTCGACCGTGGTCACAAAACAATCAAAACACTGCAGTACAATAAACACTAAATTGACCCACTACAAATGATATTAGAACGACTACCACCGCCCCTTTACTAACGTGCGCTGTGCGTAGCCTCACCTGCCCTGAGACCAGATTACAGTCTCCTTCGTCACGACCTGCAGCCGGCTTCTTGCGCCGCGTGCCCAACACCACCTGCAACGACCTAACACCTCGCAGCCAGAGACACAAAGAAGAACGTCTATTGTTCGCTCGGCCCTTAAATAGCCCTCTGCGACGCTTCCGCCGCCTCCATTGCCTTCGCAACGACGCGCACGCCGGAAAAACCTGGTGCGTCATGGCTTGCTTTGTCGAGCCTGGGGCATGCCACGTGCCCAACTCCGTTGGTAGCGTCATGACGCTACAATACTTCTCAAGATAGGGGAAAGGTGCCTAATGCGAATACAAGAACAGTTCACGCGCTCTCTCTTTCTCTCCCTCTCCCTCTCCCTCTTTCTCTCCCTCTCCCTCTTTCTCTCCCTCTCCCTCTCCCTCTTTCTCTCCCTCTCCCTCTCCCTCTTTCTCTCTCCCTCTCCCTCCCTCTTTCTCTCTCTCTCCCTCCCTCTTTCTCTCTCTCTCCCTCCCTCTTTCTCTCTCTCTCCCCTCCCTCCTCTCTCTCTCCTCTTTCTCTCTCTCTCCTCTCTCTCTCTCTCTCTCCCCTTTCTCTCTCTCTCTCCTCTCTCTCTCTCTCTCCTCTTTCTCTCTCTCTCCTCTTTCTCTCTCTCTCTCCCTCTTTCTTTCTCTCTCTCCCTCTTTCTCTCTCTTTCTTTCTCTCTCTCTCTTTCTCTCTCTCTCTCCCCTTTCACTCTCAGTTCATGATGTCAAATTTTTCGAAATTAATATTCACGATAATAATACCACAATTGAAATTCGCTAGAATTCTCCTGCAGACATTGGCTAATATTTTGAAAAAAAAAAATTCTTTAGTGTAAAATAATGAAGGTGAAAGAAGATTGAAAAAATGAACTTTTGCAATTTTCGAAAAATGTTTCAATGAAACAGACTTATTATTTTTATGAATGTACTTCACTCTATTGGAACAAAATATTGAAAGAAAAATTGCAACTATTTTTTAAATAATTTTGAAAATGTGATGTAAACTTTACATGAAAAGGCTAATCTTCAAAATTTAAGATTCCTTCCAAACCTACAGGGCGTCAAGTAGAATCATATTGATCGAAGAATGCGTTTTGGAGAAAATACCATTTAAAATTGAGGCGACGTGTACATGCACCAATTTTCCTTATGAAGATAGTCTTAAAAGATAGTAATTGATAGTGAGCCGGTTTCAACTAGTTTCATGAAAAGTATTTGGAATACACGATTACAGTTCAGCAAGATAATTATTAGAATTTCATAATTTTTACAAATTATGATGAATGAAATGTCTTAGTACACTTAATGGCATCTTTATTCAATTTGGAAGCTCATACATAAAAAGTGTACCACGGAAACTGAGAAAAAAAACATTGATTCTTCACTTCTTCTGTACAAAACAAACTTAATTTCCAAAGTGAGATGACGCTACTCTAACAGCTAAAATCGAATTATTAATTGAGATGATTTTCCTGTAAACTCCAAAGACAAATCATACGAAATTTTACTTTTTATATATTATTTTATATATTGCTTTAATACTTTATGCAGATACTAATCAATAAATAAAATGAAAATTGAGTAAATGATTATTAATCTCAAGAATCAATAATTTTCAAATTTTGTCGTAGTTTTAATATTTCCTTGAGGGCATAAGACGAATGAGCGGACGAACGGAACCCAGATAGACGGACAGACGAGCCAGATAGACGACCAGGCAGACAGACAGACGGACAGATAGACGCACAGACGGACGGACAGACAGATAGACAGACAGACAAACAGACAGACAAACAGACGGACAGAAGAACAGACAGATAGACGGACAGACAGACGGACAGACAGACAGACAGATGGACGGACAGACAGACAGATAGACGGACAGACAGACAGATAGACGGACAGACAGACGAACAGATAGACGGACAGACAGACGGAACGGACAGACAGACAGATGGACGGACAGACAGACGGGTAGACGGACAGACAGACAGATGGACGGACAGACAGATGAACGGACAGACAGATGAACGGACAGACAGATGAACGGACAGACAGACGCACAGACAGATGGACAGGCAGACGAACGAACCGGAACGAACGAACGGACAGACAGACGGACGAACGAACGGACAGACAGACGGACAGATAGACAGACGAACGGATGGACGGACAGACGGACAGACAGACGGACAGACGGACGAGACGGACAGAAGGACAGACGGACAGACAGACAGACAGACGGACGGACAGACGGACGGACGTTTAAAACAACTTTTTCGGTATCAGGGACCCCAAAACGTGTATTTCCGTTGAAATCTCGAAATCGATTTTCCGCAGCATTATAACTTTCTCTATCAATATAGATATTACTCCCACGTATATGATTTTCTGCAAAAAGAAAAAGTAAACAAATGCTTGAATCACATTGCTTGGGTTACTTAATTATTTAATTTTATTCAACTATTTCTGTTTTAATTTGCCCATTAAAATTTATACCAATGTCACTTTATATAACTTTTCATGCATTTTCCTTTTTTATATCTGATGGGAGCACTAAGAATAAGATATACATCTAGATACATGTATGAAGGATCTGTGTTGGTAAGCATTTTTTTAAATATGAAGTGGAGGAGATTTTTACGTATCCATATGGATTTCCACAAACACGTCACCACCGTGTTTGTCAATCTCATTTGCAGCCCTCGACCTAGTCTCATTACCTCCTGTGAGGTTTCAGGAAGAACCTGCGGACAATTAAAATAATTTGGTTGAATGATTTGATTATTTCATCATTCGCTCGCATCTGCAAATGGCGATCTCGGGCGGAAGGATCATGAGATCAAAACCCGCCTCGTTGTGTGTGTGTGTGTATGTGTGTATGTATGTGTGTTTGTGTGTGCCGTCCATTCATCCTTCATTATCATCATCATTCCATCTTCCATCCCCCAGGACTAACAACCCTGGGGTATAAAAATCGGATTCAGCGTAATGCTGATCCCCCTGATTAGTTACATGCAAGACTTGCAACGTGATAAATGATACTGAGCCCGTGTAAGTGCATGTATGCGTGGTCCAAGACGGCCGATTCGCGAAAAAATAAAAGACGAAAAGTCAAGCCTACCTGATCGACGTAGTATAACAAACACGTAAACGTTCAAGAAGTATGTCGAAGATCACAGAATGTGCTGCGCTGGTTGGTATCAAAGACATGTGGACCATGTGAGCATCAGCCCCAGTGTCATCTCTTGCACCACAATAATTCCAAAGACACTTTAAAGAAGTTTAAAATGCCTGAATATTAGTATGATATGAATTTGTGCAAGACAATGCAGACTATGCAGGGTCATCACCAACAACTGAATAGGTCGAACGTTTATGGGTATATGTGAATTCCTAACAAAAAGATGTTGATAAATATCCTTTAGTCAAGTATAATCTGTGTATTTATCTTTATAAAGAAGAAAACAAAGAAAATATTCATAATAATAATAATAATAATAATAATAAAGCAAGTCTGCCTTGGAATTAATTAGGAATTACAGTAAGTTAATTACTTCTTTAAAACTACAATCACTTACAGCAACCAATTTAGAGTTTACATATGGATAAATTATATCTTATATATAATTGATTAATATAAACAATTAAATTATTTAAGTTATAATAGGAATTAAAATTCAACTACATAACATAACTTATCTGATTAATAAAGAATGCAAGTTGTCAGAATAAATATTAATACAATTTACATTTTAATTATACAAAGTCACATTATCAAACTAAGAATAACATTAACAATGCATTGTATTAATAAACTAGCAGAATATGATAGTGGAAAATAACTTACAATTAGAGTGAGTAATTCACATTATCTTACAGTAATAGTTTAATTAACTTACAATAACTTGAATACATTAGGTGTTAATAATAACTGTTAGTGCTTACAATATCCTGACATATAATTACATTGTACATTGTATGCATTACTAAATAGTACATTGTCTTATTGAAACTGATTGACTGGTACAAAAAATTGTCACTGTTGTTGTAGATCTAGGGTCCTCACTGATCTCGGAACATAGTGGTAGTGTAGTTCATGTAACTCTTAAGCGTACGTAAGGGGAGAGGAGGGGAAGAAGAAGGAGGTAAAATCGTGCGCAGTTCATATCTAGTTTCTTTGGGTACCGCTACCATTCACCTGGTTTCGTATTTATCGGACAAAATATGGAAAACTACCTATCAGAGCAGCTGGCTCCTAGAATGTTTCTCTACACAGCGGATGAATTCGATCAATTATCAGTTATGTGTCAGAAATCTGTGCCAGAGGTCGAACCTGTAACCTCCGAACAAAGTCACTTTTAAAATCAGCGATAATTTTGCCTCTGAGCTATCATTGATTTAGCAAATGAACTTGGGGTTCACTTGAAATCAAACCATTTATCCCCATGCACACACACAGTACGTGCGCGGTGATTTCATTAAATTTGTATTGTTAGTTTATTGTATCAGCAATTCATCCGTTTTGTAAATACTACAATTTGTTGAAATAGGCTTTGGTACTTCTACCAAAGCCTATTTCAACAAAGTTGTAGTATTTACAGTTGTAGTAGTGAATTGTTGCTTGTCTTCTTTTGAAGAATGCATTAATGCATTTATTTCATTCTGAATATTTTCATTATTTTATTTCTCCATTATAAATAAAATAGATAGTGGTTTTACTAGAACGCACTTACTCATTCAAGGCCACTTTCCATTTTGATGATATTGAGATTAAAAGCAGAACTGACCCCAGCAATTATGATGTCCGTGCGCGTGCCTCGGGCCACTCATTATCCGCGATCGAACCTGCTGACGACCATCACGGAGAGTTTACCAAAGGTTACTCTTCTACTCTAGAGCCAGCTTTAATCCGCTTAAAAATTGAAGTTGATTTGAAATATCAGTTACAATAAACTAAAGTTAAAAATTCACTCGAATCTTGTAAGCTAGTAGTGAAGAAAAGTATTTAGTCTTAAAATATTCAACAAACTTTTCCCAAACGTTTTAATAAGTGCGTTTAATTTTGTTTCTGTTCAGGTCAAATAAATGTAATATAAAGTAAATGAGATGAAAATAATTGCGTAAGTTTTATTTAATGGTGCTGCAATAGCATTTAATGATAACGTTTACAGACATTTATAATATTGCAACTACTAACACTTCAGTATTACTTAAAAACTGTTAAACAAACTATACGCGGGGAAAAAATGCATTTCATTGGTTACTTTTACTTTCTCGCTATGGAGTAGAAAGAAGTTATCAAGTGCAAAAAAAATGGCGAATTTTCGGCAGAAAATTCTTATTACAAGGCCCTTGCAACGAAAAAATGGGTAAAGTCGGTTGCTAAATTTAGAAAAAAACTAACACGTTGTGTAGCCATAATCCGTGTTTGATGGGTTATGTTTCATATCGAAAATCTAACGACATCTGTCTGTGACTGTCATAACCTTATTTCAAAATCTATCTTTAAGAAACAGATTTCATTAAGGGAAAAAATCTCCATCTTCATGATTGTAGTTGTTGATTCTAGTTGTAGACACGGAAAAAATTGAATTTTGATTTATCCGAGAATTTTCAAAGCACAAGTAATGGAATTGTTGTGAACTGTTCACAAGTGAAATGATGTCGAACAGAGTTTCAAAATCCACCAAATGTTGAAAATCACGGAAAACGTTAAAATCAAAGATATTATGTTATAGTATCTATACGGTTTATTGAACGTCAACACAGCGATCGATACAAACGTACTCAAGATAGATGAGTCGTAGCTTATGAGAGAGTTTGAGCGCCCTCTAACGTTAAGGCAATCGAAACTATCAATCTTCTGCGCATGTGCAGTTCGCCTTTTGCACCACTTTTGTGCATCTGCGCATTCGCAGAAGATGGGGTGATCGATGGCTGCCCGCTTTGGCATGAATCGTTTGCCTATTATTGACCAATAGGAAGGAGCGGTAAGAAAAATCGGCTAGAAAAGCGATAATTTTTTTTAGATACACCGCCCTGATTAGGGCATTTTATATGTATAGTTAAATACTATTGGTTTAATTTCACGTGTGGAATAGTAAGCCTGCATCATATTCATGAACAATAATATTCAGCTACTACATAATATAATCTTCTTGAAACGGTGCATTTAAAAAATTGTTTTAGTAATTATGTAATTCGGAAGAAATGATTTTCATTCAGAAAATAGTCACATAGCTACACTGGTCTTCACTTCTTTCATTTGACAATACAAAACATTGTACTCCTCTTATTTGATGTCGAGTATTGGCTCCGCCTGCAAGTAGGCATCCCTTTAGCTCTTTATCTTCTTGTGGTCTACTTTAGAGGCTGACATTTCCTCAGGTAGATTTCCTCCTGTCTTTAAGATCTTGCCACGTCATACTCCATTAAGTTAGGGTTAACTTCTAATAAACAGTAGGAAACAGAGGTTTCCAAGGGATCAATTCTGTGCCACTGTATTGGTCACTGCTTTATCAATACAACTGCACATCAATATAACGCCAGTTATACGACAATTTGTAGAAACGTTGCTCTTAGTTGAATATTTCGCGGTTTTCTCTCAAGAACAAAAGTTTATTAAAGACGAATTGCAACTCGTTCTAAAAAAATCTATCAAATCCAAACCATTAGTCCAATGTCTTTATTTCTTCGATATATCAAATTCTGTTACCCTCAGAACTTCTGCCTTAGGTTACCAACTTTCTTTATTAGATCTCTTCGTTTCTTGACTTTAGTTCAACAAAAGTTTAACTTTGAATAATAATATGATTAACTTAAGAAGCCTATGAGTTTAGTGATAGTTGATGGGGTGGAGTGTGTCAATGTCTCTTGGGGTTGTATGGAACCCTCATTTGTACTGTTTTGAACTATGCAAGTATTGTGAATGGGTCAGGGTCTCACCCAGCACTTGGGCCATTGAAAAACATCAATAATGCTAGTATCTGTATCAGAACAGGTGCCTATTGCACAAGCCTCATCGAATGGTTATTAGCTAAGGCTAGAAAACCATATCTCACCTGAAGGGGAGATAATTTGAAAAGCGAAATTGTCAGCTATGGATGCTCTCCCTCGGCAAGCAATCCTTCATCGGAGTCAATGGATATCATGCGCAGAATATCCTTACCACAGTCCCCGGTTGTCCATTTCTACTTTCTCTTGCAGAAGCTTCACTTCCAACAGTCTATCCCAGTGAAACCCCTTACAAAAACTTTTTTCCTACAGCAAGTTCTCCCGTTCTTAGAAGACCTTTGATTGATTAATCTCACCTCATCGCGAACTTCCCCTCAGTACCTTTCTGACCGCACTTTCAGAAGTAAAATTCACGAATCCTATCTATGCACTTTTTGCAGCTTTCTGCGTGAAAAGGTGAATTATCTGAGAAGAGGATTAACTTCAATTAGCATAGGTTTATACATGAAACGATGATGTTCACCTGGATTTCCTTTTTTAATCGAACGTTTCATCCTCAATGCATGAGAAACAGTGGAGCAGAACTGAGATTTTAATCTCATGAGGATCATACACTCCACTGAAGCTTGGGTTGCTCGCCTCCTGGGACGAAGCGCGATGAGATGTATTCTACGTTTTCAGATCAGGCCCTGCTACTACTCGCGCAACTTTTCTTGAACGATGACCTTGCATCCCCCTCCCTTGAGCAACAAACAGTTGAAGGCAAAAGCTCGCAGCGAGCAGTGACAACATTCCAAGTATTAAAACTTCGTTGGCGCGAAACAGAAGCTAGTCAAAGCTAATTGCTTTCAGCGTCGAGATCTTCTGTTCAGCTTCAATACCATTATCTAAAGAAATGGCTGAGGCAGGTTCAGGTCCTTCAAGGGAGAACCTAAAACTCGTATCTAGTGTCCCTGCTGTTGCCTACCCAGAGCGATGACCTGGCCGCACACGTAGCAGGTTGACTTTGATTTTCCACCGGTTGGCGTTACTGTAAATCTCTGGTGGCAGCTTTTAGCGGCTAATAGCCTCCGCCCGCATTTCCTCAATCCATCGTTCAAGAAAAGTTGCGCGAGTTGTACTTCTCTCCCGGTATCTTCTCCGCGGTGACCACTTCCCTCTTTACAAGTGGAAAATACACATTACAAAGGAGCATATTTTCGTGCATTGCGGTAATTGAAGAGACAGCCGCCTGAGGCATCACCGTTCCGCCTTTTCCGAAGAGATAATTAATAACGAATCCACTCTCTAAAAGCTTTTAGCTTCCTATGGGATGGAGTTTCTAGATCAATGTGATATCATTACATATTTTATTTACCAAATTTTTAAGTGACTATTCACTAGGTGAATCTCCGTTTTACCAATAAACATTGTTATACTACTCCGATGTGATTCTTTACATATTTTAATTTGCATTTTAGAAATGTTTATCGTGCTTTGTCTGCAGTGCATATATTTTCTTATGACATTTTGACACCTACGTTATATGTTAAAGAGCTCTCTCAAGATTGGTGATACATATAACAGCAAAGTCCAGGGATTATTTGAAACATACGTTCTTATTCCAAAAATATTAAGTGATTTACTACATATGATGCATTACGTTTTAAATTCAAGTGGATTGTAGGATTACTACTATAGCCTACAACATATATGTCTGGGTCTTGGTAAATATAAAACATTTCAATTTCATTTTCAGAAACATTTAACTCTGGGTTCATGATGATAGTGATGGTGTTATATCAGAATTTGTAAACCTGACTCATTTCTTGAGTTTTAGAGAATAAGTACTAAACAACCTGAAACAATATTTGGTATAGGCGGATTCAAATTTCCGTATAGTGCATGTATTGTGCGTTTCTATTGTAACTTTTCTATCGCTCAATAGGAATATTAATCGCTCAAAAGGATGAACTATAGTTGCTTCCTTTTAGACGATTAAATCTGAATGTTCAAGTAATGGGAATAAAACATTAATCTTATCGGGTACACATCAGATTATTACAGATACAATTTCATGAAATTTGTGTTATTCTAGAAACTTTAAAGTAATTTTTCTCAAAAATATTAAGTGTGTATAATGTACTTCTTTTCAGACACTGAATTGCGATTTCATTTTACATCAAGAAAACATGTAAATACATCGTTCGATGTTACTTATTTGCTAGAAGAAAACATGTTTTAATTTTATGACTTAGATGAACGATATAAAAATGTACAGTTCTTATTACGTCTTGAATTACAAATTATCCACTTTGATCTTTTGTGGCTGCAATAAAGTATTAATTTATTTGTTCTTTCTGACGAAAGAAGAAATAAAATTTCAGAATGTAAGAGTTGTAATGAACGTTGTTCTATTGCACAACAAAGTAAACTGGGGTTTTCTGGGGTTTCGTTATATAGTCATTCAAGGTTAGATGCTGTTTAATTGCGGAAAGTAGTTTCTTCTGTGTCTTATCAAGTAGAATCTATTACGTTTATACGACTTAGTTTTTAAATCAATCAGGTAATCAATCACTTTTCTGTACGTCAACTTGATATCACCGCAGAAGGAAATTCCAGTAGACTTACAAAAGCATTATTGTGCACTTCAAGATTAGCCTGAATCAATAAAAATTGCTTCTAATCACGCAACTAATGAGTTACAGACGTGTGTTCTGGATTGTTTCAAAAAAGACCGACTCAACAGCAAACACTTTTTGGGTGTATTCAAGAACCACCATTTGAAATCACAAAAGATATAATAGACACTTACGACCTTGTGCTTCTGAAAAGTGTTTCCACAATGGTATGTCCTAAGAATGCCATTATGAACCGTGTATTCTTGCCATTTGCCTGGCTAGTTTCGTTCGCAATGTTTCAAGCGTGCCAGGCCCCGCGATTCGAACCAACTCAATTGGAATATCATGCTTACCTCCGGGCGCCTCAGTCTTCATCTCGAGCCAACTTTGCGATACAAACGAGCAAAGACGGGGGAAAATAGAATTGCTGCAGGCGCTAACAGTGCTAGAGGGGGATGATGCATGTTTGCTGAACTTTCCTTTCACTCCGGTGCTACTAATTGGGCTGGGAGATTTGGGCATCGTTCCAAGACCGGAACATACGGCTTTAGGGTTACGATGTACAAAGGAAATTCATTACTCAGTTCGTAATTTTACAAGTCTGCAAAATTAGGATGATTGAAATTTATATTGTAACATTTCATGCTGTTCACTATTGCAATTCTGCAAACATGGGTAATATAAATAAATTTCCATCCTTTAGTTCTAAATTATCGCAAAGGAAAATATATTCACTTTCTTGTTATTATTGCCCTGCTTTTGCTTATATACAAACTCAATACTATAATAATCGTTCTTTATTTGACATCATTATATTTCAGCTAGTATCCAATTATATTTAATGTTCTACATATCCTGATTCATAGGTATCGGCATACGACTACTTACGTTGCCGTATGTTGACGGGCCGTTCATAAAAATCGATGATTTTTGGAAATTTGTCATTGGTGAGAATTGTTTAAATTTATTGCAATTTATTACTAAATAATCAATCTTTTTCAAATACCAGAATATTACATTTATTCATTGCGATCATTGACAAAACACATTAAACTTTGAACTAATTTTTATATTAGTTAATTTCGTATTTAATAATGACCAGTTCTTTTGTGCAATTACAATTAAATTCTTACTATTTAATTGTTAAGTACTTTCTCTCTTAATTTGATAAATAAAGTTCTATAATGATTACATAGGAAATCTTTGTGCTCTCTTCCCGTTCTCGAATGATTTCATACCGTAGTAAAATGTCCACGGCATCTTCTCTCTTCTGTCGCCGAATATTGGCCGCCTAATTTTCCCTGTATTACCTAAAGCGCTTCTGTCCTAGATTTATTACCGAATTATTATAATATATAATAATGTTTAATTTCTAAACAAATTCCTCCAAAAGTGATTAATTTAAACATTCGATATGAAATATACTTCCCTACCAATTTATACTTCACCACCGCAGATGGGTGGCTTTATCCAGTTACTTTTCTTACATGCATCAATACAATTCCATTGCAATGGTATTCACCAATAGTCTCGTTCCTAATCTAAAACAATATTTCTGAATCCAATTTTTCTGTCTATTATATGAATATTCAATTTTATAAAATCACCACTATAACATTTAACATCATTTTAGTATTTAAAAATTAAAATTAACAATTATTCTCCTCCCGCATTTAACATCCAATTGTTCCCAACGCAATTAAAACATCTGCTAACGTGTTCCCATCAGACACAATGACTAACGTATAGTAAGTACCTCACTACAAACCGATCAGTTCGACGGCTGCGTACATAAAGGAAGCTTCTACATTTTCTACTTATGACTATGCTGTCTGTACCTAGTTCATTAGGACTTGCCTTCAACCTATAAGAATCGTGTGTTCAAATAGATACATTTGTAGTTCCCACATCTATTTATTCTCTTCCGATACTCTGGAAACCTATCTACATTGTCCACGTTCAAATCTATTAACTACAAAAAATGAATTATATATATATATGCCCTAAAATGCTATTATTCTTTGGAGTATCATGCAAAATGTGAATGCAGAAGTAAACAGTAGCTGAATTGATGCACCATTTCTGTTAATTTTGATTGAGTTACGCAATGGAAACCAATGACAATACAAATAAATGGAAGGGTACCAGAGCAATTTCGAGTTGGCTGTACTGCTGCAAAACTGTTACAATTGGTCTTTAAATTTTCACCCGTTGGTTTCCTCCCTGAGCTCTTACATTTATGAAGGCTAGTATGTTTGAAAGACTAATTGTTAACATAACAGTCAAAGGGAATTCATTAATAAATATAGTGCGATTGGTAGTTCTAAAACGCATTCAGCGGTGCAATATGTTTTTAACAAATTTAAATCTAACGATTCCGCTAAGAATTTGCTTCGAAGAACCAAGAGGAAAGTTAAGACGCTAGGGAAAATAGACTCTGTAAGGGAGATCAAGGCAAAGCCTAAATGAAATATACAAAAATTGCGCATTTTTTTGAAATTTGCCACAGATAAAGAAGCGAGTCCCTCCGCCGGATACTCTACAGCCATGGAAACATTCTCAGGCAGAGGCCGTTTGTAAGTACGAATAGCCATTACTATTATTATTATTATTATTATTATTATTATTACTATTTTCATCTTTCATATATTAATAGTTAAATTGTTGGGAAGGGATTCTGAAACTCAAGAAAGCGTGCGCAGGTTTCTCCCCCATACGTCACACACAGTTTTGTGACTGTTTTGACTTAATAAATAAATAAATGAGTGTGTCAAGAAAGTTATTTATTAAAAAACATTATTAACTATTAAATATTTTAATACCAATTTTCAATACACAATTTGGTATTGTAATGATTTACACGATCCCCAATGGTGTGCATTTGGATGATAAACAGTTCAAAACATTTACAGCAAAGACGCCATAGTAAAAAAATAAAACCGAGTGAGGAAGAGAATAAAGCGAACCCGATACTTGTGCGAGTTTGGACTATAAACATTAGATCCGGCTGTGATTTAGAAACATTTTGAAAGTTATCCCAGTGAAATCGCGTCAGGCAATAAAAAGTTATTGAAATTTTCGTATTTCGCATGTTTGTGTTGAGGAAAATATTAATGGAGTCCATTGTTGGAGCGATGAAACGCTTATAAAGAAGAGGGTTTTTCGAATACTGCAAGAAAACGCGATAAGATATCAAATTCAGACTTTCGGGGGCAAAGAAGAAAAATTAGCTGCATCAGGTAAAATTTATCCCATTTAAATATCTTGACAGGAAGTATCGAAAGTTTAATAAAACAGATAAATTAATTCAAGCAAAGCTTAGCAGAAGAAGCGATTAGAACAAATGCAGTGCGTTCCATTTCACATTCAAAAAACGGAATACAGGAAAATAAAAGGATTTTGACCAAAAGAAAACAAGGAGAACATCAAATTTTAGGAAATTGCCGGGAGAATTTTATCAAAACTAAAACGGAAATAAAGTGTTTCGGAAAACGTTAGAAATTAAATATTTTGAGAGAACCAAGGTGACGCGATCGTCAGTTATCGAGCGATCAGGAAAAGTGCTGAAGCAAGGATAACAATGCTAGGTTAAGAAGATTTGCCAGAATGTGCCTGGACTTGGTGAAGGCAGGATGTGTGTTCGCGTAGGCGATTCTTGAAAATTTTTGTAAAAGTGCGGAAGTTATGAACATCATCCGAAATAGTAACCGGAATATTTTACGTACGTTGTGAACAGTCGTGGAAAAATTTCATAAAGAAGGGAATTTTCGGAACTATTCTGAAATTCGGCAACGCCCGCTGGACTTGCGAGCGAGCGGCGGTGCGAGAAATTTTGCAACGGTGGGGAGCGCGACGTTGCATTGATAATTAGAGGCGCGGAATTTGATTCCGGAATTCAGTGAGTTTTTAATAATTTGAAGGGTTTAAAAAAAAAAAGAGATGGCAGCGTGAACTCCGACACCATGAGTGAACTGTGATGCGTATGCGAGTGTTCCGGAACTGATGGCGACAACGGGAGGCGCTGTTGGGCGTGAATAATCACCAGGCACGCAGATTCGTCGCAGAGCAACAGCATACGTGAGCCAAAGTATTTTGACATTTGTTTGTTTGTTTTGATTGAAGAAAGCACTGTCGAAGACCAAGTCGTGTAATTGGTAGATTTTAAGACGGAAATCTCGACAGAATGCATTCTGGGGTTTAGTTATATGTGTGAATGGTATTTGTTTTGTTGTTGTAAATAGTTTGCGTGAATGAAAAGTATATATATCTATGATTGTGTATTGAGGAGGAGAAATGTTTATTTTGTTGTTGTTTTGATGCTGGGTTGTGTTGATGTGTGCCGTTAGAGTACCAGTGCTGTTGCAGCACTAAATAGTGCAAATTGAAGAAACACATGATAACGGCGATTGAATAAACTTCATGGCCATTTTGGGGTCATGATTCGCAAAATCAATATGTTTTCGCAATCATTTACGTAGCATTAGACTGATCCACGCGCGTAGACGCAATACCTTGCTCGCGTCTGTACAGACGCACCGCAGACCACGCCCAGGTGAGTAGAAAGGCCAGGTAAGCTAGCAGAGGGCAATTGTGAGTAGGAAAGGGAAAGTTATTTATGTAGCACCCAACGCGAGGCTAGTGTTTATTGGTTTGTTCGTAAGAAGAGGCTAGAGCAGGGCAATTTATTAACGTAACGGTATAACGTGACAGGCGTGTAGAGAGAGGCCGCCCAACCCATTACAAGTGACCGCACGACGTGTGGGCGGGTTTATAGAAAGAGTAGGAAACCCATTACAGAGTGGGAGTGAAGCGAACCATTACAGTATTCAAAATAATCAAATAACTAATACTTTATAAATAATTAAAAAATGCCCACAGCTAGGCATTAAATTTAATTTTCATGTAAATGAAGGTTTTTTCTTATAAATTATTAAGAAGAAATTAAAGAAGTCATCTTCGTCAACATATCAGCTTTATTAAGATAGCCGGCTTTCGACGGCTTTGCCGTCATCGTCAGTCTCGCTGCTGTCTGCAAGTCGCTCGACTTTTGCCGACAGCGGACTGACGATGACGCAAGCCTCGAAGCCAATATCTTAATAAAGCTGATATGTTGACGAAGTGATCTTTATTCTTCTTATAAGAACATCAACAACATCAATCAAATTCCCAATTTATAAATTATTATCAAATGCAGAGGTATACAAGAGTAAACAAATAACTTCCCTGCTGAACGCCTACTTATTTCAACATGAACATTTGATTCCAACAGAAATTTGATATATTCCTTGTGTCATCTGTTCATAAATTTGTCAATTATATCATATGATGATGAAATATAACATGGTTTATAACAACATTTCAAATAACAAATACATGGAAAACACTTGTATGAACATAATAGTAAATTCATTGAAATATACATGAACACATAGCACTTAACCACTGTTTTTAAATTACTTTTAAAATTACTTTTTACACACTTAAATTCCAATATTCTTGTCCAAACACAATTTATGAACTTTATCAAATGACCAGTTTACTACAGAATTTTGCGATAAGAAAAACGATTATAATTGCATATTTTCAATCGTTCATATATATATTACATTTGCAAAAATGCAAAATACTGTCTTTCTCGAATCATTAGGACAGCTAGGGAACACATTTCAATTAAAGAAACTAAAATTCAAAGACCAACTGTATATTTATCACTAAAGTAACAATTAAACTAGATATTAAGCAATTAATTTGCATCTCATATCAAAATTGTTATTTTGCTATCATCAAATCAGGGACAACTTGGGGACACTCCCCGGCAGGACTAGCGCACATTTAGGAATTGTTTATAAAATTGTTAATTGTTGCAAAATTGTTAATTCGCAGTGTCTGGTTCTGGAACATCAGAAAACCCTTCTAACTTTAAATTGCAAAATTGGAAATTGTTTATAATTTTACAAATTTTGCAAATCTTTTTTATTCTCATCTCAATTCCCTTTAGACAAGATGCAAAATTCCGCAATCCAACCGGATCTATCGCCTTTCGTTTTCGAGATACGCAATTGTTTATAGGATCTTAGCGACTGATGCCAACCCTCACTTGTTTCCAACGCTCAATTCATTCGATCTTGGCAGTCAAGTATAAAATTCAAATAGATTTGCAGTGTCTCGCTTTCAGCTGATTAAATTGTATTAACGATTTGTGACGACAAATCGATGGAAGTGTTGCTCATGAGCTTTCTTAACTTTCGAAATTTAATTTCTATTCTTCATGTATCGTTGAAACAGTAGTTCCGTTATTTTGATTCGTCTGTGTTACAAATAAATTCTTTGTAAATTTCAAAACGCTGAGACTAACTGTTGTCCTGCAAATTTGAAGATTTCCTTGTGAGTTGGATGCATTCTATTCAGTGTGCAAAGTGTATGCCAATATGTTCAATATCTGGGGAGGAAATTCATTATCAACAAATTATTTTGCAAAATGCTTTTGGACAGAGAGGTGTCATGATAGATCATTTTCATATTTATTTCACGAGGGAAGTTTTAGGCAGCAGATATATTCTGTGTATTATTTTAATTTGGTGAAATTAAATCATATGTGAATTTTGAAATAGAACGATACATTTTTTACCTGTAATGAATATATCAAAAGAGGAATTCAATCATGTCTCATTTGTTAATAATTTAAAGAGTAATAATGTATATTTGACACTGGGCTTGCGCAATAAAAGGTAAAAGTTTTCCAGTCTTTCAAAGAGTAAACGTTTGTTTCTGACAGCAGCATGTATTAATTCAGAACATGTTCACTCTCAATCTTTCCTTGCTTTCTCTACGTTAATAATTCAAATATTTTCTCAAATCATGTAGTATTTCATTAATTAAAACAGTACCTTCTGGCGTACAGATTTACTCAGAACATGGCTATGGGTGAATAACTGACATAAATCTAAAACAGCAACATAGATACAAGTAGCTCAAAATGCATGTATTCGTTTTATTTTCGACCTTCAAAAATACGATCATATTTCAACCTTTATGCCACTCTAAATTCTTACCGTTGATAAAGGCGGTTACTTCACTGCCTTCTCCTCCTTTACAGATTTTAAACAGCACACATCATGCCATCCTATCACAACGATTTCAGGTTATGAGCTACATCGTGCGAGCGTCACGCCTTATTTGTATTCCGCATCACAATGACCTGCGTTTAGCAAATCATTCACTGTCACTGCCATCCGTGCTTGGAACAATCTCCCCTCTACTATAAAAAATTGCAGTACATTTCACAAGTTTAAAAAAGAAGTCACTAACTGGATCCATGGAAAAAATACATAACAATAGTCCTACTGCTCGCTTGCCAAAAATTAGATCTGGGCGGACGCCGCACTACGTCAGCACTGTGATGTATCTCATATTTATTCCTATTCCAAAGTTCTACCCCATTTCCTAAATAAATACTTTCAAGTCATCCTTAACGCCTTCTCATATCTCATTTTCTCTCTTTCTTTTCTCTCTCTCCTTCCCCCCCCCTCTCTCTCTCTCTCTCTCTCTCTCTCTCTCCGGATAGCTAAAATCCTCGCTCTTTCTTTTTGTGTTCTTGTTCTCTCTTAGTTTTCATCCTAGGTTACTTTATTCTCCCTTCCCTCCAATTTTCATACTATTATCTAACTATTTAGCTTTATAAAGTAAACTAATCTTTTAGCACACAAAAATATCATTCCTCCTCCTATCTACTTTTACATTTATCACTATATTTAAAAAATGATATCCATTACCTAGCTATGTCTCTGTAATCTACTCGTACACTCTTTCAATCATTTTTAAATAACATATAAAGAACAAACTTACATCTCATACTACTTTTATTGCAGTACGCAGATGTATGCGTAGCTTTGTTGTGTTTCACTAATTTGCAATATTTCTGTTCAGTTCTTCATCTCTTACAAACTGCCGTACATTTAGATATAATATTAAATTCAAAATATATTTGCCTTTTGTTTTTCTTCTTTGTATTTGTGTGCACTTAAATTGTTTACTTGTATTGTGTCTTGGCCTTAAGCCGCCATCCTGATTGAGGTTTGCTTGGGTTTACTCAATCGCTAAGGCGCATGCCGGATGGTCCCCTTGCAGTCCCAGAAATAAAAGTAGAATAAATCGTTGGCTTACGGGTGAGAGATGTTGGGTCAGGTTTTCGGGTCTTGGGAATACTCCAAACGGAAAAAATTTCCTAAGTTCTTAAAATTTCAATTTGTTAGTTTGTGGAATATTTTAACTAACTTTTCTAAAAAAATTGATTATATCCATATTTTTAATTAATTGTTTAAACTTTATTTAAAAACCAAATAGTTTACGACACTATCATATAATAATAATAATAAGTATTATTAATATTAGGAAATATACGCAAAATCATTTATCATTATCAATGTTTTCAGTTTCTCTCAGGGCTTGAACTTTTGACTTCGCTTGTATGCTGACGAGATTCCCCCTTCTAGTTTTTAGGGTAATTCAAGAATACGTACGTAATTTATTTATTTATTTATTTATTTATTTATTTGTTATGGGTGACACATTGTCTCAGGATTGAGAGGTGTAGTCTTAAAAGAGCAAATCCGGGTTTCGTGAGCTCCTTTGCACATTGCATCACTACATTTACCGCAGGAGTCGACGCAACGGAAGAGAATGGCCTCACGCATATCACGAAATTTCTCGTTCAGATTACGGAAACCAGCAGTCGGTGTGCGTCTTTAAAACTCTTTATTTCTCGAAAATTTTGTTATGTAACATATGGCGATATGTATATTTATGCACTCTTCTCTTCACGCTTGTTATGATGAGCTAAAAAAATCTATAGGTTCTATTTAAAAAATCAAAGTTGGTCAATATCTCTGCAATAAAAATGCAATCGAATAATATTATACATGACCATATTGTGCCCGTTGCATATAATAGTTTTAGTGAAAACCGCATCTCAGTATCTGCAACGGTCAGGAGAATATTGAAGGAACATCATAGTGGGCCACACGGTATATTCAAATCCATATACTTCCATTTTTAAATAACGTTGCTTCCATTTCCATTGAGGCAGGATATAGCATCCCTCACGCCTTATGTTTGAAATGACCCTCAGAGGTCACTTGCACGAGTCGCCGTGTTATTGAATTGAACTCTTGAAATGTTCTGTTCATACAATAGTTCCCGAAACATAAATTCCAACAGGCCATCTCAAACTTATAGTAGTCACACCTATTTTCAAACATTGAGTAGATACCGCGGACTGTGAGACCGCGTAAGTTCTAAACAAACTTCATTCTCGTTCATGAGCATGTGTTAATCAGTCAACTTTTTTGGTTCGGAGGGCTGTGATTCTTGGAGACTAATAGTGTAGTGGACATGGTAACTCTCTGCATCTAAAGCGAGTTCGTTTTCTGTTGATCAAAACTTTTTGGGATTGAAAACCTTTCTCGGACTTCATGAATTATAATAATAATGCGATTACCAAATAGTCGTCCTATTATCATCACAGTTTAATTCAATTTTTGTCTTTCATTTCGTTTGCATTTTAATCACTTTTCTGTTTCTTAGATATTTTTGTTAATGTATTTTAGGAATGAGGTTTGACTGATTCAATGTAATTCTTGATTTAAGCTAGATTACTGTTTCCAAGTACTCGCGGTTCAAGTCATGTCTTATTGCGATCGGTGAGCTGAAGAATATCTGCATTAAGAGTGGACTGACGATATGCCAAGCTTCAGAAAAAAAAAATTTCATAATCTCGGAGAGAATAATGATGACTAAAATAAAAGATCGTAAAATGTCGCGATCGTAATAGTTTGACTGTCAATCCTAGCAGAATCTATAGCAAGGGCGGTCAATTTTGCCCGCATGGGCATTCGTGTTCCTATTTATGCCTCGCAGGTCTGCCACTCAAAATCGTCATTGCAGCAGGCAACGAAGAAATTTGAGTGCGGACCATTCCTGGGGTGAGGGATTACAAAAGGAAAAATGTTTTTCATGATGTTTTATTAAATAAAACATAATAACTGTTGTAAAAGCGCTTATTTATTGGAAAATGAAAAGTTTGTAATGAAAATTTTCTGAGAATAGAATAATAAAGAGTCCCAACAACTATTAGCACCTCATAACTTCTAAACGGTTCCCGATATGTAAATGCAGTTTTCGCTTAACAATGTGGAATCATAGGGAAATAATGTGCAGTAGATATATTCGAAATATTTTTAGTTTTCGAGAAAATTATTATCTTTGATTTTTAATTGGAACATATATTTTTCACTAGCAAAGATAATCATAAATAGACGAATGCATTGATGTAACATACGTTAATGTTTTCATAGTATATTAGTATACAATTTTACTTTCAGACATGTGATTTTTAACTGAATGTACGAGATTTTCTGTTAGCAACCGTTGCAATTGTGGCATTTGGGGAAGGTTGCCTTCGCGGCGCGAAATTTCTGCGAACAGGGGTCGCAAGGCCACTTTACCCCAAAAGCGATAATGTTGATTTACTGCAAGAGGAAAAATTGCACGTTTAATTTCAAATTTAAGTCCTATAATATAAATATAAAAACGGGTTTATACGGCTATATTATTATCGGTTTTACATCACTACCAATGCGTGAACTCTTTTTTATTTAGTCGCAAAATATCAAAAAATACTAATACAGTTTGTAACCTGTAACCAGTCAGTTACCATACCATACCATACCATACAGTCAGTTACCATACCATCAGTTACCATACCATACAGTGTAACTTGTAAATACCATCAGTTACCATACCATACAGTTGAAATATTTTATTGAAGTTTCTCAAGAAAATATTTGGAGTCTATCTAAACGGAGATGGGGAGGCTTTCTAATTGTAAATTTGGTGTCAGAAAATAAACGGACGCAGAATATTGCCTGGGAAGTGAAAATTAATATTACGCAACATCACGCTTTAATGTCATCATTCGACGACTTTCTTGCTATCGATATATCAACATATTTTAAAAGATAACATTATTATTCAGCTTCATTTGTTAGCATAAAGAACTCGATAAATGGATTAAGACGTACTTTTTTCGTTGGGACTCCACTGTGGCTTCTAAACTCATCACACGGTAAAAGACATTATTTTGCCTAAATGAATATAAGTTAAAATTAATAGCTTTTTACGAACGTTATTCTGGTGGTTTCATCACCAAACAATTGTAATATCAAAACTAGACTATTACCATGCCGCCATTAGTTTTATCAATCAAAAATTTCGGAAAAACGTATTTTAAAATTTCTGATCAGAACATTATAATATGTAAGTTCAGTACAATGTCCATAATCGTTACACTATGCAAATTTGTGTGGAGTGGATATTTAACGTCAGAAAATAACTCCAGTTACTCGTATTGATATACAGGACAGTTTAGTTAACTGGGAGAGATATGTTTGTTTTTTTTTGCAATTGTTTATCTTAGGATAGCCATATAATTATATGAAGTTAATATAAGAAACAGTAATACAAATTATTAATTTTCAAGTTTTAGCAAATTTCGTGGAATGCAGAAACTTAGACGAAAAAATTATCCATTTAATTGCTTTATCTTAGGATAGCCATATAATTATACGGAGTAATATACGTAATGTAGAGAAAGTTATGTACAAAAAAAAACGGCGGATTTTCGGCAGAAAAAAATTCATTGCCGGATCCTGATGAAGAAAAAGTGGATAAATGCAGTTGCTTAATTAAGAGAAAAAAGTGGTCTAACACGTGATGCAGCCATAAATTCTATTTTGTTGGTCCTTGATGCCGAAAACTCAATTGAAAGCGAAACGCCCGCCATCTGTCCGTCGGTGAACACTAGCGCATAAACCATGTGTAGGATTTTTTTGAAATTGAAGAAACATCTATCTGTAGTTGAAGCTTTGAAATTTTGAAATCCATTCTTTTTAAACTTGGGGGTTTTGACTGCTTCTCACGGATATTCTCGAAATTTTCTAAAAGTTTTGCTCAAATTTTTCTTTAAATTTATTGTAATAACAGAGGAAAATATCCATTTATAAAAGTGGCATATGTTCTATTTTCACGGTTAACAGGATTTTCGGAAAATTGCAAAAGTTTGAATTTTTCTATGTCTTCCCATTAACTGAAAAATTGCAAATTTTCCCTTCAAATTAAATTTGTTATCCATAATTACTTCTTTCATTAAGGTCTTGCACATTGTTTTGAAAATTTTAAGTTTCCTCGCAATATGGCGTACAATATTTTCAATTTAAAAAACAACAAAAAAAGATTTTCTTGTCTTGTCTCTCACGTAGCTCATATTTTCATTATAGACACTTTGTTCACATTATTGTATTTTAGTGTATACATATGTCTAATAATGTTGAATAAAATTTCTCGAAACTCAACATTTTTAGAAAAATGAGTACACCAAATTCCGCATTTTTAGAAACGCTCAAACACCATTTTCTCAAAATTGCTCCAATTTTTGTTTCATATTGTTTTCAGCAAATAGTACTAATTGCAATTCGTTTAGTATGACGTTAAATTCATTTTTGTGTACTCTTTCGTTTTTTTTGTAACACACAGATGTACTTTTTATGTAATTCTCACACCGTTAATATGAACATTTGCATTGATTTGCATTCATGTGTGTTTCCAATAACTTCGAATGAAGTTTTTCGAAAACTCAAGAGATTCCTCTCAAAAAGAGTTGAAAATTCCTCCTTTACAGTAATGCTTAATCGTCATTTTCTTAAAACACTATCAAATTTTTCAAAGAAAAATTCTATTTAGACAAGGTTTTCTTTAATATTCTGAATTTAATATTCTATATACGTTCTACTATTTGGAAACCGGAAAATAGGAGAAAAATGAAAAATGTGTTTTGGGTGACGATAGATGACAGTTGGCGAGAGAATGTAGGAAGATCTAAAGCCAGTCCACAAGGAATAAGAAATACACATGAGAAAGTCTGTGCCATCTATAATTCTCCTCTAGATACCTTTTTTCGTATATTTCATATATTTTAACATAATTTTACAGTATTTAAATACTTTTTACGAGAGATGCAACAATAGTTCTTTTTCTTTCTTTATTTATTTATTTTACGTCAAAAAAACAGTTAAAACTGCGTATGAGGAAAAGTGAATTGTGTAAGTAATATTTCAAAATTCCCAGATCCCTACACTATGTTTAAGTACCACCTACATTTTGAAAAAAAGGAGCTCTCATATAATAAAATCTATTTTAAAGGATAAAAGTGGCACAATTTTGGTCTATCCATGTTGTCCTTCGGAATAACACCACCGCGACAACATGGAAACGATAATTCCAATAATTGTATTTCCCACTGATTTCTAGAAGACGTGCACGGAAAATGAAGTTACATTTATGTCCAGAAGCAACACTACGGGCCATCTCAGCATTTGCTCAATGGATCAGGGAAACTGGACGAAAAACCTGAACGAGATGGGGGGGTCATTGACCCGGAGGCTGCAATACAATACTTGTTACAGATTGTTTATACACATTTATACAGATTAAATGGTAAATAATGCATTATGTATCATTCTTATAATTAATGTTACTTTTCTTGTGATGCTCAGTATAGTCTCTAATTATAGTGAAACAGTTGTGCAGTAGAAACAATTTCACTTGGGATTTAAACTTTTCAATCGAATTTAATTGTTTAATGTCATCTGGCAAAGTGTTGAAAATAATGTACATACATGTATGTGAATTTTTTGTAATGATTTCTACGTCGATTGTTAGTAGTAATAGACTTCGGCATTTTCTGAAAATATATATTCCCGCCCTAAGCAAGTCATTTTTGACAAAGCCACTGTTTCGTAAATAACAGACAAGGTAATGGTAAATCCACACATGAAGAGAGGCTTCCATGAATCATGGGTAGGATTTGCTTATTATTTGTACAGCCTGTTTTTGTAATCTAAAGTCTGGGAGCTATATAGATGTATTTCCCAGAATATTATGCCATATCTCAGGCGGAATACATCGCGAAATATACACAACGAACAGTATGAAGGCTGACTGAATTTGTAAGACCTTGAACGCGTAGCGTAATGAACTTAATTTTGTGTTCGTCATTTAAAATGGACGTTCATTTATATTTGACTGAATTGAGGGACCTAAAAATTGTTGCCTTAACATTAATGTAATTGTACACCGTTCAGTTTCAATGGAACATACAGACTTGTTTATTTTGAAATGGAAAAACTGCATTAAAATCGTTTTCTTTTTCGTTTACTATTAATTTGTTATTTCGGACAATTCCTTCAGACAATTCCTGAGTAACCTATTCCATTTCTTCTTTCACAAATTTTAATGTCAATCGTACGAAATGTAAGGTTCCTGTGACGTCATCAACACCATTGTGTTAAGTAGATTTGCAAAACTAAAGACAGATTTCTATCCAGTCTAAACTAAACATTTGCAAGTGAAGTTCTCTTGAACGAAAGGCAGCAGACATGATTACATCAGTAAGTATTCAACAGCTTGAGTAGTTCATCTGACCTTTTTGGATCAATTTTTTATGTCATTTTATGTTTGCTTTTTTAAACATTTTAAAAACATTTTTAGGAGTGTTTTTAAATGATCATTCTTTGTAATGATTTAGGTTATCACAACTATCGTTGTGAGGAGCAGGTCACTGAAACTCCTCAATACAGGCTGAATTCGATTACCATTTAACAAAGTAGTATTGAATATTCTCTACCACAGATGCTGCAGTAGCAATGATGATTGTCACTGAACCATATCAGCTGGTGCTCTTGGGTTTAAGTTGCTTTTTTGTTGATCATGCTGTCACTATAATGTTTCTGAATTCTCAATTAAAAATATTAAGATTTTTATACAGAAAGATTTTTGAGGACTTAACTGAGCCACTATCCACCTAATCTCAAAAGATTCGGGCCAGCTAACCGCATTATTATGAACTTTAATAAATTTTAATACGTTATTATAACTAAACTTTAAGCATTATACGCGGCGAAAACTACATACTTCATCAATGGTAAAAAGTTCCTGATTTAATGAATATACAGTTCTTATTTTATTAGATTGATGCAAGTCACCTAAATTATCGAGAAAAATTAAAATTCTCACTCTCACATTTAAAAGCGAAATATCTCCTTAATCGGCTACCACATCCAGCGACAGCTTCAAATGTGCCAGGGAGTTTGATACAAATTTAATACAAATTCAAATAATTTTTCACTTCAACAACATTTTAACTTTCTCAACATGTTTTCTGCATTATTTTCTTTAGACATGTTTTTTTCTCTATCTCACTACCTCAATACCATAGATGTCCATGTGACTTAAAATAAATTAAAAAGAATATTTTAGGTGGGCTGACTGACCCACGATCACCATGCCTCACTTTACAGGATGAGTTTTATAAATTTTCCTCTCTAAACTAGTTTATTATTCTCAAATACATATGAGTATTCTTTCTCATATTCTCACGCTCAAATGACATTAGATTCAAATTTCCTCCACATATATTGGTGCCAGATCTTTAAACGTCTAGCGCATGTAATATTATTAATATTTATTATATATATATAATAAATTAAAATATATATATATATATATATATATATATATATATATTGTAAAGAATATTGCGTCATCCCCCGGCGCCACTCCGAGGTGCCTGTGATCGCGGGTTACGTCATCTGCCGGCGACCACGAGCTGCCCGTGAGCGCGAGTTGCATCACCTGCCGGCGGATTACTCCAGAACAGTCGGGCGGTGTCCGGAAGGTTTTGATTAGTCTCAGGTATAAATACGCGCGATTTAGCCGGCGACCGCGAGGGGCAGTCTCAAGTCCGCAGTGGAAACTGAATCCAGAAGTGTGTGCATCGCGGTGAATAATAGTGCAGTGATTGTACTTCAGACGTGAACCGTGGTCGCATCACTCGTGGTCGGCACGTGAACTGTGACCAGTGCGATTTAACGATCGGCAAGAAGAATCGGGCCAGTGCTTAGGACTGTGCGAGGCAAGAGGAGCAGGTAAATAAATCAAGAGAAGTGTAGTAAATAACGAAGAGGGCTTTATAAATAACCCAACAGAAGTAAAATGGTAAATAGCTAAGAGAAGTGAATAATCAAACTGGCTTACTGCTTAATTCCCAGAAAAATAACTTATTGGCCGCCAGCCGTACAAGACAAGCACAAATTTTACATAAGTCCTACTACGTAGTCTAGCGAGGTGACCTATGCTTGCACCCCAATGTGAAACATGTGATACAAGCTAACATAAAGTCAATACTTGAAATTGAGAAGACTGTTGTCAAGCATTCGAACTTTTCAAATGGACGCTCCAGGTTCTAAATAAACAGGATCGTAATCTTCAAAGGACTCAATACTGGAGATATAACAACTAAATAACTTTAAACATTACAATTTTATTCACAGAAGTATTTTACAAACAGAAGTTTTTCCTGATACGCAGGATCACAAGCAGCTGCGGGAAAACACAGAATTACAAATATACAAAGTAAATGAAGGACGGCAGGGCCGTCTGATGAATGATAGCCATTGGCGCGTCAAAAATGCGCCGACATACAGAATTACAGTATTTCAGTCGACCTTCAACAAAACCCACTCTTAGGCGAGGAAGCTAATACACATACATATGAACTTGTAATAAAGGGGAACACTATTAACTTGCGCACAACAATGCGCTAACATATACAGTAGAATTACTGCCTTGTAATCAACCTCAGAAAATGCCCAATTTAGACGAGGAAGATGAATACATACATAAATAAATTTGTAAAAAGAAGCTGTCCTCGGTCTTCTTTTTCATATACAATGATGAGAAATTGCATTACCAAATGAGCCATTAAACAAATTTTCATAGGAGTGCAATTACTCAAAATTCTGGAAATGGACTCTCTTACTATAATCTCATGTAACTTACAAACATGAGAATGCAGCAGGGTTACCTGGACGAGAAGGAGCGTCTGGCGCTCGCCTGTATCTCGTTGAACAAAGCTGTGACTGGACACGAACGTCGATCAACATACGGCCTAAATAACGTATGTGACCCCAATTGCCCTGTGCTGATGACGTGTTGTCGCCCATTGACTCTCTGCTGGCCATGGACCAGTGACGCGAAAGCCCAATGGCCGCGGGTCCAAAGCTACCGCACGACCAGCAGGCGCCTTCCAAAGCCCGGCCGAATGCGGCCGAGGCCGCTCCATCACGGCAGGAGCAACAATCCATATACGCCGAATGCGCTGGCGCCGTCTTACTCACGACAGGGAACATATACTCGCCGAATACGGCCAGATGCCGTCTTTTTACTTCACGACAGGAACATAAACTGCAACATTAACAGAAACATGAGAAATGCGCAGTATCATGTTGAGCTTCCACAACAATCGGAGATCAGCAACTCTATACAACGTAACGTACTCATAGACTGAACCTCTACAACAATTGGAGGTCATTACTGTCAAACAACAGAACGTTCAGAGTAAACCTGCTGCAAAACAACTTAGAACATAATCAATTATTCAATTTACAAATATCAATACAAGAGTTCCACAACACTAAAACATACATTTCAAGAAATCATATTATTATGCACTCGTACATACTTTAAAAAACGCATGGTTCTGAAGGAATCGGGCCCTTTACTTAAAATACCATAAAATGGCTCAGGTACATAAGTGAAAGCATCATATGGCAAAACAAAATAATAAGCATTAACAACTATTGTAACGTACTCTTGAAGGAGCCGGGCACAAGAATAATAGGCTACTATAACAACATTAAAAGTAGAAAAGGGCACCAGCGCTGAGACGCGTACGTCTTATATACTATCTCTGAAGGTACAGTGGTACGCGAGGGGGTACAGTAGCGGGAGGTATCGATTCATTATTAGAACCTTTTGCCTAAGAGCGTAGAATGTAACGCCTGCCGAAGCAGGCAGCCCGCCTATCATCCGGAGGTGGCGGCCTCTTGTAGAGAGACAAGGCACTATACACACTCTCTGGAGGATGCAGAAATAATTTTTAGATTTGATGAAAAACATTAATTCTGAGGCTACAAAGGCAAAATGAGGTGTCCAAATGATCCTAAATTTAATGTAAATTGCGGATTTGATATAAGAATCCGCTACATTCAGTGGTTCTCTTATAATAAGAAACTCTGCTTTGTAAATCTGAAAATTGTTTTGCACATGATACAATTCTTTTCTCAGGGTCTTACCAAAGCAAAAAAACTAGCTCTCAGTAACAATTTCCTTAGGTTTCTTGAAACCTTCTCATGGCCATGAAATCACAGTTTGACTGTTCAATATTGTTCTTTAGAGAAAATTACAGATGAAAAGTTATCCATATATTACTATGGTAAACCTAATTACATGAGGAAACCTTGCAAACTATGGATGTAGAATCTTCTCAGCAGGTCTTCCAGACAATGTTACTTTTTAGATGTCTACACGCCGAAGTTCAGTAACTATGATTACTTAAATTTCAAATTAACACAGCTTTTATAAATAACAATCAAGCGTTTTCAGTGATTGTGTTAAGAAACAAAATAAACGTTTTGTTGTTTTAACATGAGACTTTTTAATTCACCACCTAAAAACGCACATATATATATATATATATATATATATATATATATATATATATATATAAATTGTGTATTAATTTACTTATTTATATTTAATATTCCAATGGTAATCTAAATATTATAAAATATAAAAGTATTAAATATTTGGTCGGTTTTTGGTATGATGAAGTCCCCAATTCTAATGAAAATTGACCAATTGGAATAACAAAACACAGCTAAAACGATGATAATATAGGAGATGGCATTACAATAAATGCTCTGGAAAATCGAAAACTGATTTCGGAAGTTTTGAAACCTGTAAACGCCTTTTATCCAAAACATCTCATTTTGGATTTGATCACTTTATCAATAACCAGCTATTTGGTAAACAGTAAAAGATACAAAAAACGTTTCCTATTACTAATGGGCTTTTTAAGAGTGTAACAATTATTGGGATCCATTTATTGTATTTTATTTAAATTATCTATGTCGCTGCTCAAAGTTGAGACTCATGGCAGTTGCTTAGGCCAAAGGACGGCTCTCTGCAAACAATCCTATTAGAAAACTCTAGCAGAAACTTCTACTACATAATATGAATCGATGTGTTAAGATATCGTTTAAAAAAGAATAAAAGATTTGCTTAGAAATTAAGACTACTCTTTTTATTCCCTTATATATTAAAGGTTCAAAATGTTACCAACTCCTCTGATATTTGAAACGAAATTAATGTGGCCGTTTTTTGTAAGCTTAAATGTTCGTACACGCCTGTTGAACAAAATATATTACGTTATTTAATACTGGGTGGCAAGAATTCCATTTGCTTTGATTGTTGTCTCTAGTCTTTGCAACATAGATTTCAGCAACGTTACCGTAGTCGCAGGGTCAATTAAATTTCGTTCTCTTCAGACATGCGTGTTTAATATTTTATTAGACAAAGTGTATATTCTATATTCTATCCTATACTGACCACATATGACCTACAGGGTCAAGTATGACTTCAGTAACGTCATGGAATTTAAGAAGTGAATGAATTTGCTTAGTGTTTTAAGGTAGCTCTAGTATCTAGTGGCGCTCTAGAGGACTAGATTAGTAACTATGAGAGTGGCACCAAATATAAGAATATTTACTGCTTAAATGTCTGGACTTATTTTCATTACTGGACATGGATTGATGCACAAGTCTGGTCTAAGGGATCCCAATTCTTTTGTGAATATTCTGTCTTCATAATTCAGTTTCTGTTAATAATATATTACTTATTCATTAAAATGATGACGATATTCATAATGTTTTGTGAAATTTTTAATTTAAAACACGTTCACGAATTCTCGTACAGATCAGTAATATAAACTAATGTCGCACAGTAGCATTGAGGAACAGATTTTAAACACTGTGCACACTAACACACTAATACGTTCCTTAACGTGTTAGCAAATTTCAAATTCACGCAGACACATGTCGCGGTCGCACATGATTTATGACCGACGAGTGCAATAAGCGCAATATAATTCCTCACACTTTCTTCCTACAATGAAGAAACCATCCTCGTGTTAAAGGGTTACAGCGGCCACAGGCCTCCTGTGACTAATGCCCTGTTGCCGAATCTTGAGCTGTTGCCACTTGCTCGGTTATCGCTTTCGAGCAAGGATAGCAAAAGGTACATTGCCGGCGTGGAGAGCTCTACAGTTCTGTCGGAAAATAAACGAGTTCCAGTGCACTGAAACAGGTAATCACTGATTCTCAAAAATATTTGATCGAAGAAAAAATCTACGATGGACACAGTTATTCACTTTCTGTTCATTGACTACCAATACAAACAATAGAAAAGCCGGTTTAATTTTCTTGTTTTATTGATAACGGTTACGCGGTTACGTAATATATTACAACTTTACAATTACTAACACTTCATTCTTCTACAACCTTAAGGAAACGACAGAGACACGGGCTTCAGAGACAAAAATATATAATTATTGAAAAGCAAAATGATATATAAAATTCCACGTCTACAACTGATTTCCAAAGTCATTTGTCAGATACATACTCGTAATGTATAGAATGAAAAATAAGTAGTGCAGGCTAGATTTCAATCGAGATCTTCAGCACAAGAAGAAGTTTATCCAACCAACACACTACGATACGTCGCAGGCAGGTCGCTTATGTAGTGTTTTGAATATTACAATGTTCTTGATGCCAGAAAATTCTTTCTGAAAATCGCAAAAGTTACTGTTTTTTTTTCAGATAAAATTCTCAATAAAACGTATTTTAAAATGTGTAGTATTTAAAACGATTGTACTTTGGAAATAAATCTCCAGCATGTGTATTGGTGGTGTTCGGAAAACATATATATTTTCACCATATAACTCAAACTTCTTTGCGAAACACTCATATTTTAAGAAACGTGCACACGATGATTTGAAAGACTAATATTAAAGAACAGATTGCATTAATAAAGAACATATAATTATTCGTCTAACGAAGTGTATTCTTCAAACAACATTCATAAAAGATTTGTTACACACGATCCGCTTATAGCTTTAAGTTGAATTCTATTATGCGCACGAATAATATGAAACAATTGAATATTTGTAATATTGAAAATAAAACTTTGTAATGGAAATAAGACTTACTATGTTATTAAGTACACGTGCAAAGGTTGCGATAGCTCAGTGGCATCGTTACAGTTTTCCCTGTAATGTTGCTAACCGCAAAGCCCTAGAGTTCGAGTTCCGACGTTGGCGGATGTTCGACTGTGGTTACATATGTAGGTCGTGAAAACTTTGGAGCCAAGTTTTAAAAAGAGTTTGAAAGTGCTCCCCTGGGGCTTTAAATTCAAATTAACCTCAAAATTTAAAGAATTATTTTCAAAATCGCAGGGCCTCGATTCGGGCCAGATCGTTAATCGAAAAATTAATTTTTGACAAAAATTTACAAATAGTTTACACTAGTGTTCACAGAAGAAACAGACAGACAGAAGAGCGGACATATGGACGAAGAGACGACGTTTTAAATAATAATAACACTCTCTTTGGTAACTTACGACCCCAAAAGGTGTATTTCATTAAAACTGACAGCGATTTATCAACATTACATACATACTTCTCTGAATATTACTTTTGTTTACTTTTTTGTTACCCTATGTTTACGAGAAAGTAAATATATATATATATATATATATATATATATATATATATACAGAGCCTGAATTCTGCCTGTCAGAATGCAGTTGTAATGCTATTACATAAACAGGGGGTCCCACCAACTATGGACCACCCCCACAACTTCTAAACGGTTCAGGATAACGAAATGCAGGTTTTGCGGAATCATGGGGCAAGTAACAAACCGTGGATAAATTGTTTATAATATTTTTAATTTTCGAGAAATATAATCATCTTCGATTTTTTAAATGGAACTATATATTTTAATCTCCAGCAATGGATAGACCATGAAAAGAAGATTAAAATGATGTATCATATGCTAATATTTTGATAGTGATTTGAGTATAAGATTAGGCTTTCTGGCATGTGATTTTGAATTAACCGGGTGATCGTGTAGCAGCCCTTGCAACTCTCGCTTTTGGGGAAGGTGGCCATCACCGCGTCTAGACTGGTTGCGTCTTGACTGAGAGGGGTGGCAGTGAGGGATAAGAGGTATAACATAGCAATTTGGTGATGGCACAGACATCACACTAGGAAATACCAATTTTAACAATCAGAATGGGAGATGTTTTCCATTTATTTATTTGGATTTATTCTTTGCCTTCTACTAAAATTTCAAAACATTGATCGTTCCAAAGAACGATATAAAAAATTGGTAGCGTAACGAAGATGTGAATAATAATAATAAATATCATTTTCAAACTCAACAAGGAGCCAACCACCGTCTCTTCGTTGGTAGATGTCATTTTTAATTAAAATGATCGCTCGTCCACTTTGCAACCATACGACTGCTGTTCTTGAATGGAAAAGAAAACGGCACACTTCCGTCTTCTGCATTTTCAAGTTTGAGGCAGCACTTGGCGCTATGAAATGAGAAACTCTCTAATCAGTATGAGCAGTAGCGAATACAGATATGCATTTTTGTTAATATTTGGTAAATTTACACTGATAGAACTGTTAAGAGTATTTCAAGTTTTTTATTACTTTGTTCTTCTGGTAGTACGTGTTTAAATAGGAAGTTTAGGTACCGTGAATAATAAGAGAAAATGTCTATCTATCTATTATTTGATGAATTAATCAAGAGATTACAATGAAAATCTTTAACAATTCTTTCGCTTCCCATATATTAAAATGATTGCTTCTTTCTGCACCGAGTTAGATTTGTATTAATTTAGATATGGCCTATTATTTAATATATTAATAATAATAATAATAATAATAATAATAATAATAATAATAATAATAATAATAATAATAATAATAATAATAATAATAATAATAATAAAATTATCGTTTTCGCTACAATATTTTTTTATTTCGTTCTTTTCGATTATCGTTGATTTGGAATTTCAGAGGAAGAAAAAAAGTTCAACTCATATAAATAACTGGGAAAAAATTCTCATTCAGATCGTTAAAATTGATGTTTGTTCATAAGTTTCTCATGTCAAGATCATGAATTTCTGCAATTACACCTTCATCCTACACCGCCATCCTCTCGCAATTTCTTCACAAAAACAGTATCAACGTCGCTGAAGGGGCCACCTTCAAACGGCGACTGCTGCAAAGGCTGCCCGTTTCATTTGAAAATCTAATGCCAAAAATGTAATTTTATACTCAAATCCACTCTTAAAATACAAACATATGATATATTATTTTATTCCAATGTTCATGATCTATTCATTGCTGATGAAAAATATATATTCAATTCTAAAAATCAAAGATACTAAATTTTCGAAAGCCAGAACTATTATAGAGAATTCCTGTACCAGCATGTTACCTGTCCCATGATTCATTGTTCAGTGAAAATTCATAAACTCGATACTCCTGTCCGTTTAGAAGTTATGGGGTGGTCCATATTTGGTGAGACACCTGGTATCAGCCAACATGAGAAACCCTATGTAACATGATTGATGATAAATGAAAGCGATTGTGCTAAGCGAATGAATAAGGATGACGAAATACGTCTCTGCAGTGGAAATCCTCGAAATGTTTACTTTTCATAGCGTCAAATCTGGTAGCTATATTTTCTTAATTAAACCGCAAAATATCCAAGCAGTTATTCTGCAAATTAAATAAAAATACAATTCTTATTGACAATAATACTAACCTATATATTTTCATAAACAATTACGAGAAGATGTGGAACTTCATTCCAAATTTTCATCCTAAATCGTTACTTTAATTTAACGATTTTATGTTAATGTTTGCTACCAGAGACACGCCGAGCATGCCTGAAAGAACACTTTAAGTAAACGAATTGAGGATATTATGATTATTATGTCGTAGTAGCTTTCCATTGTTGAAATGACTGGATTCTTCATATGAGATTTCTGCGTTTCATAAAGATGACCTCGGCGTATACGCTGCATTTCGAAGACATGAAAACTTCCATGATTTTGACGCGATAAGCGATGACCCTGCAACAATACACTTAGATTCAGAGGGTAGTGTCAAAAAGCATTGGCGTGTTAGTGTCGAATGGAAAAGAATGCTTCTAGCAATTGTTCGAACTTGGACAATTGAATTTTAAAACATGTTTATTTGCAAACTTTGCACCTTCATTGAAATTTACTTAACTGCATACTGTAAGTTCACATTCCTTCAACTACAAATGTCCATAAATAAACATATGTCAATACCTATATTATAATAGTATTATTACTTTTTCGCTTATTCCATGCTGATGCTATATGCTTAAAGGCAGACTTACTAGTTAGAATGAAATTGTGATATTATAACAATGTATTTCGTATTTGGAACGTGTGAATACTGAGGAGCCGGAAGCTTTAATGTCTATATTTATACGTGAAGACAATTAATGCAAAATTATTGTTTTCTTGTATATTTAATTTGAAAATTTTTTCACAATTTTATATGTAAAGAATTGGCTTCCTAAGGGCAGGATAGCTGGCTTTCGAAGGAAAGCGAGTGTTACGATTTACGCTATGCTTCCAGCTATTTCTGCCTTGAAACGTGGAGGAAGGACGCAATTTTCTACCGGGAGGGAGGGGTATTTGAAGCTAATTGATGACTCTTTCTTGCTCCTGGTTGAGATTATTTGGTAGCTGACCTGAGTAGCATTTTTAAAATTTATGCCGTAATTGTTAAAACAAATGGAACTTAATGTATTTAGAATAAAATGAAAAAATTAGGAGCTGGAAAACCAGGAATATCTAAAGAGTAACAATGTTCGTGCAATATATGCAAGTTGTGGCTGGGCTTGTCCTTCCACCCCCATTATTAGAACTACAAATGTATTTGCCGGAGAAACTAAGCGAGCCGTTGCGAAACGGCTTTCAGAAAGCTTTAGCGGGAACCGCCAAAAATAACGGTATTGCGATATGCTAATTTCTTATAAACAATTACGTATCTCGAAAACGAAAGAGATAGCGCGCTAATTGGATTGCGGAATTTTAAAGGCAATTTTAAAAAAACAATACGTTTTGTTTGAAAAATTTAAAAATTTATAAACATTTTCAAAATTTTGCAATTCTAAAGTGGGAAGGGGTTTTTGATGTCCCAGAACCAAAAACTGGCTCCAATTAACAATTTCTCAACAATTAACAATTTTATAAACAATTCCGTAATATGCGCTATTCTTGCCGGGGAGTATCCCCTAATTTATTATAATAACAATTAAAAATTAACAATTTAATAATAATTTAATCAGCTGAAAAAGACACTGCAAATCTATTTCCGAATTTTTATACTTCACTGCCAAGATCGAATGAATTGGGGTTAAAACAAGTGAGGGCTGGCATCAGTCGCTAAGATCCTATAAATAATTGCGTATCTCGAAAACGAAAAGCGATAGATCCGCTGGATTTGCGGAATTTTTGCATTTTATGTAGAGGGAATTGAGATGAGAGAATAAAAAAGTTTTGCAAAATTTGTAAAATTTATAAACAATCTCCCAATTATTGCAATTCTAGTGAGAAGGGTTTTCTGATGTCCTAGAACCAAAACTGCGAATCTTTACCAATTTTGCAACACCAATACCTTATAAATAATTCAGAAATGTGCGCTATTCCCAAGGAGAAGTGTCCTAAGTTGTCCCTGTATTAATTTGATGATAGCAAAATAACAATTTTGATATGATGCAAATTAATTGCTTAACATCTAGTTTAGTTACTTTAGTGATAAATATACAGTTGGTCTTTGAATTTACTTTCTTTTGATTGAAATGGTTCCTCAGCTGTCCTAACGATTCCAGAAAGACAGTATTTTGCATTTTTGCAATGTAATATACATAAGGAACAATTGAAAATATGCACTTAATCGTTTTTCTTATCGCAAAATTTGTAGTAAACTGTCATTTGATAAAGTTCATAAATTGTGTTTGACAAGAATATTGGAATTTAAGTGCGTGTATAAGAGCAATTGTCTTAAAATTAGTGCTATTTTATCTGATATCAACAATGTAATTCTCTTCAAAAAGAATTGTGTTAACAGTGGTTATGCTATGTGTTCATATATATTTCAATTTCTCATGTTCATGTTTCTTCCAAGTATTTTTTTATTTGAAAATACTTACATCTGAACTAGCGGCGCCCGCCATTTTGTACGTCGTAATTTTGTTAGGCACTTCCTCGCGTTGAGATTGGCTACGATAGTCAGAGCTCCGCCTGCGACGTTTCGTCATGACATGGGCTGGGCTGGCCGTGCAAAAGCTGAACTCAGCTGCAGACAGCCGCGATCAATTTATGTTTCAGTACTGTACAAAACCTATTTGAAGAAGACTTGAAATGCGAAAAATACACACACCTAATGCTGAACAAATAATCAGGTAACTTCTCATTTTAATAATAAACATAAATAATTCAGTTGTTTTAGTGAACTGCGCAAATTATAAGCATAGAAATCGCGAGAATAATAAATCATAAAGGAACCAAAGAACCAAAGCACCCTAACCCGGGATCAACCCAAAAACCTAATAAATTCTAATGCAAACACAAACTAAACTAAAAGAAATTAACTCTAATAATACTCTAATTTAATAATCAGTAAGCAATATTCACGACGGAAGTACAATGAATGGGCCGTGAAATTTTGAATGGATCTCCCTACCACGCGTCCAACGATACTGACAATGAGGATTGAATAGAACCGAACGCCGCGGAACGGATAGAACTGGAGCGCTGGCTCGTAATAGTTCCCCATATATAATGGCGCTTTAGAGTCACGAAATTGCCGTCGGCAACTCTTCTGATGAACCGTAGATTTCCTGGCCCCAATATAGTCACCTGGCAACTCGCTGGTAGCTGCAGCTGCATAATAACTTAGCCATAAGTAACTGGTTAATTGGTGTTATTGACTCGTTCCTGGAAATCAATATAAAATTCGAAACGAATCCCAATAATGAGTCTCTTATTTTAATAAATAATAAACTTAATTATAATATTATGTAATTAATCTATATTGTATTTGAATTTAGGATGGAGTTTCCAAAATTTTTGAATGACTGTCTGTGAAGAAAACTGTAGCTTATCTGATAAGAATGAATAGTGACACAATTTCATATATAATGTACGTAATGAACGAAACCATTCATAACCCAATTTGCATTCATGAATATTATAGAACAAGATAGCCTCAATGCACGCAAAAGCAAGCCACTTACACGTGCAATCGTCTAGTTGGCGTGTTAACAAGGATTGCGAAACCGCCTAAGGGGTTAGCATTATCCTATAATCTTATATCCCATAGGGTTGCCATACTAACATGAAAGTATTCTCATAGATATTTATGACATTTTGAAAATTCTTTCATTTAGTTAAATTCCATTATTCAGATACTGTAAGAGTGCCAGGTCCATAGCTATTTCTGATATGTTAACAAAATTCCAAGTTCCACTGATGTTTCTTTAATTTAGATCATGACAGATTTGGATGATGATTTCTGCAGATGACACAACTTGAAAAAGTAATTGACCCAACTCATCTAGAAACGAATGTAACACTATCTTTAATTACTCTTCAAAGCTAGTTGTCATTGAATAAATTAAAATTAAATATTGACAAAACAACTTGAAAAAGTAATTGACCCAACTCATCTCAAAAACAATAAAGAATAAGTGATAATGAGGCTGTGGTTTTAAATAGACTCTTAGGTATGTGTAGAATATTTCGTAATGAAATCTAACTACTTTAAACACAAAACCTTCTGTAATAAAATAACCTCCAATATATTTGTGTTATGGAAATGTGCCAGATACCTAAAACAATGCACTCAAACCCAATTTATTTCATTCTCATAGATATATGATATTGATGGATGAATGGGGGAAGATACAAAAAAAAATTACATCGATTAATGATCCTAGAAGAAATGTCTCAAACATTTAAATATATATCAATATTGTCTTGGAAATATTTATTGCATTAAATTTGAAACACTGACTGTAGCGTTTTGTTTACAAAAAATAACTTTATTAAAACAATCACTTGGTTAGCAACAAAGATTTATATATCTATCATGCATGAAAACATTAGGTTTATGATAGGGCACATTAGCAAGTTCTATTATCAAATATTCATACTGCATTGCTGCAGACTTTTCAGTAAAGGGACCTATACATAAAAGCAAGATAACAAGTTCAAGATATTCTGTAAATGTGCCTTGCTGCTCAATTCCTATATGAACTGAGTGAGTTGCTGAACCCGCAATAGTTAAAAATTCAGTAATTAATATACTTCATACCATTAAAAAGTAACATTTTTTACTCTGTCACATTATATCACTTCTACTCTTATTTGTCTATTTATTTGACAAAAAAAGTTAAAAACTGCAAAATGATGCTATGGGGAAAAGTAAGTACATTTCTAAAATTCTGTGATCCCACACTAAGTCATATACTACTTAAATTTTTAATTTTTGAAAGGAGAAAACTCCCAAAGTAATAAAATCTATTTTCAAGGATAAACAAGCAATAAATTTAATTTTGAAAGGAAAAACAAAACTCCCATGTAATAAAATATATTTCAAGAATAAATAGCAATAAATTTTTAATTTTAAAGGGAGAAACAAAACAAAAACTCATAATAAAAATCTTTTTTAAGATAAAAACAATAAATTTTGGCTCTTTATTTCCTGCCGCAAATGGAAACAATTTTTTAATTAATTTTTCCCCATAATTTAAGACTACAGAAAAGAAGTTACATTTATGCCCAGAAGAAAACAAGGGCCATCTCAGCTTTTGTCAATGGATGGGGAAACGGAGAAAAACCTGATCAGGATGGGGTCATTGACCCAAGTAGTATTAAATAGTTTTACAGGTTTTTTATACTAGATACACCAAATGGTAAATAATGCATTATGTATCTTTTTAAAATTAATTTTTTTTCGTTATCAAAGTTTAAATGTATAAAAAGTTATGCAGGGAAAATTTCTTTGTTTTAAAATTTTTTATTAATTTAATCGTTTTGTCATCTGGCAAAAGGGTTTTAACATAAAAGCAGGTTTTTTTGTGAATTTTTTTGAACTGTGATATCACGATAAGATTTCCTTGATGTTATATAATGACGCCTTTTCAAAATAATTCCCCCTTAGGAAATATTGTTTTCAAAACCACTGATTCAAAAAAAAATTCATTTTTACTCAAAATTTAAAAACCATTTTATTATTTTATATTTTCAAATTTTAAAAGTTTTTTGGCTTTATTCTTTTTTCCCACATCAGGTTAAAAAGTAATTTTAATAGTTACTTTTTTTAATATAGTTTTAAAATCAAATTTATAAATATTTTATTTTTTATAATGTATTCAAAATCTATTTTTTTCTTTTGGGTTTCGTGTAATCAATCAAAAGGAAAATTGGGGGGCCAAACCTTTTGGGAATTTTATTTCAATTTTTTTTTTTATATGGGTTTTCAAAAAAGAGGCTCTTTAAATTCCCTTTATTTTTAATAGGAAACAAAAAATTTAAAATTTCCCCCTAACAAAAGGAAAGGGAATTAGTCCGGGGTTCAGTTAGGTGTCCGGAACCCCCGGATAAAAACCTATTTTTTTGGGGTAAAACATGATCATGAGATTAAAAATATAAGATTTCCCGGGAGATTCCCCAGTAAAGGCTCAACCCCCCTTGGCTTGGATCTTTGCCGGTGAAAAGATAGGGTTTATTTTAAAATCTTTGACCCACATAATTTTTAAAAAATTTAAAAAAAATCAATTTCTTTTAAATTTAAATTAAATCAAAAAAACAACCCAAAAAAATCAAATTAATTAAAACTCCACCCCTTTTGGGCCCTTTTAAATTTTATTAAACATTTAGCCAGAGCAATATGTACAATTTGATGTTTGAAAATAATATTTTTTATTTTTCCTTTTTCAAATTTTCTTTTCTAAAATGTTTGAAATAATTTTTGAATGTAATTAAAATCAAAAAATAAGTTTCCCTGTTTATCCCTTTAAAAATCATTATTAATATTGATCATTTATAAACACTGAAAAAAATTGCACCTTGATTTTGATTGCTGTTTTCTCAAATGTTGGGAAAAATCTTTTATTAATCAATGTGAAATGTTAATTTTTGGCTGTTTTTCTTTAATCAGGGAAAAAACTAATTATTCTTTATTGAAAAAGTTGAACACACTGTCTCTGAGAAAGTTTTTCTCTATATATAATTACTACATCCATTTTAAAATTTGAGAGAGAAATTTGATATGTTTTTTATTGGAAAATTTTTTTGGGGTGAAGAGAAAAATTTGATTCAATTTAAATGTTTTCTTATTGAACTTTGTTAAAAAAGTTCACAAACCAAATATGCTTTACTCAAATTTTCCAATTTTGAGTTTTCCCTTAATTTATTAAAAATTAGATACTACTCTTCCCAAAATTATATTTATTTCAGACGATTTCAATGGGAAAAAAAATTTTTAATTAAATTTCAAAGGGGTTAAAAATTTTATATATTGCAGTCCCGTATAAAGAAAGTACAGAATCACCACTTTTAAAAAAATAAATATTTAATTTTTAATAAATTTTTTTTTTTTCCCAATTTGATGAATTAATAAATTAAAGTAAATGAAATTAAAAAAAAATTTTGAAAAAATTCACAAGATATTATTTTGATTTTCCCCTTAAAAAGAAATAATAAATTTGGGGACCCAAAATATGTTAAAAGAAAGTTTTTAGGTTTTTACAGAACAAAGATTTTTTTTCTATAGGAACATTAATGCATTGAAGATAAAAATGGGCAATTTATTAAGAATTTAATGAATGTGCAATATATAAAGACCTCCAGCCAAAAGAGTCTAAATATGAGATAGGGGAAAAAATATTTTTAAATTTGGGAATAATGAAATCATTTTAATTAAAAAAGAAGATTTTTGATTTTTCATCAAACAATTATATGGATTTTTTTCTTGTGAATTCTTTTTTTTTGGGAAGGGGAAAAAGATTTAAGTGCGTTACTTTCATTACAATACAAATGTGGTATTTTTAAAACATTATTTTAAGTCATGATAAAAATTATTTTTCTTGGGGGGGGAAAAACTTATATTTCATAAGTTTGTAATTGTTCAAGATTCCAAAAAATTTCTGCAAAGTTTATTTTTTTTTACCAAAATATTTAACAATAATTTCAACAACTTGCTAATCTTGGTCATTTCTTTAATTTGAAAAACCGAAACTAGTGTATTTTGTGCCATTCAAAAATATTTTCACTTTAGGAAAATTAGCTTTGTAGTTTTTGTTTCTTTGAATATGAAAATGTTTGAATCAGGCTTTGTATTTACACATTGGGAAAGACTTCAGAGTTGGAAGCCGCGCGCTTTGCCAAAGGCAACATTGACCAACCAAAAGGTTGAACATGCGAAAGGATAGAACTACGACGGAAGGCCGTCGGATTCTGCTCGTAATAGTTCCTAAAGCGCAAAATGGTGTCACCGAGCACTAGAGTCAGCGTCGGGTTTTTAGCCCTCAGTTGTACAGAAGAGGGATGGATGACTTTGGAAGGGAGAGGTAGCGGCAGCGGACTGCACGGGTCCCTTCTGGGTACAAAGGCCGCATCGGGTCGTGAGTTGCCCAGGAGGGGAAAGAAATGGTGCTGGTTAGAGAAGGAAACGAAATTTGGACTGAAGACAACACGGTGTAATTATAATGAATAACTATTGACATATTATTTATTGTGAACAGACTTATACAGATTTGAAATGAAGTGATAAAACATGAATGATAAAACTGAAATAACGCCATGATAATAAAATGATTGACAATTGAAGGTGCAGTTTACTTGTTACAATTGTACAATAGAATTGGTCAGCAGTAAGAATTGCATACTCTGGCTATTCACTCACTTAAATTATCACGCAGCATTGCTGAAAACACTTCACCAATGCGGTATCCCGCATCACGCATGCATGCGTGGATATCAAGAGTGCACATTCGGTGGGAAGCTGGAATGCAGGCGTCCCAAGATAACTGATTTGGGGCGCATCTGACCGGAACCGCTCTTCCCCGGCCCCTCAGGCAGCAACAGTGCTCGCGGCACACGAGCCGGGTTTCTCACAGGTGTCTGAATATGCGAGAGCTGCCGATTGCAAAAGTAGTTCTGCCGAAGCCAGATACACCGAAATTACAACGGCAATATGCTGGTCCCTTTCCCGTCGAAAACAAGACAGCACTTCATTGAGTCAACGATAGACGAATTTTAAATGTTCTGTAGTTAGAGAACGTCCGAAGACAAACTGATGTCGTAAACAGAGCAGAGCTGGGAAATCGTTGTCACGTAGCACGAAGGAATTAAAATGAGAAGAAGGATCTGGGGGGTAGGAGGAATTTATATTAAGCGGCTACATACATTCGACATCGTCGCTTTAAACGCTTCTGCTCAAAAACCGAGAAGACGATGTGCTCGGCGAAGTTCGCTCTTTGTGTAAAAGCGTCACGCGTGGGTAGGCGAGCAAAAACATCGTCGGCAATTTTGCAACTCATCCATTCATTTGGATTCGAGAGCGATCACTCGCTTTTCGCCGAATACGAGTGTGGAGCCGCCTAGCTGCGGCCAGCATTTTGCCGTCAGGATTGTGTTTAGGGACGTTGGAGGAAGTGGTTTGAGGTTGAGGGTACTTCGCCGGCACCCGGGGGGAGTGGAGGGCGGCGCACGGAAAGGACGCTTCGAGACGCCACCGGCGAAGACTTTTTAGACGCGGACGGGACAGATAGAAGTTAGTGTGAATGGATGAGAGAAAGATCGCCGATCCGGGTTGCGAACGCCGCGGTACCCTTTTGACGGCGGCTTTTGCCGCTGGTTCGAGACAGCGACCCATGGCGCGAGCACGATTACGGGGAAGCACTGTGGGGAATTCTTTTCCTTGCGGGACGAGCGCTGACCACGAAAGATTGCAGGAGCTGAAGAAGATGAAATCGACCCACTTCACCCACGCACAGAAGGAAGAGCGTGGCCTAAAGCTCTACGTGAGCGACCCGCCTTCCCTAGTGTCAGCGGACGACATCGTCGAGCAGTGCCCGGGGAAACGTACACCTTCGGTCCATCAGGGATAGAAGCGCCGAAATGGTAAACCCGAACCACTGGGGGCGTACTTGATGAATCGGCCTCCCGGCGACGATGGCAAGTGGCTATTCGCCTTAAAGGCGATCTGGATGGGCGCGGCATCGAGGTCGCCAGCGACGGGGGGGCGCCCTTTTGTAAACGACTGCCGCTGATGCCATACGCGGCCATATATTTCCAGGTTGGTCCACGCTGCATTCACGCGGCGAGAGCCACCTGACGAACGATTGCAGTAACAGCAGTAACCTGCAGAAAGTCAACCGGAGCCAACCACCCGCAACTACGGCGGCTGCAAGGCCCAGAAGGCCTTAGGGCCCAAAAACAAATGCCGTCGGGCCGAACAAAAAAGTGACGCCGAAGCACACCACCACAGCCAGCCCAGGGGGTAGAAAAGAGCTAGAGAGGACCACCCGCCCCGCCACCGCAGCGCCGAAGGAGCAAGCAGCACACAATACGCCTCAAACACAAACACACTTCCTCCAGATGTCGAAGAGCTGTTGCGCGAGAAACGCAAAGCTAGACGACTTTGGCAGCAGTTTAGGTGGCCCGCGCTTAGAACACAGCTGCGGGAATGCGAAAAACGCCTAAAAACAGCGCTCGCAAACCACCACGCGGCCGAGGGGGAAACGCAAGAGAGATCGGTCTGATCACTCGAGCGGTCTTCCAAACCCAAAGGCGCTCAGGTCATACCTAAAATTGCAACCGCATACGTGGTCACGACAACCCCGGAGGAAACCTTTCAGATCCGGAGGCGGAATTCGTGAAGAGGTTTGTTAACAACACATATGCGGAAGAGGAAGATGATATGGAAACTAGCGTCGATACACTTACAATTTGCACAGTCGAAGAAGTTTCGACTACAATTAAATGCTTGCGTAGTCGCAAGGCGCCGGGACCTGACCGAATAGGTCCTCCCGTTCTTAAGGTCGTCTTACCGGTCATAAGCGCGGAGCTTACGCGAATCTACAACTGCTGCATCACACAGCGGTACTTTCCGAAAAACTGGAAATATGCAAGTTTGACAAGCATATGCAAGAAGCATTGGAAATATGCATGCTTCCAAAACTCGGTAAGGATCTCACGATCGCGGCGAGCCGCGGGCCGATCAGCATTCTCCCGGTTATGGGAAAAGTGTTTGAGGCTCTCTCGCGCGAATCCTACTAACTGTTCTCTCGCGTAACTTAATTCGGGACGAACAGTTCGCATTCAGACCGGGCCACTCCGCTTCTGTACAAGCACTTTGTATGGATCAGCAGATTTCTCTGATCTATTACTTACACAGGATGTACTTGTCATTTATGTCGACATGGTGAAAGCCTTTGACAAAGTGCCACACAACACACTCATCACAAAACTTCGGCGCTCTTTCACAAGACCTAACGGTTAAGTCTTTCCTCTCAAACAGCACATTAGTAGAAAATGTGGGTAAGTCGAGATCCTCAAAGCGGAAGATTCCGGCCGTGATCTCTCAGGGCTCCGTCCTCTCTCCGCTACTATTCTCACTTTATGTCAATGACATACCACATATACCGCAAATTCGGTTTTTCCTCTATGCTGATGACATAGCCGTCTTAGCAAGAGGAATACATTTCGACCACAAACTCAAAATACTCCAAAAACAGATGAACTGACGAACAGATGAAGAAAACCACTTGACTTTCTCAGTGGAAAAGTTGCAGGCAATCTGTTACACTCGCCGCAAATAAAAATACGCCAAACGTTTCACACTCTCAAACCAGATAACACAGCGCACAAAAACTGAAGTGGGCGCCTAAGGCAACTTACCTGGGCGTCACTTTCGATCGAAGAATGCGCTGGCAGTTACATGTCAGACTCATTCGATCTAAACTTCAGTATGGAGTTAGATTATTACAACCTCTTCTGAGGGAACCTACACTCTCCTTAGACCTGCCTGCCCTCTAAAACGTTGTTGTCGGCCTATGGCCACCTACGCCGCGGCGACATGGTGGACTAAAGGAAAGAAGTACAAGGATACACTTGAGCTGGTTTAGAACAGAGTCCTAAAGCTCCTCCGTTTCGGAAACGGATGAAAGTTCTGAGGAAGGAACTCGACATCGAATCCTTCACTCAGTATTTGAGACGGCTTTCTTTTAACGAATATTATCAATTATTCAACATCTACACCTCAGACCATCCATCAGCCTGATGCCAACATATCCCTATTTGCAGATGACACGGTAATCTATTCCTCCCACGATACTTTTAGCGTCTGATCAAATACAATCATTTCTTCATATTTTAAATACCTGGTTTTACAAATGGTGATTAAAAATGAATCCAGCAAAAACTCGAACAAAAATCTTTACTCTCAGAAAACCAACAAATCCACCTACATTGACTATCATAACACTCAACTACCTGGCTAAACAACTCTACCCTGCCAAATACCTAGAATATTAATTGATAGATCGACTAACCTGGAAAGATCACATCAAATCTAACATACAAAAAGCTACAGTAAAAGCTTCAAATTGTACCACTCATAATCCGACATCTTCACTAAAACTTGAAACCAAATTACTTTATAAAAGTATTATAAGACCTCAACAATACTACAGCAATAATAACAATTCAAGTTTTTCAAAATAAATGCCTTCGCAGACTCTCTTAACACCCTGGTTTATTCCACAGTCAAATTCATCGTGAACTTGAAATGCCTTACATCTCTGACTATTTAATAGCTTATCTCTAAATTTTATTCACTTCTTCCATCTTGCCCAACTTCTTCACTTTTTCCACCTAGGCCAACAAGCCAACATCTGAACATAATAAAATCTTCGTTTTCCAAAGATATTTTCAGACCCCTGCTTCAAATCTCCACATATCTCCCCACTCTACATATTTTATTTATCACCTCTTCAAACCTTAATCTTAATCAATCTCAAATTATCTTCCTTTTCACCCTCACCATAAAACATAAATTTTGTCTTCTTTGTGGTTTAACATCGCAATAAGAGAATCAACTTAGGAAATTTCAAGAATTATGTATATGTATTCACAACTCTGTAGGACCATCTGGTCGAGTAGATAGAAATAAATTTTAAAAAATCTTATCAAGCCTTCAAACCAGCTGAAGCTCCGCGACGTCTCAGACAAGCCTCCCTCGACATATTGAGGGCGTAGCGCTACATACACAAAAATGACAAAGTCACAAAAGGGGCTAAACACTACCACCAAATTTGGTTTATGCCCAAGGTCCGTCGCGAACCTACACCTCCAACTAAAGAGCAGAGCCGCCGTGCACCAAGTTCGAAAAAAAAAAAGAGAGAAAAGAGCGAGGAAAAAGGGGAAGATTACGAGGGAAGGGACGTTTTCAGGAAAAAGGAGCCCCTGAAGCTTTTTCGGATTTGAGTTCTGCATTGTTTGACGCAAGCCCAGCAATTTTTGTTAATGATTAGAGCCTGACAAGGCCTTTTTTATTTTTTTGGGTGTTTTTTTGGAAACCTTATCCCATTATCCATGTTCAACTAAGAAATATTTTTATGAGGGTTTATGGGACCTAAAAATGCCTATTTTAAATTTATTCATGAGTTAAGAGTCCAAAAACCCAAGAGCCCAAAAGTTTATATTTTTTTTCCAATCATTCTTGAGAATCATTAATGGAATTTTTAGAAGACCAGTAAAAACCAAGAAAATTTCCCGGGGCCTCCGATCGAAACCCCCATGACCTGTTTTTCGCCGAGACGCGGGAGAAAGGGACCCCCTTTTTGAGAATATGAAAATTTTGGAAACGGGCGGATAAGCTTTTTTCCATTTGCCGAACCCTGCCGGGCGCCCCAGAGAATGGGAAAATTTGGGTTTTTTTCCCATTTCAACATACGCTATCTTTAAAGGAGGTATCCTTTCCCGGGGTACCAAGAACAAACTGTTTAAAGATTAGCGCTCGCCCCAAATCCGCTTTAGAAAGAAGAATTAAAAAAAGGGGTTGGTTTTTTTCGATAATTTTGTTTTGGGTTTTTAATTTGGGTTATTTAAAACATTTGAATTAAAAATGTTGTACAAATTTGAGTAAATGCAAAATTGATACATGTAAGTAATTTATTTGCATTTTTTTTAACATCAAAAATTTTTTAAAACAATAAATTAAAAAAATAATTATAAACTATTTCAATATTTGAGTATTATTTACATTTTGTTAAAAACAAATTTTAAAAAAAAAATCAAAAAGCATTTAGGGATATTTTTTATAATATTTGGGGAAAAAGGGGAAATTTTGTTTTCCCGCTTTAGTCTCAAACTTTTTTAACAGTGTTTTCAAACTCTGCGCGTCCAAAAAACATTTTAAAAAAAAATTTTTTAAGTATCATTTTTTAAGTGATAACAGAGTTAACCCAGAAGGTTAATTAAATTTTTTTTAAGACCAATCTCAGAAATTGTTTGCGCGCCAAAGAGAGAAAAATGGTTGCCATTTTTCTTTAAAAAACAGGGTCTCCCGCAATATTAGAGTCTTAAAATATCTCATTTTTTTAAAATATCTTGTAACCAAAAATTTTTCCCCTTTTTTCCGAATTAACCCCTTTTTACGAATTTGGCAAAAATTTAACCGAACGAGGGTCAAATAAAACCCATCAAATTTTGGGTATCAAATTTTAAGCAGATTGAGAAGTTTTCATTTTGTAACCAATAATTCGTTGTTACCAAAAAGAGAATTTCTTTATGCGAAAAAAATTTAATTTTTTCCCAAATTTTTTGGACATTTTCCCCAAAGTTCCCTTATTTTTTTTCTTTTTTCACGAACTCTGAATCCTATCGTTCTAAAAAATGGGAGATCCCATCGTTTCCCCTCTTTCTTAAACTTGATGTTCGGAACTTAAAGTTTAGAAATGGAAAAAAATATTTTTCCCAAATCGTTAAGCTCTGTTGTAGCGAGAAAAGAGTTCCACCATAAATTGAAGGAGCACAAAAAAAATCATACATGGCGAATGTACTAACCCAACCTTTTACAACACCACCATGCCATTGTTTTTGAGAAATATTATTTTGATAAATATCGACTTTGATCTGCATGTTCCCTTTTCAGAGTCCAATTTTGCTTAAACTGTTTTTGGCCATTATTTCTCTGAAACCATCATCATTGTATTTGGTCTTTTGGGAGCTATATTTGATAAATTAACACTTTCTATCGATACAATTATGGGGAAAATCTATAAAAACATTCACAAGTTCTCTATGAAATTTTCATCCGCTGAAATTATCCGCCCAAAAATTCGTGCAGCCTACCAGCCTGTTCGGAAAAGGGACTGCGCTACAATGCCAAAAGAAGAATTATGAAAAGAGCTGCAAAAGAGTGGGGAAATTTTGGGGAAGGGTTTCATACATCACAAATAAGAGTAAACTGGCCAAAATATCTTATCTTTGAACATAAAATCTGCATATGATGCAAAAATGCGGGAAAAGTGAGAAAACTATTCAAACCTTCAGCAAGTGCAGTCAGAAGATGAAGATAAGAAAGAATGAGTTTGCCGTGCACTGATTGACGTAAACATTCCATTTGCAAAACTGGGAAAAATGTAACCAGTTCTTCACAAATGTACAATTCCACATGAGTTTCTTTGGGAAATATCTCCAATATTTTTGGCTATCGAAGAATTGATTTGTTTTTAGAGTTCATCTTTATTTCACCACTCACAGAATATGGGTGATGCCCCGTGCGGCCAAATCTGGCTTTTCCAAGCTTGGACAACCATCGCTGACACTTGACCAATCCTGGCGTCGAGGCGTATCCGGCCTTATCTTTGGGTTTTTCTCCCAAATTTCAGACACGTCCCCTTCCTCCCTCGAAGATTTTCCTCCTAGTTATCTCAAGGGGGGGAGCAATTTCTGAGGTCATTGACGCTGCCTCGCTAACGAGCAGGGGAACAGGAGGGAGGAGGAGAGGAAGTGAGGAGGTAACAGGAGAGGGCACAGAAACGAAAGATTGGGGCGCGGGCCGGGGGATCACTCCCCCAATTGCACTGGGCGTTGGTCTGAACCTCGTGACGCTGACGAACCAAGGGCAGCGGGTCACGGGGAAAGGGGTGTGACATTTTTTATTGAGTTCTTTCCATGAAAAAGAAGTCTAATTTATGGTATCCAAATTGTGGAGAAATTTGTCGATTAAATTAATAGTATTGAAGTTTTTTTACAAACTATTTTAAATGCAATGGGTTTTAAAGCAAGGAACACTAACATTACATAATATTGGGGAAAAACAATATAAGTTTTTCTAATATAAAATTTCCTATCAATCAAATTGGTAGAGTAACAATCCATGGAAGGGATATTTTAACTTTAAGTCGTTATTAACGAATGTACAAATGAAACGGCAGTTCGCCTTAAAGGGTAATGTTCAAATAATTAGATTACAATGATATATTTTTATTATTGTAATTTACCCTCAGGTAAGTAAATATTCTTGTGACCATATTAATGCATACCACTAGGACTAAGAGGTGACTTACTGACGGGAAGCAATTGAGCTAAGATGACTAAATTCCATTCCTTCTTTCAATTGAGATTCTATGTGCTCCAATATGCGAAAGTCTTCAGCCAGATTTTCGATTGTGAACATTGCCCCCACGCTGATATTTAATTTACACAGGCCATGTGAGTTTTATTCAATTTTAATTTTCAGAACTCTTACCTCATTTTTAACAGAATTATGTTAAAAATAAGGGAGTTTTCATTTTTCTAATCTTTGTTTACAAATATAGAAATATGCAAGTCATATATACAAGCTTACGACATATTTCTCACATCAAAGTGGGAGATTTTTTAAAAATTAAAACATTATTAAATACTTTCTTCAATTCCTTTATTTCTGAGACAAAGAGCACTTGCTACGATCCATTGGGGCAACTCTGCAAAACTACTTGTTCTCATATTTCCTGTAATAGGTCATAGTGAAGGAACAGTGAAATTCTGTTAAGAAATGTTCCTGATGAGTCTGATTGAAAATAAAGTTAGTATTCTTTTACTAAAAGGAATGGAATCCTTTTCATTCATTCTTGATAATTTTTTTAACTTGTAATATAAATTATTTTCTGAATGGATGTTTTTACATTGTTGATTGATTGTTAGTGATTCTGGGCGTGTGAACTAACGGGATCGTTAGTCCCGTAAGTGTAGTGCATGTTCTTCATTGTAAGGTGATGGCGGTGTCGGTGGCGATCATCCCCCGCTCGATTTCGAGATCTACCGTCCTAGCGGGGACCTCCTAGACCTACCGTCGACTAGCGGGCTTCCCTCAACCATTTATATCCCACCAGGGAGGCACCGCGCCAGCCGGGACAGCTGAGCCCCGACCGATCTTTCGGCACCTGTGGTAATGTAGTGCATGTTAGTGTAAGTGTGTGTACGGGGAGAGGATAGGACAAGGAAGAGGAAGGAAAGATCGCGCGCAGTCCGTGGCCCGTTTGTTAGGGTACTGCTCCGGCATTCGCCTGGTGTTGACTGAGAAAACTACCGATTGCGCCAGCCGCTAGAATTCTCCTCCAGACAGGGACTGAGTTCGACCTGGCTGACAAGCTACTTTTTTGCATCGGTAAACGAACGGCAGATTTTGTGTTGCTAACAAGATTGTAACGCACCCCCAACTCTACTTCCACCACTACTGGCAAAAGATAAGACCAACAAAACGTTCGGATAGTGAGGCTACATTTACGCCCAGAAGCAAAACAAGGGGCCCTATTTATTCGCCCTTCTTGGTTTTTGGTTTCGCCGCTTAGATTTAACTTTCGAGTACTAATGAGAATTGAGGAATTCTGAACTACTGCTTACTAGAAATTCTGAAGTCGTTTAGAAATAAGGACATAATTAGTATAAACTCAGAATCTGATTCTTATAGTACTTTAATATATACAACAAAGGTCTTTAACCATACAGATATGTGCAAATACTATTGCCAAACAAGTGGTGCTACCAAAAGCACATACTTTCTCGCATGTTTCAAATGTTCTGGCAATAATATACCACTAATAAACCAGCGAAAGATTTTCCAACCAGCGAACTTTTTTTTTGCGCCTTGAAACCCGACCTCAGATCCGTGGTTAACTTCTGCCGGCACTTTTTTTATTTTTATTTAGTTTACGTCAAAAACAGTTAAAAACTGTGTATGACGTGCTATGGGGAAAAGTGAATTGTGTGCACATTTTCAAAATTCTGTGATCCCTACACTAAGTCATATACTACTTAAATTTTTAATTTTGAAAGGGAGAGAAAACAAAACTCCCATGTAATAAAATCTATTTTCAAGGATAAATAAGCACAAATTTGAATTTTGAAAGGAGAAAAGTACACTTATACCACAACGCCAAATAATCGCCATGTAGGTCGGACAGAGGCGTAAAAACGAAAAAAATGCTCGATTCATCTCAAAATTCAGCCATCAAAATATCAATTACATTGTTGAAATTCCAGAAACTTTATTGAAAACCATTTGAAACAATTCTAATCACAAATGCAATTAATTAAGATTAACAAACTGGAAGTGTCTAAATGTGATTTACGAAATTTCAACTTTCAAACAAATTTACATTTCTTTGTTCGATTTGCAAAACGTATGTCAAATCAACTGTTGTTCTTCTGTGCATCTATGTGAACTGATTTGCATTAAAGTAATAATTATTTCAACTTGAAATTTAAATACAATATAAGCGCACTACCCATGGACGGACTTCTACAGGCCACCTCGCGGAGCAGGTGGCTCAGGGCATCATCTAACGTCTTTAGAGTGCCAATTGACCGAAAGGTCCTTGGTTCGAGTCTGATGATGGCAGTGGCTTCCAGGCACCAGCCACATAGCTAGGTCTAGTTCTGTGGCTGCATGGAAAATAATTTTGGTGTCCGGCTGCTTTGATCGGTAGATTTCGTGTTTTATTATATGTTCCAGGTAAATGCCAAGTAGTACCATACCAAACGGATCGCAGCACGTTTTTCTTCCCATTCCTTACCCTATCTTACTCTTTACTTACACACCATACAGTTTTGAACTTGTCCCTGCTGGAGGGATACCCCTCACGTGGGAGGTACTGATGAATGGCAAACAATCGTATTTCTTATAATACAATTAATCATCGCAAAACAGCATTACACGATAGTAAATGTGTAATTACAAGTAAGGATTTATGATTTGGAGAAATTCATTGAGAGATTTATCGCGATTTGAGAAATTCATTATGCTGTTGAAACCGCCAACAGGTTTTGAACATGGCTGACATTGTGTACACTGTAGACATTGCATTTGTTTCATTTACCCACAATTAAAAAACAAAGAAAGTAAAACACCACTTCTACTATTACTACTCCTGCTGGATCTTTTACATATTAAATTTAAATAAAAGCACGAACAATGGTCGCTTTATTATTTGATTTTTCGATACCTATTATTCTTAAAAATCGTCTAACATATCCATTTATCTTGGAAAGATCAGCGAAAATGCGTATTACGTTGATGAGAAGACTCTATTGATCCCAATATCACAAACAGAGCCACCTTACTTTTTCATTACTCACGAGTAAATAGTCAATGTCGTATTCCTACATCACAACGCAGACTTCTAGAAATTTATACCTATCACATGCATATTTTCATTAGATACACCAAGCACAAAATTATTTTTCTGAGTCTTCCACACAACCACAAAATTTTCACAGAAAATAAACTTAAAAATTTCCTTGACTTCTTTGACATTTTTATTACAATACTTAAGTTCTTGCAACACTCTGCTCATTGAGACTGTGACACTGTGTCTGGCCCTCCCATGCACCAGTACATTTCTCCTCATTCAGTCACTAATAGGTAATTTGATCTGTGCCATAAAATACATATAACACAAGCGTAGGTATTACGACTAGGAATCTTAGTGGAGAAACATAATTAACTCACTATTTAACAATGAAAACAAGCTTTTCACAACTTGATCACCCAATCCAGCACACAGCACCGCAATCTAACTGTAATGAAGGAAGGGGGTTGGAAATCTACGCCAATAGCAAATCACTTTGTCTTGCTCATTCTCAGAGGGATGAATTGGATATCAGGTTCCAACAAACTACCTCTCTCTCCCCTCTCGGTCACTCTGCCACTCTCCTCTTCAGTAACTATTCCTAAACAGTCGACGGTCGCCCTCCGCCCAATGCTAACTGAGGCGGCAGCGGGGAAACTAGCAAAACAAAGCACAAACACAAGAACGGAATACTTTCAAAACTGTTTGACAACAGACACCATGGCGCTAATGTACGCAATCACGTGAATAATGACTGTGATGGAGTAGATGGAGCACCGAGCCACGTCAGGGCCGGGTCTGCGTCAACAAACAACAACTGATGACAACACAAGACCTACGACCCCGTGACAACATGTACCGTTTCGCAACACAACATCCGGTAAACAAACTGCAGTTTCACCAGCTGGTGACGTCACGAAGTAGCGCGGACCGCCAGCTTGAGGTTAAAGGAGCGTCGATCGAGGTGAACTGTGTGCTACCATAAAACTCATCGCGCTTCTATCACTGCACTTTTAAAATTTCTTGCAAGATGCGATCGTTGCCAGATTCTGGTTTCCCTGCGTCAACTGAATAATTGTCGCGTCAGCATTACAATCTCCGGTGTGCCGGTGAACTGAGACTTCCACTTCCTTTGTCAGCTAACAATCGTCGCGCCATCATTAACGATACCGGCGTCTTGGTCGGTGGTAGGATACGCGAACGCCGCCAGATCAACCGTTTCCTGCGTCACAATTAAGGCTAAATGTACCGACACTAGTTCCATTTGTCGCCACCACGTGCAGCACTAAAATAAGCAAAATTTACTAGGACTGATAACGTCTAAACAAATTGTCTGGATGTTCGATCTGTAAACGACATTGGACTTCTTTTAAAATAGAATTCACGCTACGATGCTGTTTTTTCAAAAGATTTCCAAAAATGTTTAAAACGTTTTCGTTCCGGGAAGAAATTAAAAAAATGTGGGCTTATAGCGCGATGGCGACGTGCTTCCTGAATCCAACGCCGTGTCAATCATGCAAATCGGATGAATAGGAGCGGCGTAAAGTGAAATTCTCGGAAAACTACCCGATCCTCCTTTTCCCTGCGTCACCCGACCCGCCTCGACGCGAACCCGGTTGCGGCACGGGAGGCCGAACTTTCAGACAGGCAGCTGGGCAGTCAGTCCTTTCAGTCTCAGTATATTTTCTTCACGTGTCAAACTAGTGATGCTGCAACACAGCCAAACGGTCTCATCATCTGGTAATAGTCGTATAAACTATATATCTTGTTCACATATCCGTCTTCTTCGAATAATATCAAACAAATTATTTCCTGAGCGGTACTAACATTTAGATTCCGATTTGGAAACGATTTCAAAAAGAAAATGAATTGTGTAGATATCACCAATATTCTATGCCATAACATCTTATTTACATACATTTTACTTTCAAGATCTTCTCGTTATCATTCTCTACCAGAAAGTAGGAGCCGAGATTACGTACGAGCTTTATCTTGCGACTCGATTTTTGATCTCAAAACGGCGTTTGTCTTCTTGATGGATTTCACCTGATGAATCTGTTTTCCCAAGTAAAATCGCGGAAGCTAAATTTTAAAATTGTTTTCTTTGTTGTTGATTTTAAAACTACTTTCCGACAAATTATGTAATCGGATACCGGAAAACTCTTATTGTCGTGGCCCTGTAAAGTAAAAGTGATAAATCCTCTTACACATTACATTACTTCTTCTAACTCGTGGTCTAGCGAAAAATACAATACATGTGTCCTTGATACCTCAAAATCGATTGACACCAAACATGTCTGTCCGTTTATGGTCAACGCTAACCCCAAACCCCTCTGCCAATTTTCCAATATTGATCTCTTCCTGAATCTACCTGAGAGAACTCGATCCTTGGGAGTTTCAAACGGATATTTTAATTTTGAGGGTCCTTACATTAAGCTCAAAATCATTTTCGAAATCTTCTCAAACCGTCACCAAATTATTTGATTAAATTTTATCCTCAAGTGATGATGATTGCAAGAGAAATGTGATTTATGGTGTTTGCTGACATCACTTATGCTTAGAAAATTGCTAACGTGCAATTTTTGGGGGCGTCTTCCTTCAACTATAATATTGATGATATATTTTTTCCTTACTGAAATTCGTTCTGATAGATCTGAAAATAAGATCAAGTTTAATTTTTAAACATTTGAGTAGTTTTCTGTGCAATTTGGTATGAAGTATAGGCAATTAAAATAATTGTAACTTTTCTCAAAAAGAGCTCCAATTTTTTTGTTTAAAGACGATACAAAGACATGATGGTGGTCCTATTTTCGCCCACCCCGCCGTATTTTCGAAGATTGCAAAGGTCATGTAAGTTTATTGCAAACTATGAAGTTTTAGAGTAATTTAAGAATGAAATTGATGTATATATTAAAATCCCAAAAATCACAACAATTTTTTCCATGATAGAAGGGACGCTTAAAAGAATTACAATTTTTCGTTGAACTCTAACACTCGAAAATTGCAAATTTAGAAATAATGCCAAAGTGTGTGATGTATCATCGCTAGCTTATTTGAAATTGTATTGTAAGGATACTTACACAGTGTAATTGTACTAAATTACTTAATGAAATTTGATGTTACATATTGCAGGAAAATCCACTTTGCATATTCCGTTTATTTAGCGTTTCCTTATATATTTATGTCCATTTTTGCAATTTCATTCTACAAATTTTTCCGGACTTACTCGTGGCATATGTATTAGTACTACGCTCAAGCTGGAAACTGAGATTAGTACACTGCTGATCGCACATACTAGTTTATAGAGAGGGATGAGCAATATTCAAATACTTGTCTTTGAAATATATATTTTTGTATTGAAAACTCTATTTTTGAGTTTTAGCATATCTTGAAGATATATTTAAATACATAAAATAGATGTTTTTAAAAAAGAAATACTTGAAATACTGTAAATACAAATGAAAGAGAAGATAACAAGGATAGTTTGTTTTTCTTTGAATCTGCTAAGAAGAACAGCGACCGAAAAAGGTATTGAATATCGGTAAAAATAGCGTATTTTTTCTCATACCTTCAAATACCTTTATTGTTATATACTAGTAAATACCTCTATTGAGGTCTTACCGGTATGGACGTCAATAAACGTTACCGGTATTTTCAACAAACAATAGCTTCCCATTCATACATCTTGACAAAATAAGTTACTTAGTTAATAATATCTCACAAAATTTTTATTAATCAAATATACTTTCATAATTGTTATTAATTGTTTAATTTATAATTTTGTTTATATATATATATATATATATACACACACACACATACATACACACGCACACTCGGTCGCTAATAATTAAGGAAACGCTGAATGATCCCACTAATTTATAGAGTAAATATAATCTCCACTCTGTCATTGCACAATGTTCTCGCCCACTGAAAACTACTCACTGCCCTCTTCCTACGCCGGGCATATCGAATTGCCCTAGTGTAACACGCAGCCCACCGGAAGAAACGCGGCGAGATGTCTGCAGAGGTCAGGAAAAGTCGCCATTAGAACAGCAGTGTGCCAGAGGTGCGACCCTGCTTCCAGCTCAGAAGGGTGACTTCTGAGAGCGTGCCCTGGCGGCACTGGGCTTGCAAAGGAGCGCGAAATGAGTGAGCAAACATTCAAAACGTGACATGTCCACTTTACTTCTTTTCGAGAAAAACGCAAAAATTTTATGTCATCAAAATTGTGCAGATGTTTTATTTGTACTTAATTCGGGAATTATGTACAATATATAATAGCTAAATATATACACATAAAATTTAAATATTCTATGAACTTACATTTAAAGAAAACAACATTTATGTCAACGGTGTAAAAAGGAAGCCTGAACATCCACGGAGAAGTGATATGGCGAGCGAAGTTACTTATGAATTACAATAACAAATTCTGATACTGTAAGCAGAAAACTAAAGAGAGGAATAATTTTAGAAAAGCAGCGGGAAAGAAAATTACACAAATTCATAAAATATGCAGGCATATCAAGTGATTGATTTCCTAAAATTTTAGGTCCCGGAACGCGCTCAAATGATTTATTAATTTAAGAGAAATAATTATATATTTATAATATAATGTAATAGCGAGAATGAATCAGCGAGATACAGGAACGCCGTTCCGTTAGAAATCGAGCCTCATGTGTAAGACCAAAACTAAATAATCGTGAAAATGGTATTTCTAATCCTGTTGTGTGTGGGTGTAAAGCTGAACATTGAGATAGGCCGAAAAAGGAAGATGCTTTTAAGTATGGACACGGAAGAAAATATTAAACGTACAATGGGAGGGCAAAAGATAAACGCTGAAATTTTGAAAAGAAAACAGAACTTTCTAAAAGCCAAAGCCAAAAATGGAAAATAAAATATTTTGGACATACTGTGAGTAGAACAAAATCCCTAGAAAAGGATATTATGCTTGGAATGACAGAATGAAGCGGAAGAAAAGGGTGTAAGTGGCATAATTGATATGACTAATACAAAAATATCACAAACAAAGGAAAAAGGCAGTTCGAGTCCGAGTGAGCAATGAACAAATTGCTAGCATCCTCATTGCTGTGTATATCCAGATAGGTCTAACAAGGATGGCTTGTGATCTATGTTCTAGTACCATTTCTCTGCGCGCTGAGACCCCGCGAAGAATTGGGACCTGCAGATAGGAGAGATGCTCACAGCCGCTGCTTGACTGGACTGGAGCCTATAAACAGACATCATAGCACTCTGAACAGTGTTTGATACCCTCAGTCTTCATGCATACATTCTGCCATTATTAGGGAAGAACTCGTTGAATTATCGGCGCGTCCTCCCAGTTTCGGGATAGCAAGAAAAGCGAAGGAATGATGCTCAAGTAATACGAATGCAAATATCAATGTTCAAAAATTAAAACATCTTTCAAAACCTGGTTTAGAAACATCGACCAAGTTCAGTGGAAGATTTGTTTTGACAGTGGCCGATTGTTAATTTACAATTACGATTTAGACAAAACGGCAAAACAAGCAAAAAGAATAAATAGCAAAACTAAACCTGAAAACTATCGCCGAGGGTCTTATGGAGTGAGTCACAACTTCTCAAATGGGTACAGGAAGGTGAAGGAGAGACCTACACCTAGAGTGCTTGTGCTGCTAGCCTCTCTGCGTACGGTAGGACATACGTAGGAAATGCCAGAAAAATGGGTCATTTTTTGGGCTGAAGATAGTCTACTGGATGAGGACAAAAATACAATCACTGCTCGCTTTATTCGAACACATGTATTAACAGTGAATAATGCAATATTACTATTTTACCCTTTTTATAAATTGTGATTATCGGTTCTTTTCATTCACAACAACTCATCACACATCGATAATAAACATCAGGTTTCATAAATGTTTCATTTTACGAAATATGTCTGTGTCTAAGGGGGTTAAAATCAATGTTTTGAAAATAACATCAATGTTGCATCCCTATTCGACACCTAGATAAGGATCGCCGATTTAATACATTTGCATTCTGATTCCCTAATATGAGGTTTATCAGTGACTGGTATGCTATTGCCTACTAGTAGTATATAAATCTTATAAATTGAATTGCAACCCGATTAAATGTTACTGATAAGCGTGTACGATGTTTAGAAAAAATGGTATCTTAATGTAGAAATGTAAAAGTTGCCAAATTGATAACTGTATAACAAAACATAATTTATCCCTCATAGACGGATATTCCTCTTCTAGTGTGGTGTTCCTGTCTAAGGGTTAAAGATTGCTTTCGTGACAATTTAATGCATTAAAAATACATATATATGTGTCACAATACAATGATTTACACCACATCCTTTTACTTTATCATTTACGTAGTTTGTATCAAATGCTGGGAATTACTTATTTCGTTTATATAAATACAACACAGAATCATTTTATATCAATATAACTTTACAAGTAAGCTGGATATGTCACGATTCTTAATAATATATTTAATGTTTGTTACAGAGTTGATTCAGGATGCATCTCTGCCTGCGCGCTATTTTACCACTTCTTCAATTTTGTCCGAAAGTACGAAAACTGTTTAAAATTTTACGGTTAGATTCATCAGGTGAAGTCTATCAAGGAGACAAACGCCGTTTTGAGATCAAAAATCGAGTCGCAGGATAAAAGAGCTCGTGCGTAATTTCGGTCTATACTTTCTTGTAGAGGAATGATAACGGAAGATCTTAGAAGTAAATGTATGTAAATAAGATGTTAGGGACATGGAATATTGGTGATATCTACACAATTAGTTCAATTTTCTTTTGAAATCAGTTTCCAAATCGAATCGATATTTTGAGTACTGCCTCAAAAGCCAATTGTTTGATGGTATTCGAAGGAAGACGGAAATATGAACAAGATATATAGTTTTATACGAATTATTACAGATGATACGAGACCGTTTGGTCAGCATAGCATCACTAGTTTGACACGTGAAGAAAAATATATTGAGACTGAAAGGACCGACTGCCCAGCTTGCCCGTCTGAAAGTTCGGCCTCCCGTGCCGCAGGCGGCCGGGTTTAATGTTCGTCCGTCGAGGCGGGTTTCCGGCGACGCAGGAAAAAGGGGGAGGGGGATCAGGTAGTTTTTCCGAAATTTCCTCACTTACGCCGCCCTATTCATACGATTTGCATGATTGACACGGCGCACACTGGCTCTTATCGCAAAAACCTGGCCATAATTGCAAAATTCAAAGTGCGCGTTTGGGATTCTGACTTATCAACCGTTCGAAGACATTGGAGCATACTACTTCAGCTTCAGGAATTTATTTCAATCATTTTGTCTTCCACACGGTGTCGTAAATTACCGTTGCTCGAATGGCTGGAATTCGTTGATTCTGCCAACGATATTCGTGAAATTCAAAAAGGGTTTAAAATTTTCTTTAGGATTCTTTGTATATCCGAATATAAGACACTTATTGCTGTAAGTTGCTATATTTTAAGAAAAAGTGTATAATATTTCCTTATATATGATATGGAATTCTCTAAACCATGCAGCGTAACAAAGTAGTCGTTTATATTGTAGATTATATTTTGTCCTGAGAGGTCCTGCTTCAATTATTATTTTTATTTATCAAGTAGAATGTCCTTAATCAGAATAACACAAATTTAGCGCAGATATCTGCATCTTTTGTTTTAAAGTGACTATACTACAAATGCTACGTAGTAAGATATAACAACACTAGATCGCCCCATGGTTTCTTCGATGCCACAGGGAATTGATTTTTGAATAATTTTTTTACTTCCTTCAGATAATTACTTTAGTAGTAAAATTAATAATATAAACTTTTGAGGATTAAACAATAATAACCTGCCACCGAGCACTTCTAGATTTTTGGTGTATTTTAAGGATTCTTCTTTTCTTGATGCAACAAACAAAACTATGGTAACTAAGGTGTAAGAGTGAATTCAATGTGGTCACCAAAGTATTGTTGACTAATTGTTGATTCAATTATTCATAATTAAATATTACCAAAATATTATTTATTCAATAAGGGCGATGAAATTAGATCTGTATACATAGATATTGGGTTCCCAGCAGATGTAAGACATTTGTTTGAATATATATATATAGCAGATATATATATATATATATATATATATATATATATATATATATATATATATATATATGTTAAATAAATCTTAATGAATCAACAAATTCAAAACTGTCTTAAATAACATTTTATCATAAACGATTTCTTTTCCTTAAATCCGATATTTTGAAGCAGCTATTTTGAATTTCATAGCACTTTTGTATTTAGTGACTTCAAAAATAGTACTTAATCATATTTCTGCGCATATTTGCTTCATTTTCAAGCTTCAATTTTCAATTTTGATATCTATCTGATAATCGAAATCAGCGATCGGAGAACCATTTTATACATATTTCTACGCACATTGGGCTCATTTATGAATCAGTTAGCCATTTTGAAGCCGCCATTTTGAATTTTGAAATTTCATTATGACATTTGAAATCAATTACCTTCAGAGCCCCATATGCTATTTTTATATGCATTTTTCTTTTTGTTTTTAAATGAGTCGATCCGCCATTTGAAGGCGCCATTTTGAATTTTGAAATTTCGTAATGATATTCTAATTCAGCGACCAAAACCCCTTGATACCAATTTAATAACCACTGACATTTGCAATTATGACCAAGTTTTAGGCCCGATTCAACCAGTGTGCGGCGTTGGATTCAGGAAGCACGTCGCCATCGCGCTATAAGCCCACATTTTTTAATTTCTTCCCGGAACTATGAGAAAAGGTTTTCAAAAATTTTTTGGAAATCTTTTAAGAAAAAACGGCATCGTAGCGTGTATTCTATTTTAAAAAGGAGTTCAATGCAGCTTACAGATCGAAAATCGACAATTTGTTCAGACGTTATCGATCTAGTAAATTCCGTATGATAGTGCTGCGATCTATTGATTTTTCCTATAAGTATTTTTCGGTGCATTTAGCCTTAACGCGGCATCATTACCATTTCCGGTGTCGTAGTAAACCGAGTCTTCCGTTTCCTGCGTCAGCGATGAATTTACACATCGGACAAGTCTCCGCTTCTTTCTCTTCATCCATTCTTCAACGCAAGTTTTACAAAATATATTATTGAAAAGTGTTTTCGTCCCTAGTCTAATATCGTTTAGAGAGATGGAACAAACAAAATCAGATGGAAGTTAACATCTGCAAACACCAGCAAATGGAGAGGAGTAGGATCCAAGGAGGGATTGAGTAAAAGACGGCTACAAATTTCAAAAAGGAAGATTACGTAAAGGCGGTCATCATGATAAGTTAAAAGATTTCAACGATCATTATACAGTCTACACACCAGATACTCAGTCCTGTCTACACAGTCCTGATTCATTTCAACATAGTCTGTTTCGCATCCTGCCCCGCAGTCCCATTGTGCCGGCGCCGGTCCGCCGATGCATGCGTCCGATGTTGTATCGTTTGAGTCTGGGCAAGAGTTCGGAGAATGCAGGGGAGTTTTTGAACGTCCTGGTGGAAGTTGGTTCGAAAACGGCATTCCTTACGTTCTCCGACGAATTACAAAGAAGTGCGACGGACAGATGATGAAGACTCGCCGGCGAGTGTTCTGAGAAAACGCAGGTGCATGGAGTAGTATTGTATGATGTCGACTTGGTAGTTGACGTGATGCAGACTTGGACTCGTTAATGTCTCGGAGATTTTTAGCTCTTTTACAAATTTGATAATAAGATCAAGATCCTCAACGCGACTCGCGTTTTCCTTGTTGCTTCATTGATCATGGGTTCCTTTTAATTGCTTCGATGACTATGATCCTCTAATTAAAATAACATCGCGTCTCATACACGAACTGGTGAACAGGAAGTGCGGTCGTTGTATCCTGCCTGTCAAGCTTAGGGGAACGGAAAAGAGTGCGTCGTCACAGGAAGTGCCATAGCCCGCCATGTTTCGAACGAAATACGCATTGATCCCGTCGATGAAGACTGATCGATATGTGAACAGCCAAAGCATTCAAAGCGGGAACGTTGAGTGTTCCTTTCTCTAGAGCAACGACAAGACAAGACGCCATGTCATGTCTGCAGTATAGAGTTCACGCAGTAGATCTTCACTGACGTGCGATGTCCGACAGTCGATGAAGTCGACCACACAACAATGGACATACACGTAACAAGGCTGACTTCGTCTGCTCTTCACAAAACTTTTATCCATTCCGTCCAGGCTCTGCCAATCCATTCAATTTACAGCTGTACAGAATTTTCCATGATCGCCACGGGTACAGTGGTGAAGCTGTATAATCCAAATGTTCGTACGTCGATCGCGTTTGATTCAAGTCTTCATCTCACAGCGATTGAAATACAAAACGTGCGTAATTCACATTATCAGTGTTATCCATGTCACACGGTATGCGTAGCAGTGTCTTCAAAACGAAATACCTGTCTCTTCAAATGCCTTGAAGGTCACTCATTGCAGAGGTATTCGTCCTCGTCCTTTGCAACGATAAAAGTGACGAGGTCGGCGGTGGCGGTCGCGATTTGTATGAAAAGGTAATCGGTGCTTCCTTCATCGTTGTGGCGTTAATGTCCGATGGAAAATAACATTCAGTACGTTCAGAGTTCAACACTGATATTGTTAGTTGCTCGGCACTGTTGTTTGTAGGGTTGTGTTTGAAATGTTGTCGTCCTCGTCCCAAGCTGGAGTCGCGTTGGTGTTAATGACCGCGTCGACGGTCGAGATGTGACCCTCTTTGGCACACGGACACTCCTCTTCCCGCACTCGCGCGTTTAGATTGCGAGAATCGTTAGAAAGAGGGAAAAATTATCAAAGAAACTCCGCATAGTACAGCAAACAGAAGACCACAATGTGACGTGAGAACGCACACAATGCCCTAGGGTGACTGATTACAAACCAAAGAGCACAACGAATATACTGTAGAAAACAGGACGACGCTCATCCTTTTTCCTACGCGACACCACATTCTGTTTCCGACGAGACGTTTCTTTCAGCGTCGAATTCCACTTCCTGCATAGGAAGAGGAAGTCACCGCTTCATTTTCTTATGTAATCATGTCAAGTTCATGTACCCACGAATTGTGTCGGCTGTCGAATCCGAGCAACCACAAGGCGGAGAGATCCTTTTCCGAACCCATCTGTTCAGACTTCCTGACTCCCGATACAAGAACTTAATCCGAAATAAAAGTGAAGTTTAACTAAAAGTATTCTAATCCATGTTTTTAAGACCGAACATTTGAGATGCTGAGATGCCTCAACAATGCCCTTCCTAATATTATTGTACATATAAAGCAAAAACTACATATAAAGAACATATATTTATAGTTTTATTAGAAACTACTATTCCCATTGATCAAAAATAGCCTGAGCGCCCTGAGCATTTAGTGGAAGAATTAAGTCGCTACTTGGAAGAGATTACTAGCGGCCGGCTGCTCTGATCTGCACTTTATGTGTTTTTTCTGATTGATCCCAGACGAATGCCGAAGTTGGTCTCTAACAAAAGGGCCACGGACGCGTGCGATCTTTCCTGCCTCTTCCTTATTCTAACCTAACCCTTAATTATGCACACTTACACTCACATACACTACTGGACGACAGCTGCCGGGAGATCGGTCGAGCTTCTGGAAGCTGTCCAGTCTAAGGCTGTGCTACGTTGTTGGGATTACACACCACAAAACTTCGCTTGGTCGTCAGTAGGTTGGCACTAGATCTCACCATTCAGCGGGGAAGATCACTGCGACCTTCAGACGGAAAGCATCCATTACACTTACGGGACAAATGTCCTTAGCTTTACTCACCCGGGATCACTAATCAAACTAATAGAACAATATAACCCGTCGTTGTTGGAATAGCGGCCCATTCTTCGCCCAAATCAGTCCGTTTCGTAGCGACGGGCACCTTCAGAGCACAAAATGGGCCGCATGCTGCGTGCACTGAGGCGCTGGGGCTCTGTGCTGCTGCGTGGGTGCACACGGTTGAACTGCGCACGCAGGCGCATTCTGACCTCTTCGGAGGAAGGTGAGTGCGCAGAGCGAGAAGCTGCCAGAGCGAGTGCAAGCAACAGCTGCAATCCTTACAATCGGGCGCTTGTCTTCTGCAGGAGACGAGGAGGAGGCGGAGGGCGGCGCTCTGAGGGGCGCGAGCCGGGAGGAGCAGAGGCCAGGACGGATGCAGCGCGCGCCTCCTGCGGCGGCGACCAGCCGAACTCGCGCTGGCAGAGAGACCATCCATGCAGATGATGGACGCATCATTCTTCAATACATGCTATTTTTAATGTATTCTATGATGGATCCATTCAGATTGATGTGACATTATTTACACGTTCGCGGGCATTCAAAAGTTCAAGATCGATAGAGACAATTTGATTGCTATTGAAATCTTTCGGAATTGCAATACTGAATATCGTACAATGTATTAGCCTTTCAAGTAATAAATGAAATGGAAAAAAGCATTTGTTGAATTTCATTTCCTTGGTATGTAGATTCTTGTTTATTGTACAAAATAATATTCTAATATACATATTAAGAAATTTATGAATTGTATAAATGAATGCTTTAGTTTTCTCGGCAGCAGCCTGATTCGATCTGAAATGTATTTTGTTGATGTGTAAGTAAACACTGTATATTCGTGGAATATATGTGACTAAATATATTTTCTAATATACAATTTCAACACCGAATAAATAATAATTGTAACGTTGTTTGGGTGATATCATGAATGGATTTCAATGTCTCTACCTAACAGCAAAGGATTCAAACTGCTACAATTACAAGTGGTTCAAATCATTTATAACGAAATGCCTAATATAGATAGAATATTTTTATAATTTTATAAATGGTGTTAAAATAAAATTATAGCGCTAGATATCTACTACAATATATATTCTGATTCTTGACCGCGTTCCCGAACGAACAAAGTAACTGGGCAAATGCCATTCGACCGTAAGTTCAATGCGTACGTCATCATTCTCACATTTCTGTTCGCTGTGATATATGACTATGACCTGCGGTTAACAGACGTCGCGCTCTGGCCGGTCAAGTTTACCAGCGTTATCAGTAGACGAGAATGTTTATGCTCTATATAACATTTTTAAATATGCTTTTACGGATTTGCTTTGATGATTAAAATATTCCGAAATATGCACTTTAACACGCAAAAATGAACCATTTCTTTCCTGTATCAATGTTTTCTCTCCTCAAATTCAGTGAATGCATGGTTGAAAATATACTATTTTGTGCAAACATTATACTAATCTATCTTATCGTGCAGAAATAATTGAATTAAAATTCACTTTACTGAAGTAGATTTGTATTGTAACTGACAGAAGAGCATGCGTTTACACTCTACCAGCTGCGGAGAACATAACTAAACAGCCGAGAAATGCGTTTTGCTGTACAAAACGCAGGGCATTACCAGAATTATGCTGAAACGGGGAATGCGCGTGTCGCCAGATATAATCCGGCGAAGAGTGCAGGTAGCTATTGTTTTCCCTCCAGCAGCGTGGAGACCGTGACGTGAGGATTTAGGTATGCGGCCAAAGATTAGCGTCGCGGGTGCCTACGTCACGGAGCATTCGGTGCCGGTTTCAGGAAGCGCCGCTCGACGGAGTGAGACAAGTCACGGGACACCAAACGAGTACGTGATTGTCCCAGAGCCACCGCGTCATCAGAGTGAGAGCTAGCCGCATTAGCTATAAATATTGAGATTCGAAGATCTCTGATCTTTTTCTTCTGTAACTTGTCGTGGAGCGGTCTTTCTTCCTAGATACTTGTCTTGCGATCAGCTTCCTAAAACTTTTTTTCGTCGTGCGGTTTTCTCTCGTAATGGATGCCGAGCATCTTATTTGGCTTCACGGAGTTTTGCTGTACGGCTGCCTAAATGCCGTCAAGTGTTAATCGTTGACTTGAGGAGACTTCTCGTCCGGCCAACAGCGCGATATATTGGCACCTATGTGTGGGCCGGTTTATGCTGGTTTCTGCGATTGAAGAGAAAACAGCGGAAACGCATGATTTCCTGCGAGGCATCGCTCGCCACGCCGCTACATCGCCCAGGACGAGTGAGGCAGCCACTTTACACGCCTTAACGCGGGGCCCAACTGACAAGGCATGAATGCGTGGGGCGATCTACTGATCCCGCGCTCTCCATGGGACCCCCCGCCGCATATCAGCGCCCGACACGGAGAATTCTGTGTGAGATCGCCATATGTGCACATTAACCGAACAATTAAAAGTGGAGAAGGAGAGAGAAAGAAGGAGTTTTACATTCTGTTATAGGAAGACGGTAGGCGTGATAATGTATAATGTTGCTTGGCTAATTGTTCCGAGGACGGACAAATAAATTAAATCATCTCTGTTACAACTATTTTTTAAAGCACATACATAATTATAGTAGTTAAAGTTCAGTCTCCCTTGGACACAATGTCCATAGTATAGTATATTAGTATACAAAGATAATCGTATAAACCAATTAAAATTAACATCAACTCTGATTTGGAATATGTAGGTTTACATTGTCTACAAAACATAAAATTCAATTATATTCATTACTATTAGAATGGCACAATTAATAAAAAAATTTCTATCAACGACACTGTCGTATAAAAGTAGTCATCTAAAATTAAAACTACATAAAATTAAAATTTAATATTTCTTCTTTCTCCTCTTCCATCCTTCAGGAACAATTTACAAAATAGATTGCAAATTGTTTTCGTTCTAGTCTAATGTCTTACGACAGATGGAAAAAATAAAATGAGATGAAGTTTACGTCTGCAGCACTGCGGAAAAGGAGAGGAAGAGAATCTATGGGGATAGGAGTAATTGATGCCACAATTACCAAAAATCATTCCATTGTCTACTCATGGTACTACTGCTGAAATATTATAATACTTCTTGCATCCCACGGCGAAATGACACGCTGTTCCGTTTCATGCCGGTCCGTAGATGCGTGCGTTCGATTTTGTAATGTTTGTGGCTGGGCGTAGTTCGAGAACGCAAGGAGTTTTCTAACGTCCTGCGGTAGTCATCAGAACACGGCACCCACGTCTTCCGACAAATTATGCGATGATGAAGAAAACTCGACGGCAGTGTCCTGAGGAAACGTGCAGGCGCGTGGAGTAGTATTGTCGATGTCGACGGTAGCCAATTTGATGACTTGGACTCAGTGATGTCACAGAGTTGTTCTTAGCCAATTTGATGATAAGATCGAGCACTCGGCGCGACTCGTGTTTTCCTTGTTCCTGCTTTGATGATGGGTCGGCGTTGCACAGCGTCAGAGTTTTCAAACAAACTGCTGTCTCTACAAATGCCTTGATGTCAAACATTTCTGTGATATTCGTCCTCGTCCTTTTGGAACTATAAAAGTGACGAGGTGGCAATGTCGGCGGTGCAAGTCATAAGAAAAAGTAATCGAAGTCTTTTTCATCGTTGTGGCGTTAATAACTACGGAAAAATTACAATCAGTACGTTCAAAGTTCAACATTGATGTTGTTAGTGGCTCGGCACTGTTGTTGGTGGTGGTTCTGTTTGCAATGTTGTCGTCCTCGTCCCAAGCTCGAGTCGCGTTGGTGTTAATGACCGCGTCGACGGTCGAAAAGTGACACTCTTTGGCCCACGGACACTCCTCTTCCCGCACTCGCGCGTTTAGGATTGGCGAGAATCTTTTAGAAAGAAGGTATAAATTATCAAAGAAACTCCGCATAGTACAGTACTGGAAACATAAATTGATCGCGGCCGTCTGCGGCTAAGTTCAGCTTTGCACGGCTTGGTCAGCTCCTTGTCAAGACGAAACGTCTATATGGAGCTCACAAACCGTAGCCAATCTCAACGCAGGGGAGGCCCCAACAATATTACTGACGTACAAAAATGGCGGCGCCGCTAGTTCAGGATGAAGTATTTTCAAATAAAAATACATGAAGAAACACTTGTTTGAACATGAAAGTAAATTCATTGAAATATATACAAACACATAGCAATTTAACCACTGTTAACACAATTCTTTGCAGAAATTACATTGATATCAGATAAAATAACACTAATTTTAGAACAGTTATGTTCTTATACACATTCAAATCTCCAATATTCTTGTCCAAACACAATTTGAATAACTTTTTATCAAATGAGCAGTTTCCTATAGAATTTTGCGATAAGAAAACGATTAGAATTCGTATATTTTCAATTGTTCATATGTATATTATATCGCGGCAAAAATGGAAAATATCATCTTTCTCGAATCGTTAGAGGACATTTAGGGAACAATTCAGTAAAATTCAGACCAACTGTATCTTGTTCTATTAAAGTAAATAATTAGACTAGATATTAAGCAATTAATTTCATCTCTATGTCGAAAATATATTTGTTATCATCAAATCTGACAACTTGGGGACACTCCCGGCAGGAATAGCGCACATATTTTTCGAATTGTTTATAAAATTGTTAATTGTTGCAAAATTAGCACTGGCAGTTTTGGTTCTGGGGACATCAGAAAATCCTTCCCACTTTTAGAATCTGCAAAATTGGAAAGTTTTTTATAATTTTAAAAATTTTGCAATTATTTTTATTCTCAAGGTCAACTTCCCTTTACAGAAGATGCAAATCCGTTTTAAAAAAAGTTTGAAAAAGCATCCCAGGGGCTTCAACTAAATTAACCTCAAAATTTAAAGAATTATTTTAAAAATTGCAGAGCCTCGATTCGGGTCAAATTGTTAATGTAAAATTAATTTTGATAAAAATTTGCCAAATAGCTACACACTAAATTACAGAAAAACAGACAGAAGAGCGACACACGGGACGAAGAGACGGACGTTTTGAAATAATAACAACGCTCTCTTGGTAACTTAAGACCCTAAAAGGTGTATTTCCATTAAAATCTCGACATCGATTTACTGCAACATTACATACATACCTCTCTAAATATTACTTTTGTTACTCCCAATCTTTACGAGAAAGTAAAAATAAATATATAAATAGATACACTTTCACACACCACAGAGTTGGTTGCACGCAAAAAAGAACACCAATTATAGAGCCCAAATTCCTGCCCGTCACAATGCAGTTGTAATGTTATTACATAAATAGGGGGTCCCACCAACTATGGACCACCCCCACAATTTCTAAACGGTTCAGGATAACGAAATGAAGGTTTTGCTGAACAATGCGGAATCATGGGGCAAGTAACAAGCCGTAGAGAAATTGTCTATAATATTTTTATTTTTCGAGAAATTTAATCATCTTCGATTTTTTAAAGGAAACTATACATTTTTATCACCAGCAATGGATAGATTATGAAAAGAGGATTAAAGTGATGGATCATATGCTAATATTTTGATAGTAACTTGGAGTATAAAATTAGCTTGATATGTGATTTTGAATTAAACGGGTAATCGCAGTGCCCTGCAACTCTCGCTTTGGGGGATGTGGACATCACGTCGTCTAGACAGTTGCGTCTTGACTGGAGAGGGTGGCAGTGGGGGGGGATAAGAGGCATAACTACAGCAATTCTGGTGTTGAGACAAGACATCACACTAAGATATACCCAATTTTAACAATCAGAATGGGAGAGATGTTTTCCATTTATTTATTTGGATTTTACTTGCCTTCTACTAAAATTTCGAACATCGATCGTTCCAAAGAACGATATAAAATTATAGTGTAAAGATGATGTTAATAATAATAAATACCATTTTCAAACTGAACAAGAAGCCAACCACCGTCTCTTCGTTGGTAAATGTCATTTCAAATTAAAATGATCACTCGTCCTCTTTCCAACCATACGACTGCTGTCCATAAATGGAAAAGAAAACGGTACACTTTCGTCTTCTGCATTTTCAAGTTTGAGGCAGCACTTGGCGCTATGAGAAACTCGAATCAGGATGAGCAGTAACGAATGCAGATATGCATTTTGCTGAAGTTTGCAAATTTACACTGATAGAACTCTCAAGAGTATTTAATTTTTTTATTACTTTGTTCTTTCTGGTAGTACGTGTTTAAATAGTTTAGTTACCGTGAATAAGAGAAAAATGTCTACCTATCTATTATTTGATGAATTAATCAAGATATTACAATGAAAATCTTTAAGAATCCCTTCGTTTCCATAAGTACTAAAATGATGTATTGTTTTTTGGCACTGAGTTATATTTTTAAAATTTAGAAATGACCTTTATTATTATTATTATTATTATTATTATTATTATTATTACATATTATTATTATTATTATTATCGTTTTCATACAATATTTTTTTATTTCTTTCTTTTCGATTATCGCTGATTTAGAATTTCAGAAGAAGAAAAGCTGAACTCAGATGAACAAATTGGGAAAAAATTCTCATTCAGATCGTTAAAATTGATGTTTGTTCATAAGTTTTTCATGTCAAGATCATGAATTGTCACCATAATTTTCATCTCACACGGCCATTCCTCTCACACTCCTCTCTTCACAAAACAGTACCAACGTCGCGAAGGCCACCTTCCAAAACGGCGACTGCTGCCAAGGCGCCCGTTTACTTGAAAATCTGATGCCAAAAAATCTAATTTCATATCAAATTACTCTTAAAATACTAACATATGATACATCATTTTATCTCCAATGTTCATGATCTATCCATTGCCGATGAAAAATATATTGTTCAATTTAAAATCAAAGATTATTAAATTTCTCGAAAACTAAAACTATTATAGAGGATTCTCTACCTGCATGTTACCGGTCCCATGATTCTGCATTGTGCAGCGAAAAACTACAACTCGATACCCTGAACCGTTTAGGAAGTTATGGGGGTGGTCCATAATTCGTGAACACCTGGCATCATATAAACATTAGAACCCCATGTCACATGATCGATGATAAAATGAAAGCGATTGCAGAGTACTACGAATGAATAAGGATGACGAAATACGAACTCGTGTGCGGAAACCTCGAAATGTTTACTTTTTCATAGCGTCAAATTCCAGCAATATTTTCATTAAACCCCAAAATATTCGCTGTTATTTCAAATTAAATACAACTACAATTTTATTGACAATAATACTAACCTGATATTACTTACAAACAATTATAAGTTCACATCTCCTCATAATTGTTTGTAGAAAGTAATATCAGGTTAGTATTATTGTCAATAAAATTGTAGTTGTATTTAATTTGAAATAACAGCTTGAATATTTTGGGGTTTAATTAAGAAAATATTGCTACCGGAATTTGACGCTATGAAAAGTAAACATTTCGAGGTTTCCACTACGAGACGTATTTCGTCATCCTTATTCATTCGCTTAGTACTCTGCAATCGCTTTCATTTATCATCGATCATGTGACATAGGGTTCTTAATGTTTATATGATACCGGGTGTTCCACGAATTATGGACCACCCCCATAACTTCTAAACGGTTCAGGGTATCGAGTTGTAGTTTTCGCTGCACAATGCAGAATCATGGGACAGGTAACATGCAGGTAGAGGAATCCTCTATAATAGTTTTAGTTTTCGAGAAATTTAATAATCTTTGATTTTTTAAATTGAACAATATATTTTTTCATCGGCAATGGATAGATCATGAACATTGGAATAAAATGATGTATCATATGTTAGTATTTTAAGAGTAATTTGAGTATGAAATTAGATTTTTTGGCATCGGATTTTCAAGTAAACGGGCAGCCTTGGCAACAGTCGCCGTTTTGGGAAGGTATTCTCTGCGACGTTGGTACTGTTTTGTGAAGAGAGGAGTGTGAGAGGAATGCATGTGTAGGATGAAGGTAATGCAGCAATTCAAGATCTTGACATGAAAAAACTTATGAACAAACATCAATTTTAACGATCTGAATGAGAATTTTTCCCAGTTGTTCATCTGAGTTCAACTTTTCTTCTTCAAATTCTAAATCAGCGATAATCGAAAAGAAAGAAAGAAAATATTGTATGAAACGATAATAATAATACACAATAATAATAATAATAATAATAATAATAATAATAATAATAATAATAGTAGTCATTTCTAAATTTACAAAAATATAACCAGTGCAAAAACAAAACCATCATTTTAGTATATGGGAAACGAAGGAGTTCTTAAAGATTTTCATTGTAATATCTTTGATTAATTCATCAAATAATAGATAGGTGTAGACATTTTCTTATTATTCACGCGGTAACTAAACTATTTAAACACGTACTACCAGAAGAACAAAGTAATAAAAAAATTGAAATACTCTTGAGAGTTCTATCAGTGTAAATTTACCAAACTTCAACAAAAATGCATATCTGCATTCGTTACTGCTCATCCTGATTAGAGAGTTTCTCATTTCATAACGCCAAGTGCTGCCTCAAACTTGAAAATGCAGAAGACGGAAGTGTACCGTTTTCTTTTCCAGTTATGATCTGAAATGAACAGCCGTAGTCGTATGGTTGCAAAGTGGACGAGTGAACATAATAGTTAAAAATGACATTTACCAACGAAGAGAGACGGTGGTCATTTCTTGTTCAGTTTGAAAATGGTATTATTATTATTAACATCATCTTTACGCTACTAATTTTTTATATCGTTCTTTGGAACGATCGATTTTTGAAATTTTAGTAGAAGGCAAGTAATCCAAATAAATAAATGAAACATCTCCATTTGATTGTTAAAATTGGTATATCTTAGTGTGATGTCTGTCTCAACACCAAGAATTGCTGTAGTTATGCCTCTTATCCCCCACTGCCACCCTCTCAGTCAAGACGCAACTGTCTAGACGACGTGATGGCCACATCCCCCAAAAGCGAGAGTTGCAAGGGCTGCTACACGATTACCCGTTTAATTCAAAATCACATATCAGAAAGCCTAATTTTATACTCAAGTTACTATCAAAATATTAGCATATGATCCATCACTTTAATCCTCTTTTTCATAATCTACTCCATTGCTGGTGATAAAATGTATAGCTCTTTAAAAAATCGAAGATACTAAATTCTCGAAAAATAAAAATATTATAGACAATTTCTACGGCTTGTTACTTGCCCCATGATTCCGCATTGTTCAGCAAAAACCTTCATTCTCGTTATCCTGAACTGTTTAGGGGAAATTGTGGGGTGGTCCATAGTTGGTGGACCCCTATTTATGTAATAACATTACAACTGCATTGTGACGGGCAGGAATTTGGGCTCTATACTGGTGTTCTTTTGCGTGCAACCAACTCTGTGGTGTGCGAAAGTGTATCTATTTATATATTTATTTTTACTTTCTGCAAAGATTGGGAGTAATAAAAAGTAATATTTAGAGAGGTATGTATGTAATGTTGCAGTAAATCGATGTCGAGATTTTAATGGAAATACACCTTTTAGGGTCTTAAGTTACCAAGAGAGCGTTGTTATTATTTCAAAACGTCCGTCTCTTCGTCCGTGTGTCCGCTCTTCTGTCTGTTTTTCTGCGTGAACACTAGTGTAAACTATTTGTAGAATTTTTGTCAAAATAATTTTACACAACAATTTGACCTGAATCGAGGCTCTGCAATTTTTAAAATAATTCTTTAAATTTTGAGGTTAATTTAGTTGAAGCCCCTGGGATGCTTTTTCAAACTTTTTTTAAAACGGATTTTGCATCTTCTGTAAAGGGAATTGACATGAGAGAATAAAAAATAATTGCAAAATTTTTAAAATTATAAAAACTTTCCAATTTTTGCAATTCTAAAGTGGGAAGGATTTTCTGATGTCCCAGAACCAAAAACTGCGAATTAACAATTTTGCAACAATTAACAATTTTATAAACAATTCCGAAATGTGCGCTATTCCTGCCGGGGAGTGTCCCCAAGTTGTCCCGAATTTGATGATAGCAAAATAACAATTTCGACATGAGATGCAAATTAATTGCTTAATATCTAGTCTAATTGTTACTTTAATGAACAAGATACAGTTGGTCTTTGAATTTTACTGAATTGTTCCCTAAATGTCCTCTAACGATTCGAGAAAGACAGTATTTTCCATTTTGCAAATGTAATATAGTTATATGAACAATTGAAAATATGCAATTTAATCGTTTTTCTTATCGCAAAATTTATGTGAAAACTGCCTGGTTTGATAAAGTTGATAAATTGTGTTTGACAAGAATATTGGAATTTGAATGTGTATAAGAACGTAACTGTTCTAAAATTAGTGTTATTTGATCTGATATCAATGTACTTCTGCAAAGAATTGTGTTAACAGTGGTTAATTGCTATGTGTTTGTATATATTTCAATGAATTTATTTTCATGTTCAAACAAGGGGTTTCTTCCATGTATTTTTTATTTGAAAATACTTCCCACATCTGAACTAGCGGCGCTCCGCCATTTTGTACGTCGTAATATTGTTAGGGCAATTCTCGCGCGTTGAGATTACTACGATGGTTTGTGAGGCTCCGCCTGCGACGTTTCGTCATGACAAGGGCTGACCAAGCCGTGCAAAAGCTGAACTTAGCCGCAGACGGCCGCGATCAATTTATGTTTCCAGTACTGTACTATGCGGAGTTTCTTTGATAATTTATACCTTCTTCTAAACATTTTCGCACTCAAACGCGCGAGTATGTGAAGAAGAACGTCCGGGGAACAACGAGGATCACATCTTCGACCGTCGACGCGGCCACCCCCTCCGACGAGACTCGAGCTTGGGACGAGGACGACAACATTGCAAACAGAACCACCACCAACAACAGTGCCGAGCCACTAACAATATCAATGTTCAACTTTGAACGTACTGAATGTTATTTTTCCATCGAGACATTAACGCCACAACGATGAAGAAGACTTCGATTACTTTTTCTTACAAATCGCGACCGCTACCGCCGATTACTGCCACCTCGTCACTTTTATAGTTCCAAAAGGACGAGGACGAATATCACAGAAATATTTGACATCCAAGGCATTTGTAGAGACAGCAGTTTGTTTTGAAAACTCTGACTGTGCAACGCAGAACCCATCATCAAAGCAGGAACAAGGAAAACACGAGTCGCGCCGAGGTGCTCGATCTTATCATCAAATTAGCTAGAAGAGAACAACTCTGTGACATCACTGAGTCCAAGTCTGCATCAAGTCAGCTACCAAGTCGACATCAAACAATACTACTCCACGCGCCTGCGTTTCCTCAGGACACTCGCCGTCGAGTTTTCTTCATCTGTCGCACTAATTTGTCGGAAGACGCGCCGTTCTGATGACTACCGCAGGACGTTAGAAAACCCCTTGCGCCTCGAATCCCGCCCAGCCACAAACATTACAAAATCGAACGCACGCACATCTACGGACCGGCGCCAGCGAAACGGAACAGCGTGTCATTTCGCCGTGGGATGCAAGGAAGTGTATAATATTTCAGCGGTAGTACCATAGATTGAGTAGACTGTGGAATGATTTTTGGTAGCGTTGTGGCATCCAATTCACTCTATCCCCATGAATTCTCTTCCCTCTCCTTTTCCGCAGTGCGCAGACGTAAATCCCCATCTCATTTTATTTTTCCATCTGTCGTAAAGACATTAGACTAGAGACGAAAACAACGGTAATCATATATTTTGTAAAATGTGTATTGAAGAATGGATGAGGAGAAAGAATAGTATTAAATTTTAATTTTATGTAGTTTTAATTTTAGATGACTACTTTTATACGACAGTGTCGTTGATAGAATTTTTACATGAAGTCATTCTAATAGTAATGAATATAATTGAATTTTATGTTTTGTAGACAATGTAAACCACCACATATTCCAAGAAGAGTTGATGTTAATTTTAGTGGTTTATACGATTATCTTTGTATACTAATATACTATACTATGGACATTGTGTCCAAGGGAGACTGAACTTTAACTACTATAATTATGTATGTGCTTTAGAAAATAGTTGTAACAGAGATGATTTAATTTATTTGTCAAAACCACTCGGAACAATTAGCCAAGCAACATTATACATTATCACGCCTACCGTCTTCCTATAACAGAATGTAAAACTCCTTCTTTCTCTCTCCTTCACTTTTAATTGTTCGGTTAATGTGCACATATGGCGATCTCACACAGAATTCTCCGTGTCGGGCGCTGATATGCGGCGGGGTCCCACGGAGAGCGCGGGATCAGTAGATCGCCCCACGCAGTGATGTCTTGTCGGGTCCGGGCCCCGCGTTTAGGCGCGTGGGTGTGGCGGCCTCACTCGTCCCTCGGCGATGTAGCGGCGTGGCGAGAGCGATGACTCAGGGGAGAAATCATACATCTCCCGCTGTCTCGCCTCAATCGCAGAAACCGCTTTATAAACTTCGCCCACACATGGGTGCCAATATATCGCGCTGTTGACGGACGAAAGTCTCACTCAAGTCAACGATTAACACTTGACGGCATTTAGGCAGCTGCACAGCAAAACTCCGTGAAGCCAAATAAGATGCTCGGCATCCATTTACGGAAAAACCGCACGACGAAAGTTTTAGAGGAAGCTGATCGCAAGACAAGTATCTACGAAGAAGACTGCCTAATGACAAGTTACAGAAGAAAAAGATCAGAGATTCGAATCTCCATATTTATAGCTAATGCGGCTAGCTCTCACTCTGATGACGCGGTGCTCCGGGACAATCACGTACTCGTTTGCGTCCCGCGATTACCTCACTCCGTCAGGCGGCGCTTCCTGAAACTGGTTTTCCGAAATGCTCCGTGACGGGTGTGGGCACCCGCGACGCTAATCTTGGCCGCATACCTAAATCCTCACGTCACGGGTCTCCACGCTGCTTTGGAGGAAAACAATAGCTACCTGCACTCTTCGCCGGATTATATCCCTGGCGACACGCGCATTTCCCCGTTTCAGCATAATTCCTGAGTAGTGAACTCCCCTGCGTTTTGTACAGCAAAACGCATTTCTACGTATTTAGTTATGTTCTCCGCAGCTGAGCGGTTTGGAAATTGTAAAAACGCATGCTCGTCTGTCCAGTTACAATACAATCTACTTCAGTAAAGCAATTTTAATTCAATTATTTCTGCCAATGATATAAGATAGATTAGTATAATGTTTGGCAGCAAAAATAGTATATTTTTCAACCATGCATTCACTGAATTTGAGGAAGAAACATTGATACAGGAAAAGAAATGGTTCATTTTGCGTGTTAAAGTGCATATTTCGGAATATTTTAATCATCAAAGTAAATCCGTAAAGCATATTTAAAAATGTTATATAGAGTATAAACATTCTCGTCTACTGATAACGCTGGTAAATCCTGACTTTGCCAGAGCGCGACGTCTGTTAACCGCAGGTCATAGTCATATATCACAGCGAACAGAAATGTGAGAATGATGACGTACGCATTGAGATAACAACACAGTCGAATGGCGTTGCAGTTACTTTGTTCGTTCAGGGAACGCGGTCAAGAATCAGAATATATATTGTGGTAGATATCTAGCGCTATAATTTTATTTTAACACCATTTATAAAATTATAAAATATTCTATCCTATATTAGGCATTTCGTTATAAATGATTTGAACCACTTGTAGTGTACTTGATTTGAATCCTTTGCTGTTAGGTAGAGACATTGAAATCCATTCATGATATCCACCCAAAGCAACGTTACAATTATTATTTATTCGGTGTTGAAATTGTATATTAGAAAATATATTTAGTCACATATATTCCACGAATATACAGTGTTTACTTACACATCAACAAAATACATTTCAGATCGAATCAGGCTGCTGCCGAGAAAACTAAAGCATTCATTTATACAATTCATAAATTTCTTAATAATATTATATTAGAATATTATTTTGTACAATAAACAAGAGAATCTACATACCAAGGAAATGAAATTCAACAAATGCTTTTTTTCCATTTCTATTTATTACTTGAAAAGGAGCTAATACATTGTACGATATTCGAGTATTGCAATTCGAAAGATTTCAATAGCAATCAAATTGTCTCTATCGATCTTGAACTTTTGAATGCCCGCGAACGTGTAAATAATGTCATCAATCTGAATGGATCCATCATAGAATACATTAAAAATAGCATGTGTATTGAAGAATGATGCGTCCATCATCTGCATGATAGCCCTCTGCCAGCGCGAAGTTCGGCTGGTCGCCGCCGCGCAGGAGCGCGCGCTGCATCCGTCCCAGCTGCCCTGCTCTCCTCCGGCTCGCGCCCTCGGAGCGCCGCCCTCCGCCTCCTCCTTCGTCTCCTGCAGAAGACAAGCGCCCGATTGTAAGGATTGCAGCTGTTGCTTGCACTCGCTCTGGCAGCTTCGCCTGCGAACTCACCTTCCTCCGAAGAGGTCAGAAACGCGTCGCGCAGTTCAACCGTGTGCACTCCACGCAGCAGCACAGAGCCCCAGCGCCTCAGTGCATCGCAGCATGCGGCCCATTTGTGTTTCACAAGTGCCCGTCGCTACGAAACGGACTGATTTAAGGAAGAATGTACAGCGCTCCAACAACGACGGCACATTGTTCTATTAGTTTGATTAGTGATCCCGGGTGAGTAAAGCTAAGGATATCGGTCCCGTAAGTGTAATGGATGCTTTCCGTCTGAAGGTCGCAGTGATCTTCCCCGCTGAATGGTGAGATCTAGTGCCAACCTACCTGACGACAAGCGAAGTTTTGTGAATAATGTAATCCAACAACGTAGCACAGCCTTAGACTGACAAGCTTCAAGCTCCCTGACACCGACTTCCGGCAGCTGTCGTCGAGTAGTGTATGTGAGTGGAAGTGTGCATAATTAAGGGTTAGGTGAGAATAAGGAAGGGGCAGGAAAGATCGAACGCGTCCGTGGCCCTTTGTTAGAGACCTACTCCGGCATTCGTCTGGTATCAATCAGAAAAACACACATAAAGTGCAGATCAGCAGCCGGCCGCTAGTAACTTCTTCCAAGTAGCGACTAATTCCTTCCACTAGAAATAACTCGCGCTTCCAGAGCTATTTTTGATCAATGTAAATAGTAGTTCTAATAAAACTATAAATATATGTTCTTTATATGTGTTTTTATTTATAATAATATTAGAAGGGCATTGTTGAGGCATCTCAACTATACCATCTCAAATGTTCGGTCTTAAAACATGATTAGAATACTTTTAGTTAAACTGCACACATTTCGGATTGCTCTTGTATCGAGTCGGAAGTCTATGTGAACAGAGATGGGTTCGGAAAAAAGGATCTCTCCGCTCTTGTGAACTGGCTCGGATTCGACAACCGACACACCCGTGTACATGAACTCTGACATGATTACATAAGAAAATGAAGCGGTGACTTTCTCTTCCATGCAGGAAGTGGAATTCGACGCTGAAAGAAACGTCTGTCGGAAACAGAATGCGTCTGCAGGGAAAAAAGGATGAGCGTCGTCCTGTTTTCTACAGTATATCTGTTGTGCTTGGTTTGTAATCAGTCACCCTAGGGCATTGTGTGCGTTCTCACGTCACATTGTGGTCTTCGTTTGCTGTACTATGCGGAGCTTTGATAATTTTCCTTTCAGATTCGCAATCTAAACGCGCGAGTGCGGGAAGAGGAGTGTCCGTGTGCCAGAGGGTCACATCTCGACCGTCGACGCGCGGTCACACACCAACGCGACTCCAGCTTGACGAGGACGACAACATTGCAAACACAACCCTACGAACAACAGTGCCGAGCAACTAACAATATCAGTGTTGAACTCTGAACGTACTGAATGTTATTTTTCCATCGAGACATTAACGCCACAACGATGAAGAAGGCTTCGATTACCTTTCCTTACAAATCGCGACCGCCACCGCCGACATTGCCACCTCGTCACTTTTATCGTTGCAAAAGGACGAGGACGAATACCTCTGCAATAGGTGACCTTCAAGGCATTTGAAGAGACAGGTATTTCGTTTTGAAGACACTGCTACGCATACCGTGTGACATGGATAACACTGATAATGTGAATTACGCACGTTTGTATTTCAATCGCTTTGTGAGATGAAGACTTGAATCAACGCGATCGACGTACGAACATTTGGATTATACAGCTTCACCACTGTACCCCGTGGCGATGTGGAAAATTCTGTACAGCTGTAAATTGAATGGATTGGCAGAGCCTGGACGGAATGGATAAAAGTTTTGTGAAAGGCAGACAGAAGTCAGCCTTGTTACGTGAGTATGTCCATTGTTGTGTGGTCGACTTGGTTGTCATCGACTGTCCGGACATCGCACGTCAGTGAAGATCTACCGTGAACCCTATACTGCAGACATGACATGGCGTCTTGTCTTGTCGTTGCTCTAGAAGAAAGGAACACTCAACGTTCCTATTGAATGCTTTGGCTGTTCACATATCGATCAGTCTTCATCGACGGGATCAATGCATATTTCGTTCGAAATATGGCAGGCCCAATGGCACTTCCTGTGACGACACGCTCTTCCGTTCCCTAAAAGCTTGACAGGCAGGATACAACGACCGCACTTCCTGTTCACACACCAGTTCGTGTATAAGACGCGATGTTATTTTAATTAGAGGATCATAGTCATCGAAGCAATTAAAAGGAACCCATGATCAATGAAGCAACAAGGAAAACGCGAGTCGCGTTGAGGATCTTGATCTTATTATCAAATTTTGTAAAAGAGCTTCGTACCTCCGAGACATTAACGAGTCCAAGTCTGCATCACGTCAACTACCAAGTCGACATCATACAATACTACTCCATGCACCTGCGTTTTCTCAGAACACTCGCCGGCGAGTCTTCATCATCTGTCCGTCGCACTTCTTTGTAATTCGTCGGAAGACGTGGGTGCCGTTTTCAGACAATCTCCACAGGACGTTCAAAACCCCTGCATTCTCGAACTTGCCCAGACTCAAACATTACAACATCGGACGCATGCACACATCGACGACCGGCGCCGGCACAATGGACTGCGGGGCAGGATGCGAAACGAGACTATGTTTGAAATAGAATCAGACTGTAATGGACTAGTATCATGAATTGTGTAGATTGCATAATGATCGTTGGTGCTGCCTTTAACTTATCATGATGACCGCCTTTACGTGTAATCTTCCTTTTTTGAAATTTGTATAGTCTTTTACTCAATCCCCTCATGGATTCTACTCTCCATTTGCTTGGGTGTTTGCAGATGTTAACTTCCATCTGATTTTGTTTGTTCCATCTCTCTAAACGATATTAGACTAGGACGAAAACATTTTTTCAATAATATATTTTGTAAACTTGCGTTGAAGAATGGATGAAGAGAAAGAAGCGGAGACTTGTCCGATGTGTAAATTCATCGCTGACGCAGGAAACGGAAGACTCGGTTTACTACGACACCGGAAATGGTAATGATGCCGCGTTAGCAAAATGTACGGAATTATACTTGTAAGAAAATTCCATAGATCGCAGCACTATTACTGGAAATTTACTTGATTGGTAACGTCTGAACAAATTGTCCGATTTTCGATCTGTAAAACTGCATTGAACTCCTTTAAAATAGAATACACGCTTACGATGCCGTTTTTTCTTAAAAGATTTCAAAAAATTTTGAAAACCTTTTTCATAGTTCCGGGAAGAAATTAAAATGTGGGCTTATAGCGCGATGGCGACGTGCTTCCTGAATCCAACGCCGCACACTGGTTGAATCGGGCCTAAAACTTGGCCGCAATTGCAAATGTCAGTGGATTTGTGTAAAATTGCATCAAGGGTTTTTGAGGTCGCTGAATTAGAATATCATTACGAAATTTCAAAATTCAAAATGGCGCCTTCAAAATGGCGGATCGACTCATTTAAAAACAAAGAAAATGCATATAAATATACATATGGGGCTCAAGGTAATTGATTTCAAATTGTCAATGAAATTTCAAAATTCAAAATATGGCTTCAAAATGGCTAACTGATTCATAAAAATGAGCCTAATGTGCGTAGAAATATGCAGTAAAATGGTTCCTATGATCGCTGATTTCGATTATCGGAATGAAGTATCAAAATTGAGAATTGAAGTGCTTGAAAATGAAGCAAATATATGCAGAAATATGGTTAAGTACTATTTTTGAAGTCACTAAATACAAAAATTGCTATGAAATTCAAAATAGCTGCTTCAAAAAAGAATATCGGATTTAAGGAAAAAGAAATCGTTTGTAAGTAAAATGTTATTTAAGACAGTTTTGAATTTGTTGGATTCATTAAGATTTATTTAACATATATATATATAGGTGAGTATATATATATATATATATATATATATATATATATATATATATATATATATTCAAACAAATGTCACCCATCTGCTGGGAACCTAATATCTATGTATACAGATCTAATTTGCCGCCACTCTATTGAATAAACAATATTTTATTTAATATTTAATTATGAATAATTGAATCAACAATTAGTCAACAATACTTTGAGGTGACCACATTGAATTCACTCTTACACCTTAGTTACCCAGTTTTGTTTGTTGCGTCAAGAAAAGAAGAATCCCAAAATACACCGCAAAAATCTGGAAAGTGCTGGTGGTTTGGGTTATTGTTTAATCCTCCAAAGTTTATATTATTAATTTTACTACTAAAAGTAATTATCTGAAGGAGAAGTAAAAAATTATTCCAAGAAATCAATTCTGTGGCATCGAAGAAACCATCGGGGCGATCTAGTGCTGCATCCTACTACGTAGCATTGTAGTATAGTCGCTTTAAAACAAAAAAGATGCAGATATCTGCAGCCAAATTTGTGTTATTCTGATTAAGGACATTCTACTTGATAAATAAAAATAATAATTGAGGCAGGACCTCTCAGGACAAAAAAAAATATAATCTACAATATAAACGACTAACTTTGTTACGCTACATGGTTTGAATTCCACCGCATCATATAAAAAATATTATACACTTTTTCTTAAAAATATACTTAACTTACAGCAATAAGTGCTTTATATTCGGATATACAAAAGAATCCTAAAAAGAAAATTTAAACTCCTTTTTAATTTCACGAATATCGTTGGCAAGAATCAACGAATTCCAGCCATTCGAGCAACGGTAACTTTACGACACCGTGAGGAAGACAAAAATGATTGAAATAACTTTCTGGAGCTGAAGTAGTATGCTCCAATGTCTTCCGAACGAGATTTGATAAGTCAGAATTCTGAACGCGCACTTTGAATTTTGCCATTATGGCCAGGTTTTTGGCCCGATACAACCAGTGTGCGCCGTGTCAATCATGCAAATCGTATGAATAGGAGCGGCGTAAAGTGAAATTTCGGAAAAACTACCTGATCCCCCTCCCCCTTTTTCCCTGCGTCACCCGACCCGCCTCGACGCGGACGAACGACCAAACCCGGCCGCCTGCGGCACGGGAGGCCGAACTTTCAGACAGGCAAGCTGGGCAGCCGTCCCTTTCAGTCTCACACATATTTTTCTTCACGTGTCGTAAACTAGTGATGCTGTAACACAGCCAAACGGTCTCGTATCATCTGTAATAGTCGTATAAAACTATATATCTTGTTCACATATTTCCGTCTTCCTTCGAATACTATCAAACAATTATTTGAGGCGGTAATTAAAATATCGATTCCGATTTGAAACTGATTTCAAAAAAGAAAATTGAACTAATTGTGTAGATATCAACAATATTCCATGTCCTAACATCTTATTTGTATACATTTTACTTAAGATCTTCCGTTATCATTCCTTCATGAAGAAAGTATGAGCGAAATTACGCACGAGCTCTTATCCTGCGACTCGATTTTTGATCTCAAAACGGCGTTTGTCTCCTTGATAGACTTTTACCTGATGAATCTGTTTTCCTGGCAAAATTTTAAACAGTTTTCGTACTTTCGGACAAAATTGAAGAAGTGGTAAAATAGTGCAGGCGAGATGCATCCTGAATCCAACTCTGTAACAAACATTAAAATATAATATTAAGAATCGTGACATGTCCCAGCTATTTAGTAAGTTATATTGATATAAAATGATTCTGTTGTATTTGTATAAACTTGAAGATTGGAATAAGTAATTCCCGGCGCGTCATTTTGATACAACCACGTAAATGATAAAGTAAAGGATGTGGTGTAAATCATTGTATTGTGACACATATATATGTATTTTTAATGCATTAAATTGTCACGAAAGCAATATAACTTAACCCTTAGACAGGAACACCACACTAGAAGAGAATATCCGTCTATGAGATAAATTAGTTTTGTTATACAGTTATCAATTTAAAATCTTTACATTTCTACATTAAGATACTAAACATCACACGTTTATCAGCAACATTTAATCAAGTTGCAATTCAATTTATAAGATTTAGATACTACTAGTAAAACGTAGCATACCAGTCACTGATAAACCTCATATTAGGGAATCAGAATGCAAATGTATTAAATCGGCATCCTATCTAGGTGTCGAGAATAGATGCAACATTGGATGTTGATATTTTCAAAACATTGATTTTGTATAGACACACGAACATATTTCTGTAAAAAATGAAACATTTATGAAACCTGATGTTTATTATCGATGTGCTTGATGAGTTGTTGTGGAATGAAAGAAACTGATAATCACAATTTTATAAAAGAGTCAAAATATGAAATAATATTGCATTATTCCACTGTTAATACATGTGTTCGAACAGCGAACGGTGATTGTAACATCCTCATCCAGTAGACTATCTTCAGCCCGTGACCCCCATTTTTCTGGCATTTCCTATGCATGTCCTGTACTGCACGCAGAGGCGGCCAACGCAAGCACTCTAGGTGTAAGGTCTCTCGCCCACCTTCCTGTACCCATTTGAGGAAGTTGTGACTACCCATAAGACCTCAAGAGTAGTTTTAGTCAATGCCATATTTTTTACTTTGTTTTGGCTGTTTTGTCTAACTGTAATTTATACCAATAATTACGCATTAATAGTTTAAACAAAATCTTCCGCACGAACTTGGTCGATGTTTCTAAACTGTGTTTTGCGATGTTTAATTAAACATTGATATTTGCATTCGTATTACTTGAGCATCATTCCTTCGCTTTTCTTGCTATCCGAAACTGGGAGGGACGCGCTGATAATTCAGCGAGTTCTCCTCAATAATGGCAGAATGTATGCATGAAAGACTGAGGGTATCAAACACACTGTTCAGTGCTACATGTCTATTTGTCACCCAGTCCACAAGGCAGCGCTGAGCATCTCTCCTTTTATCTGCAGGTCCCACTCTTCGCGGGTCTCAACGCGCAAGAGAAATAGTACAGAACATAGATCGCCATCCCTTGTTAGGACTCCATCTGATATACACAGCATAGGATGCTAGTACGGTTCATTGCTCACTGACTCCTGAACTGCCTCTTTTTCCTTTTGTTGGTGGGGATATTTTGTATTAGGCTGGCATCAATTATGCCACTTACAATTTTCTTCCTGCCATTTTGTCATCTCCATATTAATATCCTTTTTCTAGGATTTTGTTCTACTCACAGTATGTCCAAAATATTTTATTTTCCATTTTGGCTTTGGCTTCTTTTAGGAGAAAGTCTGCTTTTTCAAAATCTCTGGCGTTTATCTTTTGCCCTCCCATTGTACGTTTAATATTTTCTTCCGTGTCCATACTTCAAAAGCATCTTCCTTTTTCGGCCTATCTCAATGTTCAGCTTACACTCCACACAACAGGATTAGGAAATACCATTTTCACGATTATTTGATTTTGGTCTACGCAGGCTTGATTTCTAACGGAACGGCGTTCTGTATCTCGCCGCTGATTCATTCTCGCTAATATATTTATATTATAAATATATAATTATTTCTCTTAAATTAATAAATCATTTTGAGCGCGTTCCGACCTAAAATTTTAGAAATCAATCACTTGATATGCCTGCATATTTTATGAATTTGTGTAATTTTCTTTCCGCTGCTTTTTTCTAAAATTATTCCTCTCTTTAGTTTCTTTTCTGTACAGTATCCAGAATTTGGTATTAGAATTATAAGTATTTAACTTCGCTCATATCACTTCTCCGTGGATGTTCAGGCTTCTTTTTACCAGTTGACATAAATGTTGTTCTTTTAAATGTAAGTTCATAGAATATTTAAATTTTATAAATAATAATATATTTAGCTATTATATATTATTACATAATTCCGAATTAAGTACAAATAAAACATCTGCACAATTTTGATGACATAAAATTTTTTGCGTTTTCTCGAAAATAGCAAAGTGGACATGTCACGTTTTGAATGTTTCTCATTTCGCGCTCCTTTGTATCCAAGCCCAGCCGCCAGGCACGCCTCAAGTCACCCTTCTGAGCTGGAAGCAGGGTCGCACCTCTGGCACACTGCTGTTCTAATAGCGTGACTTTCATTCCTCTGCAGACATCTCGCCGCGTTCTTCGGTGGGCTGCGTGTTACACTAGGGCAATTTGATATGCCCAAGCGTAGGAAGAGGGCGGTGAGTAGTTTTCAGTGGGCGAGAACATTGTGCAATGACGAAGCGGAGATTATATTTACTCTATAAGAATTAGTGGAATCATTCGCGTTTCCTTAATTATTAGCGACCGAGTGTGCGTGTGTATGTATGTGTGTGTGTATATATATATATATATATATAAACAAAATTATAAATTAAACAATTAATAAATAATTATGAAAGTATATTTTGATTAATAAAATTTTGTGAGATATTATTAACTAAAGTAACTTATTTTGTCAAGATGTATGCAATGGGAAGCTATTGTTTTTCATTGAAAATACTGGTATAACGTTTATTGGACGTCCATACCGGTAAAGACAAACTAATAGAGGTATTTACTAGTATATAATAAAGGTATTTGAGAAAGGTATGAAAAATACCGCTATTTTACCGGTATTCAATACCTTTTCGGTCGCTGTTCACTAGCAGATTCAAAGAAACAAACTATCCTTGTTATCTTCTCTTCATTTGTATTTACAGTATTTCAAAGTATTTTTTTAAAACATCTATTTTATGTATTTAAATATATCTTCAAAAGATATGCTAAAAACTCAAAATAGGAGTTTTAAATACAAAAATATATATTTCAAAGACAAGTATTTAAATATTGCTCAACCTCTCTATAAACTAGTATGTGCTGATCAGCAGTGTACTAATCTCAGTTCCCAGTTTGAGCGTAGTACTAATACATATGCCACGAGTAAGTCCGAAAATTTGTAGAATGAAATTGCAAAAATATGGACATAAATATATAAGGAAAACGCTAATAAACGAATATGCAAAATTAGATTTTCCTGCAATATGTAACATCAAATTTCATTAGAAGTAATTTAGCATAATTACACTGTGTAAGTATCCTTACAATACAATTTCAAATAAAAGCTAGCGATGATACATCACACACTTTGTGGCATTATTTAAATTTGCAATTTTCGAAAATTGATAGAGTTCAACGAAAATTGTAATTTTTGCTGTCCCTTCTATCCATGGAAAAAATTGTTGTGATTTTGGGATTTTTTAATATATATATCAATTTCATTCTTAAATTACTCTAAAACTTCGCGGTTTTGCAATAAACTTACATGACCTTTGCAATCTTCGAAAATACGGCGGGGTGGGCGAAAATGAGACCACCATCATATTTTGTATCGTCTTTAAACAAAAAAATTGGAGCTCTTTTGAGAAAAAGTTACAATTGTTTTAATTACCTATACTTCGCCGCAAATTGCACGAAAACTACCAAATGTTTAAAGAAATTAAACTTGATCTTATTTTCAGATCTATCAGAACAGATTTCAGTAAGGAAAAAATATATATCATCAATATTATAGTTGAAGGAAGACGCTCTAAAATTGCACGTTAGCAATTTTCTAAACATAAGTGATGTCAATAAACACTATAAATCATATTTCTCTGCAATCTATACGTAAAACGAGTGACAAAAATTAATCAAAAGATTTGAAGCCATTTTTGAGAAAATTTTGAAAATCATTTCGAGGCCCCCCAAATGTACCCCCAAGTCAAGCACCCCCAAAAATCCTAATATCCGTTTGAAACTCCCAAAGGATCGAGTTCTCCTTGTGATTCGGGAAGATCAATATTGAGAAAATTACAGAGGGGTTTGGGTTAGCGTTGACCATAAACGGACAGACATGTTTTTGGTGTCAATCGATTTTAGGTATCAAGGACACATGTATTGTATTTTTCGCTAGACCACGAGTTAGAAGAAGTAATGTAATATTTAGCAAGAGGATTTATCCACTTTACTTTACCAGGCTCCGACAATAAGAGTTTTCCGGTATCCGATTACATAATTTGTCGGAAAGTAGTTTTAAAATCAATAAATAAAGAAAACAATTTTAAAATTTAGCTTTCCAAGTGATTTTACTTGGGAAACAGATTCATCAGGTGAAATCCATCAAGAAGACAAACGCCGTTTTGAGATCAAAAACGAGTCGCAAGATAAAAGAGCTCGTACGTAATCTCGGCTCATACTTTCTGCAGAGGAATGATAACGGAAGATCTTAGAAGTAAAATGTATGTAAAATAAGATGTTATGGCATAGAATATTGGTGATATCTGCACAATTAATTCCATTTTCTTTTGAAATCAGTTTCCAAATCGGAATCGATATTTTGAGTACCGCCTCAAATAATTGTTTGATGGTATTCGAAGGAAGACGGAAATATGTGAACAAGATATATAGTTTTATACGACTATTACAGATGATACGAGATCGTTTGGCTGCCAGCATCACTAGTTTGACACGTGAAGAAAAATATATTGAGACTGGTGCGACTGACTGCCCAGCTTGCCTGTCTGAAAGTTCGGCTCTGTGCCGCAGGCGGCCGGGTCGCCGTTCGTCCGCGTCGAGGCGGGTCGGGTGACGCAGGAAAAAGGGAGGGGATCAGGTAGTTTTTCCGAAATTTCACTTACGCCGCTCCTATTCATCCGATTTGCATGATTGACACGGCGTTGATTCAGGAAGCACGTCGCTATCGCGCTTATAAGCCCACATTTTTAATTCCTTCCCGGAACTATGAGAAAACGTTTTTAAACATTTTTTGAAATTCTTTTTGAAAACGGCATCGTAGCGTGAATTCTATTATTTTAAAAAGGAGTCCAATGTCATTTACAGATCGAACATCAGACAATTTGTTTAGACGTTATCAGTCTAGTAAATTTTGCTTATTTTAGTGCTGCCACGTGGTGGCGACAAATGGAACTAGTGTCGGTACATTTAGCCTTAATTATTTGGCTGACGCAGGAAACGGTTGATCTGGCGACGTTCGCGTATCCTACCACCGACCAAGACGCCGGTATCGTTAATGATGGCGCGACGATTATTTAGCTGACAAAGGAAGTGGAAGTCTCGGTTCACCACAACACCGGAGATTGTAATGCTGACGCGACAATTATTCAGTTGACGCAGGAAACGGGAGATCTGGCAACGATCGCACATCTTGCAAGAAATTTTAAAAGTGCAGTGGAAATAGAAGCGCGATGGAGTTTTATGGTAGTTAATACAGTTCAATTCGATCGACGCTCCTTTAACATCAAGCTGGCGGTCCGCGCTACTTCGTGACGTCACCAGCTGGAGTGAAAACCGTGGTTTGTTTGCTACACTGGATGTCATTGTGTTGCAGAAACAGTACATGTTGTCACGAGGTCGTGGTGGTCTTGTGTTGTCACATCAGCTGTTGTTTGTTGTGACGCAGAACCGGCCTGATGTAGAACCGGTGCTTTCCATCTACTCATCACAGTCGTTATTCACATTAATTACGTACATTAGCGCCATGGTGTCTGTTGTCCAAACAGTTTTGAAAGTATTCCAATTTTTGTGTTTGTGCTTTATTTTGCTAGTTTCCTGCTGCCGCCTCAGTTAGCATTGGGCGGAGGGCGACCGTCGACTGTTTAGGAATAGTTACTGAAGAGGAGAGTGGCAGAGTGACCGAGAGGGGAGAGAGAGGTAGTTTGTTGGAACCTGATATCCAATTCATCCCTCTGCGAATGAGCAAGACAAAGTGATTTGTTATTGGCGTAGATTTCGAACGCCCTTCCTTCATTACCGTTAGATTGCGGTGCTGTGTGCTGGATTGGGTGATCAAGTTGTGAAAAGCTTGCTTTCATTGTTAAATAGTGAGTTAATTATATTTCTCCACTTAGATTCCTAGTCGTAATACCTACGCTTGTGTTATATGTATTTTATGGCTGAACAAATTACCTATTAGTGACTGAATGAGGAGAAATGTGCTAGTTATATGGGAGGCGAACACAGTGTCACAGTCTCAATATTGGAAACGAGTGTTGCAAGAACTTAAGTATTAATAATAAAAATATCTCAAAAGTCAGGAAATTTTAAGTTTATTTTCTATGAAAATTTTGCTTGCTGTGTGGAAAGACCTTAGAAAAATAATTTTGTGCTTGAATTGTATCTAATGGAAAATATGCATGTGATAGGTATAAATTTCTAAGTCTGCGTTGTGATGTAGAATACGACATTGAACCTATTTCTCATTAGTCAATGAAAAAAAGTAAGGTGGCTATATTTAGATATTGGATCAACTGGGGGTCTTCTTATCAACGTAAAGAAATACGCATTTTGTCCCTTCAAAATCTTTCAAGATAATGCGGATATGTTAGACGATTTTTTAGAACTAATGGTATCGAAAAATCAAACAATAAAACGACCATTGTTCGTGCTTTATTTAAATTTAATATGTAAAAGATCCAGCAGGAGTAGTAATAGTAGAAGTGGTGTTTTACTTTCTTTGTTTTTTAATTGTGGGTAAATGAAACAAATGCAATGTCTACAGTGTACACAATGTCAGCCATGTTCAAAACCTGTTGGCGGTTTCAACAACGCAATGAATTTCTCAAATCGCGATAAATCTCTCCAATGAATTTCTCAAATCATAAATCCTTACTTTGCGTAATTACATTTTACTATCGCACGCTGTCCTTTACGATGATTAATTGTAATATAAATACGATTGTTTGCCATTCATCAGTACCTCCCACGTGAGGTACTTCCAGCAGGACAAGTTCAAAACTGTGCGGTGTAAAGTAAAGAGTAAGATAGGTAAGGAATGGGAAGAAAAACGTGCTGCGATCCGTTTGGTGGTGGTACTGCCCCGGCATTTACCTGGAATATATAAAAACACGAAAACCTACCGATCAAAGTACCCGGCCGCTAGCATTCTTCTGCAGACAGCTCCAGAACTCGACCTAGCTATGTGGCTAGTGCCCAAAATCCTGTCCTAGGACGTTTCGGTCAGTGGCACTACAAAGACGTTAGATGATGCCCTGAGCCACCTCTCACGGGTAGCCTGTAAGTCCGTCCCATGGGTAGTGCATATATTGTATTTAAATTTCAAGTTGAAATAATTATTACTTTAGTTAAATCGGTTCACATAGATGCACAGAAAGACAACAGTTGATTTGACATACGTTTTGCAAATCGAACAAGAGAAATGTAAATTTGTTTGAAAGTTGAAATTTCGTAAATCACATTTAGACACTTCCAGTTTGTTAATCTTAATTAATTGCATTTGTGATTAGAATTGTTTCAAATGGTTTTCAATAAAGTTTCTGGAATTTCAACAATGTATTGATATTTTGATGGCTGAATTTTTTGAGATGAATCGAGCATTTTCGTTTTTACGCCTCTGTCCGACCTACATGGCGATTATTTGGCGTTGTGGTATGAGTGGTACTTTTTCTCCCTTTCAAAATTCAAAATTTATTGCTTATTTATCCTTGAAAATAGATTTTACTACATGGGAGTTTTTGTTTTCTTTCTCCCTTTCAAAATTAAAAATTTAAGTAGTATATGACTTAGTGTAGGGATCACAGAATTTTGAAAATGTGCACACAATTCACTTTTCCCCATAGCACGTCACACGCAGTTTTTAACTGTTTTTTGACGTAAACTAAATTTAAAAATAAAAAAAGTGCCGGCAAGTTAACTCTGAGACTGAGGGTCAGTTTCGAGCAAAAAGTTCGCTGGTTGGAAAATCTGGTTTATTAGTGGTATATTATTGCAGAACATTTAGAAACATGCGAGAAAGTATGCTGGTAGCATCCACTTGTTTGGCAATAGTATTTGCACATATCTGTATGAAAGTTCAAAGACCTTTTGTTGTATATTAAAAGTACTATAAGAACTGTGATTCTGAGTTTACCAATTATGTCCTTATTTCTAAACGAAACTTGAAATTTTCTAGTAGCTTAGTAGTTCGAAATTCCTCAATTCTCATTAGTACTCGAAAGTTAAATCTAAGCGGCGAAACCAAAAACCAAGAAGGGCGAATAAATAGGGCCCCTTGTTTTGCTTCTGGGCGTAAATGTAGCCTTCACGGCCCGAACGTTTTGTTGGTCTTATCTTTTGCCAGTAGTGGTGGAAGTAGAGTTGGGGGTGCGTTACAATCTTGTTAGCAACACAAAATCTGCCGTTCGTTTACCGATGCAAAAAAGTAGCTTGTCAGCCAGGTCGAACTCAGTCCCTGTCTGGAGGAGAATTCTAGCGGCTGGCTGTTCTAATCGGTAGTTTTCTCCGATCAACACCAGGCGAATGCCGGAGCAGTACCCTAACAAACGGGCCACGGACTGCGCGTGGTTTTTCCTTCCTCTTCCTTGTTCTATCATCTCCCCATTACACACACACTTACACTAACATGCACTACATTACCACAGGTGCCGAAAGATCGGTCGGGGCTCAGCTGTCCCGGCTGGCGCGGTGCCTCCCTGGTGGGATATAAATGGTTGAGGGAAGCCCGCGAATGACGGTAGGTCTAGGAGGTCCCTGCTAGGACGGTAGATCTCGAAATCGAGCGGGGATGATCGCCACCGACACCGCCATCACCTTACAGGAAGGAAACATGCACTACACTTACGGGACTAACGATCCCGTTAGTTCACACGCCCAGAATCACTAACAATCAATCAACAATGTAAAAACATCCATTCAGAAAATAATTTATATTACAAGTTAAAAAAATTATCAAGAATGAATAGAAAGGATTTATTCCTTTTAGTAAAGAATACTAACTTTTATTTTTCAATCAGACTCATCAGGAACATTTCTTAACAGAATTTCCACTGTTCCTTCACTACTTGACGCCTATTACAGGAAATATGAGAACAGAGTAGTTTTGCAGAGCGTCCCAATGGATCGTGGCGCGCTTCTTGTCTCAGAAACAAATAATTGAAGAAAGTATTTAATAATGTTTTAATTTTTAAAAATCTCCCACTGATGTGAGAAATATGTCAAGCTTTCTGTATATATGACTCTGGTATTGGTTTCTATATTTGTAAACAAAGATTAGAAAAATTTAGTAACTCCCTTTATTTTTAACATAATTCTGTTAAAAATGAGGTAAGAGTTCTGAAAATTAAAAAAAATTCGAATAAAACTCACATGGCCTGTGTAAATTAAATATCAGCGTGGGGGCAATGTTCACAATCTAATCTGGCTGAAGACTTTCGCATATTGGAGCACATAGAATCTCAATTGAAAAGAAGAATGGAATTTAATGCATCTTAGCTAAATTGCTTCCCATTAGTAAGTCACCTCTTAGTCCTAGTGGTATGCATTAATATGGTCACAAGAATATTTACTTACCTGAGGGTAAATTACAATAATAAAAATATATCATTGTAATCTAATTATTTGAACATTACCCTTTAAGGCGAACTGTTGCTCATTTGTACATTCGTTAATAACGACTTAAAGTTAAAATATCCTTCATGGATTGTTACTCTACAATATTTGTTCACAGTTTATTTCTAAAATGCGGAAGATACAATGGATGTTTTGTGATCGTGGGCTACCATAATTACAAGATTTGATGTCTTAATTAATGATTTTTCCTCGAAAATGATTTTGAAATTCATCATGTGGGTTAAATAAATGTTGTTTTTATTATTTTAATGTAAACCTTTTTAATTACTAAATTCAAAGTTATAGTTCCATTTTGGTTACTTATAAACAGTTTTTCAGCATTATTAGGGATTTCTACAATTTGGTCTTACTTAGAAACTCTTAAGATAATCTATATATTCAACTTGAAGGATTATACAGAAATTTAAAAAATCAAACAGTTTGTAACGGGTATTCATTGTTTTATTGAGAAAAATTTCACAACAGTACAAACATAATGCAGATAATATAACTTATTTGACAACGAATGAAATATTATTTTAACATACACACATTTGAAATATACATGGGATTTAACTTAGGTGCGTAGAGACAAGGACAGTTCGAAACTGGATTCCTTCCTGGTACTAGTTCTTGGCAGCTTGTAGTCGTAATGAGCTGATTTGCATTTCGTACAATAGGTGACCACAAGCATGCAGAGTATTGGGACCGAAGACTGTAAAGTCACCTCTGAGTTAGGCGTTAAATCATGTCCAAATTTAAATACTTGCATAGTATGGAAGCTTTGTTTGTAAATGATTTTTTTGAGAGAATGGGAAAAGAGCGCATGTCTAATAGAAATCGCAAATGACGATCGTTTTAACAACACTTTACATCAGCAAAATTTTCAAATCTGAGTTATTATTAATTTCGTTGTATTGAATCCACTACTTATAACATCAAGAATTGAGCCGAACTGAAGAAGTGTTTTGACGAGTGTGTTTGTAGACCTGCATGCAAGTTGTAGAAACAGTAAAGATAGCTGAATTTGGCAAATAAAGTGTGAAATATATTATGCAGCATCGCACATTCCATTCTTATCACGTCGCCACTATAAATTACAGGCATGATTTCCTGACGGCGCACATTGGGATAAAATGGACTAATTCTTGGCCAAAAGTCGAAAAATAAGTTGTAACATATCACAAATTAACATGAATATAAGTATTCTAATATAATTAAAGCATCATGATTCGCTATTATTACTCAAATTGGTTGTCCTGGTTTTACGTACAAGTTGCTGGAAGTTGGCATCTCTGTAAGCAAGTTCTAAGAAGCAAGTGCCATACGCCTAATAGTACAGAATGTTTTGTTTCTTGTAGCAGTATTTCGGAGTTAGAATCGTAGTCGAAGTATAGATACTAACAATTAAGGTACGCTTTATTACTTCTAATAAGAAATGTAGATGTAGATATTCACAACGCGGAATATTCGTGCCTTAAACATATCCTGTAAAGGTTATCATATTTTAGGTTATATAAGTTATATAAGTTCATGCTTATGTTGACTTATAACTAATATGCCGCCGTTTGCTGCGCTGAATCTATTTCTAAAGTGTCACTCAACTAAAGGAGATAATGTTTTACATAATTTTAGCTACCGCTACCTGCCGCCTTACACGAAATTTGCGTCTTTTCAGGTGTGTGTCATATCAATCGAAAAGACCTATTCATTGTGTGGCATTCATCGGAGTTAAAAAGAGGCAATAATGTGCAGTTCTCGATTATATTGTGAGTGGATGTTATGGTAATAATGTCTATGAAGATCTTTTAAAGTATTTGAAGATAAAAACAAAAGATGTTTGCTCCAAACTTTAAAGAAGCTGGAGAAGGTCACCAAATTCTAAAGACGTATTTATTAAAAATTCTGAATGGTTGAGGATTTCGTGCCTACAGAGCAAATTGACTAAATCACACGAAGACAAATCTCGAATAGGGCGACCTGTTCGTTCCCACGGTGAGAAATATGAGTGGCCCAAACGAAGAATCGCTGCAAAATTGTCCTTCGAAAACGTCCAACGGGCAGATTTAATGGTGAAAGCTGCAAGTCAGCTCGAGCTTCGAGGAAGAGATACAGCTGCTGTTCTGGATCAACTCACTGAAACTCCAACCAGACCATCTAAAAATTTTTAAAAAAATATTATGCAATTTCCAAAACAAGAAACTACCAGTTGCATTATCTGAAGAGGAGGCATTATTATTTGTTGATAACAATTTGAGCAATCGTATAAATACAAAGCTACTATCTAAAATTCCATAATGCAGATATTTAATGCAATTAATGGCTGCATAGCAAGACAGACTATAAGGGTTTCATTTGTTCTATATTTGACATTAATTTTTTTAATATAATAACAGGAAACAGTTCTAGTCAAACCTGACCAATTTGTGGCGCAAAACCACTTCAAGTAAAGAATGCGACAGAATTTTAGGCAATCTGAATTTTGCCGAAGTCTGGTACTTCATAATTTGGGGAAAGTTCCCTGCATCTTTCGATTGCTTTTTAATGTTTCTGCACATAGCTTATAGAATTTATTTTAAGGTATGGCAAGTCAGAGGTTATGTAAATCAAAGTTTATTGCTAAGACGGAAAAAAGCAATTCAAAAATTGTTTTGTGGAAAAAATGCATCTTCATGTGGATGAGGTGAAAGATAATGGTTGCGGCTCGTCTAATGAAAATACTCGCACGACAGGTCTTCTCGGAACCTGCAGTTTTTCACGAATTACTGCTAATGAAACCTAATTCGAGATTTTAAGCATTCCTAGCCATGCAGCAGGTCAATACAGTATTGACCCTGAATTATTTGGCAAATATTGTTTGGAGACTTCTAAAGTATACAGGAAACTCTATGATTGGTTTCCGAAGCCTGTAAATGTTCATAAAGTTATTGTTCATTGAAAATACATACTTCAGTATAGTATTCTGCCATTTCGATGCCTGGGAGAAGCAGCTTCAAAATCCAGAAATAGATTGTACAGAAAGGACAGACACTCACACAAGGAAAGACAGTAGAATTCACAACATAAGACATTTTCAACCCAGCTTTGGAAACATCGGATCCTTAATGGCCTGACTTCTAGCCTAGAAAAGAGTCTTTATAATAATAAGAAAAGGAACTACATGTGAAATAATTGAAATGCTTATTTACTCTGCACCAGAATCAAGTTCACTAGAAGCAATTGAGTAAATATCTATCTGTTGAAGTATTGGATGAGGATGCTATGGAATAGATTCTTCTAGTGACTGTATGAACATTACTTAATATTAATAACATAAATGATGTCTATTGCTTTCAGAACAATATGAACTCTTGTTAAATGAAAATACAGATGAATAATTTCATAATAAAAGTTTTCATACGAATATTTAATTTCTATCTTTTCCTACCTAAAGATAGTACGTATACATGAGCCGCAATCATGAAATTATGCAACAGGTAATATGTTAAATGTATTATATTCTTAAGGTCTATATATGTACCCAATTTGTATGATTTACTTTTCAGATAATTGAGTTAGACTCTTTGGCCAAGGACAGAGCGCTTTCATCCTATAGTCCGACGTGGAGAGATCTGCAGTTGGGTCGTATTCATAGTCTTGACTTATAATAAGGAAAACCTTAAGGAGTTACTTATAACGTTTTCCAATTCATAGTAGCAACTTATCCATCCACATAAGAAAATACTTATAGCTCTAAGGAAGGTGCAGCCTTCACTTATAGCCGTAAGTGAACTCTCTCTCGATGCGTTGAAAATTGTTGTAATTTGAAAGAAATGGAAATGGACGACTATTTCAAAGATTAAAAGGTTTTTTACAGTGACATTATTCTTTGTAGCTACAAGTGATATTTACGTCACATGCCAAACTCGTTAAAAATGCAGATCGATCATGAATTTAAGAAAAGCATGTTTACAAACCTCTTTTTTCGGACACTTTTATAACATTGGTATAAAACCAATTCTAACTATTGGGATATTTACTGATTTCATCATTTAAGCCTTTAAACCAAGGCTTTTAAGATACTGCACTATTTAAGAAACTGTGGTATAGTTACTCACGGACGCAAGCATATGATAGTTCACGGCCAGTTTGATGGAGCGCTTCTGGCAAGATTCAAGTGGCTGTGAAACAGCCTAAACGCTGTTCCCACACGAGGCACTGCTAACATCGTACTTATTATAAGTATCGAATATAAATACGGTCGTGTATATATTTCGGTCAAAAGTAACTTCTATAGCTTAAGTATTTTCTTATCCAATAAGTGACGACTGGCGAATATGGCCATGTCTCGAAACTTTAAGTATTAAGACACATATGACCATGAACTCTAAGACAGATGAATGCTTTTTCAAATTGCAACGATAATGTACAAGTCAACCTGCAAAGATAAAATGAAAAAGAAATACCTCCTTTAGGACTTTTAAGGTCGCATACATCACCGCCCCTTCAATTTACTCCTCCACCTTTACTCCCTTCCCCTACAAATGTTTCCTCAGTCCTCGGCACCGCTCATAAACCATTTGCCTTTCGAGTTCAGAAGTAACAGGTTGCCTAGGACTTAAGGTAAGCGGTAAAAGTATTTTCAACCACACGTTTTGTTTTCTCGCACTCGCACTCATTAAATTTGGTTTTATTTTTCATCTTTTTCAAAATTATGGGAAGAAATGATTATTGTGTATTATAATGTGTAATTTTAATAAAATAAGTATAAAAGCATTAAATTTCATTAAATAAATTAATATTATGTAGTTGTAAATTTAACCTTCATATGACTACTTTAATATGACAGTGTACTACGATACAAATTGATTTTAATAATTTTGCAATTCTAATAGTAATGAATTTTATTTTATTTTATTTTTTGTAGTGGTTTCTACTACTTTCATTGTATACTCTTATTCTTAACTGTGGACATTGCGTCCAACAGAGACAATGAAGGTTAATTACTATCATGTATCATGAATATATGTATAAATGTATGAACTTTAGATAATAGTTGTACCAGAGATCATTTAATTTCATTTTTGAAAACCACTCCAGAACTATTACTTACAACATTACACATTATCACGCCTACTGCACCCTTAGGATCTAATGATAACCTCTTTCCCTCTCTTTACCTCTCCATCTTTCATTGTTCTGTTCATGTGCCCATTTGGCGATCTCACAGAATTGTCCGTTGCTGCCACTGGTAGCCGGCGGGCCTGCTGAGAGCGTGGGATTGGAAGATCGCCCCACGTAGTCATGCTTTGTCGGATTAGGCCCCGCGTTAAGCGCACGCGGGTGGCTGCATCACTCGTCCTTCGCGATACGACGAGCGAGAGCGATGCTCAGGCGAGAAATCTTGCGTTTCCCGCTGTCTGCCCTCAATCGCAGAACTACCAAACCGTCCTACATTTATGTGCCAATATATCGCGCGTGTACTAATTAAAAGTGTTGGCGGCAAACGTCTTATTCAACTCAATGATAAACACTTGACGGCATTCAGGCAGCCATACGGCGAAACTCCGTCAAGCCAAATAAGCAGCTCGGCACACATTTACGGAAGGCCGCACGACAGTTTTAGAGGAAGCTGATCGATCGACAGGTTTTGGAAGAAGAAGACCGCCTGACGACGAGTTTCCAGAAGAAAAACCCCGGAAAACTTCCACCTCCGTATTTAAAACTAACGCGGTGAGCGCCTACCTGATGACGCGGTGGTTCCGGGCCAATCACGTACTCGTTTGGGTGTCCCATGACTTGTCTCACTCCGGCAGGTAGCGCTTGCTTTAAACCGTCTTTCCTGGAATGTTCGCGAAGTAGTCTCCCGCGACACCAATCTTCGGCCGCGTACAACCTGATCACGAACCCACCCCGCCTCGAGGAAAACACATACCAGCACTCCTCGCCGGATTATATCTCTGGCGACACGCACATTTCCCGTTTCACACGGAGTAGTGATTTCCCTACTTTTGTACAGCAAAACGCATTTCTACATATTTAGTTATGTTCTCCGCAGCTGAGCGGTTTGGAAATTGTAAAAGCGCATGCTCTTCTGTCCAGTTACAATACAATCTACTTCAGTAAAGTGAATTTTAATTCAACTATTTTTACCACGATATAAGATAGATTAGTATAATGTTTGCACGAAAATAGTATATTTTTTCAACCATGCATCCACTGAATTTGAGGAAGAAACATTGATACAGGAAAAGAAATGGTTCATTTTTGCGTGTTAAAGTGCATATTTCGGAATATTTTAATCATCAAAGCAAATCCGTTAAAGCATATTTAAAAATGTTATATAGAGCATAAACATTCTCGTCTACTGATAACGCTGGTAAACTTGACTGGCCAGAGCGCGACGTCTGTTAACCGCAGGTCATAGTCATATATCAAGCAGCGAACAGAAATGTGAGAATGATGATTTTACGCATTTGAGATAACAACACAGTCGAATGGCCTTGCACTTATTGCAGAAATTGTGTATATTAGAAAATATATTTATATCACCTGTATTCCACACGTGAATATACAAAGTTTACTTACACATCAACAAAATACATTTCAGATCGAATCAGGCTGCTGCCGAGAAAACTAAAGCATTCATTTATACAATTCATAAATTTTGTTAGTATTATTAGAATATTATTTTGTACAAATAAATAAGTATAATCTACATACCATGAAATGAATTCAACAAATGCTTTTTCCATTTCTATTTATTACGTGAAAAAAAGCTAATACATTGTACGATATTCGAGTATTGCAATCGCGAAAGATTTCAATAGCAATCAAATTGTTTTCGATCTTGAACTTTTGAATGCTCCGCGAACTTGTAAATAATGTCATCAATCTGAATGGATCCATCATAGAATACATTAAAATAGCATGTGTATTGAAGAAATTACGTGTCCATCATCTGCATGGATAGTCTCTCTGCCAGCGCGAAGTTCGGCTGGTCGCCGCCGCAGGAGATGCGCTGCATCCGTCCCGCAGCGCCGCCTCTGCCTCCTCCCGGCTCGCGCCTCGGAGCGCCGCCCCGCCTCCTCCTCCTCCTCGTCTCCTGCAGAAGACAAGCGCCTGACGGGCGACGCAGCTGTTGCTTGCACTCGCTCTGGCAGCTTCTCGCTCTGCGCACTCACCTTCCTCCGAAGAGGTCAGAATGCGCCTGCGTGCGCAGTTCAACCGTGTGCACCCACGCAGCAGCACAGAGCCCCAGCGCCTCAGTGCACGCAGCATGCGGCCCATTTCCGTTTCCAAAGGTGCCCGTCGCTACGAAACTGACGGATTTGAGGGGAACAATGGGCCGCCATTCCAACAACGACGGTTGGTATTGTTCCATTAGTTTGATTAGTGATCCCGGGTGAGTAAAGCTAAGGTCATTTGTCCTGTAAGGTAGTGGATGCTTTCCGTCGGGAAGGTCGCAGTGATCTTCCCCGCTGAATGGTGAGATCTAGTGCCAACCTACCTGACGACAAGCGAAGTTTTGTGAATAAATGTATTCCAACAACGAGCACAGCCTTAGGATCACGCTTCTAAGCTCCCAATCGATCTCCCGGCAGCTGTCGTCGAGTAGTGTGCGGGAGTGTAAGTGTGCATAATTGCGCTAGTTAGGGAACAAGGAAGAGGCAGAAAAGATCGCACGCGTCCGTGGCCTTTTAATAGAGACCAACTTCGGCATTCGTCTGGGATCAATCAGAAAAAACACACATAAAGTGCAGATCAGAGCAGCCGGCCGCTAGTAATCTCTTCCAAGTAGCGACTTAATTCTTCCACTAGAAATAACCTCAAGTGCCTAGAGCTATTTTTGATGAGTGGGAATAGTAGTTCTACTAAAACTATAAATATATGTTCTTTTATAAGTGTAGTATTGTTTACTTGTTGTTCCTGTACAATAATAGGGAATACTTTAGTTAAAACTTCGTACACATTTCGGATTAAGTTCCCAGTACCGGGAGCGGGAAGTCTATGTGAACAGATGGGTTCGCAAAGGATCTCTCCGCCTCGTGAACTGGCTCGATTCGCCAACTGACACAATTCGTGGGTACATGAACTTGACATGATTATTAAGAAACTGAAGCGGTGACTTCTCGTCCCATATGCAGGAAGTGGAATTCCATCGCTGAAAGCAACGTCTCGTCGGAAACAGAATGTGTGTCGCGTAGGAAAAAATGATGAGCGTCGTCCTGTTTTCTACAGTATATTCGTTGTGCTCTTTGGTTTGTAATCAGTCACCCTACGGCATTGTGTGCGTTCACACGTCACATTGTGGTCTTCTGTATGCTGTACTATGCGGAGTTTCTTTGATAATCGATAATTTCTTTTCAAAGATTCTCGCAACTAAACGCGCGAGTGTAATGGAGGAGTGTCCGTGGGCCAAAGAGTAAATACTACTGCTCGACGCGGTTACAATACCCAACGCGACTCGAGAGCTTGGGACGAGGACGACAAATACTGCAGCCAGAACTACCACTGAACAATATGCCGAGCCACTAATAATAATGCGTTCGAACTTTTAACGTACTGAATGTTATTTTTTCCATCGAGACATTAACGCCACAACGATAAGACTTGATTACTTTTTCAAATCGCGACCGCCAACGCGACACTGCCACCGTCACTTTGAGAGTTGCAAAAAGGACGAGTACGAATACCACAGAAATATTTGACATCCAAGGCATTTGTAGAGTGATGCAGTTTGTTTGAAACTCTGACTGTGCAACGCAGAACCCATCATCAAAGCAGGAACAAGGAAAACACGAGTCGCGCCGAGGTGCTCGATCTTATCATCAAATTAGCTAGAAGAGAACAACACTGTGACATCACTGAGTCCAAGTCTGCATCGTCAGCTACCAAGTCGACATCAAACAATACCACTCCACGCGCCTGCGTTTCTCAGACACTCTGCCGTCGAGTTTTCTTCATCTGTCGCACTAATTTGTCGGAAGACGTGTGCCGTGTTCTGACGACTACCGCAGGACGTTAGAAAATCCCCTTGCGTTCTCGAACTTCCGCCCAGCCACAAACATTACAAAAATCGAACGCAATGCACATCTACGGACTGGCGCCACAAATGGAACAGCGTGTCATCGCCGTGGGATGCAAGTAAGTGTATAATATTTCAGCGATAGTACCATGATTGAGTAGACTGTGGGAACGACTTTTGCATGTTGTGGATTCAATCACCTATCCTCATGGATTCTCTTCTTCCTCTTTTCCAATATGCAGACGTAAACTTCATCTGATTTTATTTTTCCCATCTGTCGTAAAGACATTAGACTAGGGACGAAAACAATTTGCAATCATATATTTTGTAAAAATTGTTCTGAAGGTTGGATGAAGAGAAAGAAGAAATATTAAATTTTAATTTTATGTAGTTTTAATTTTAGATGACTATTTTTATACGACAGTGTCGTTGATAGAATTTTTTTTATTAATTGTGCCATTCTAATAGTAATGAATATAATTGAATTTTATGTTTTGTAGACAATGTAAACCACCACATATTCCAAGTAGAGTTGATGTTAATTTTAGTGGTTTATACGATTATCTTTGTATACTAATATACTATACTATGGACATTGTGTCCAAGGGAGACTGAACTTTAACTACTATAATTATGTATGCTGAAAATAGTTGTAAAGAGATGATTTAATTTATTTTTCAAACCACTGGAATAAATTAGCCAAGCAAGATTATACATTATCACGCCTACCGGGTCTTCCTAAGTAACAGAATTTAACCTCCTTCTTTCTCTCTCTCCCTCTCCACTCTTAATTGTTCGGTTACGTACATGGCGATCTCACAGCACTCTCCGCCCGGCGCCAGATATGCGCGGGGTCCATGGAGAGCGCGGATCAGTAGATCGCCCCATGCATTCATGCCTTGTCGGATTAGGGCCCTGCGTTAAGGCGTGTAAGTGTGGCTGCCTCACCGTCCATGGGCGATGAAGGCGTGGCGACAGCGATGCCTCACGGGAGAAATCATGCGTTTCGCTGTTTCAATCGCAGAAACCGCTTTATAAACCGGCCCACACATGGGTGCCACACGGCGCGCAGTTGACGGAATTCAAAGTCTCACTCAAGTCAACGATTAACACTTGACGGCATTTAGGCAGCCGTACAGCAAAACACCGTGAACAACATCCATCACTGAAAAACGCACGACTGGAGCTAGGCGGCACCCGCCGTGGTCTGGCGGTGAAGACACCAGCAAGCACAGGCGACTGAGATCTGGAACACTTATAGACAATGCGGCGGCTCGCTGATGGCCCAGACAACATACCAGCATAGCGTCCAGACTTTTCTCACCGTCAGGCGGCGCTTCCTGAAACTGGCTTTCCGAAATGCTCCGTGACGTAGGCACCCGCGACGCTAAATTTTGCCGTATACCTAACTCCTGACGTCGGCCCCAATTTGCCCCGGAGGAAAACAGCTACCAGCACTTTCGCCGGATTATATCCTGGCGACACGCGCATTTCCTGTTTCCAGCACAATTCTGAGTAGCGAACTCCTGCGTTTTGCAAGAAAAACGCGATTCTACATTTTATTTATATTCTTACTGCTAAGCGGTTTCCTAAATAGTAATAGCGCATGTTCTTCTCGTCCTGATACAATACAATCTACTTCACTAAAATTAATGTTTAATATAATTATTCATACCACGTTATAAGATAGATCAGTAAAATGTTTGCACAAAAATAGTATAATTTTTCAACCATGCATCCCCTGAATTTGAGCAAGAAACATTGATACAGGAAAAGAAATTGTTCATTTTTTCGTGTTAAAGTTCATATTTGAGAATATTTAATCATCAAAGCAGATTTGTAAAAGCATATTTCAAAAATATTGTATAGATAATGGTAAATTCTCCTCTACTGATAACGCTGGAAATCTTGGACTGGCCAGAGCGCGACGTCTGTTAACCGCAGCTCATAGACCAATATCACAGCGAACAGAAATATCAGAATGATGACGTACGCACGTTCGCAATATCACAGTCGAATGGCGTTGCAGTTTGTTCGTTCAGGGAACGCGGTCAAGAATCAGAAAATATATTGTGGTAGATATCTAGCGCTATGATTTTATCTTCAAATGTTCATTTATAAAAAATTATAAAATATTCTATCCTATATTAGGCATTTCGTTACAAATGATTTGAATCACTTGTAGTACTTGATTTGAATCTTTACGTTAGGTATGACAATAAAATCCATTCATGATATCCACCCAAAGCAACGTTACAATTAATATTTATTCGGTGTTGAAATTGTATATTAGAAAATATATTTATTCACATGTATTCCACAAATATACAGTGTTTACTTACACATCAACAAAATACATTTCAGATCGAATCAGGCTGCTGCCGAGAAAACAAAAGCATTCATTTATACAATTCATAAATTTCTTAATAATATTATATTAGAATATTATTTTGTACAATAAACAAGAGAATCTACATACCAAGGAAATGAAATTCAACAAATGCTTTTTTTCCATTTCTATTTATTACGTGAAAAGGAGCTAATACATTGTACGATATTCGAGGCCGTAATTCGAAAGATTTCAATAGCAATCAAATTGTCTCTATCGATCTTGAACTTTGAATGCCCGCGATCTTGTAAATAATATCAATCTGAATGCATCCATCATAGAAGACATTAAAATATACGTGTATTGGAAGAATGATGCGTCCATCATCTGCATGGATAGTCTCTCTGCCAGCGCGAAGTTCGGCTGGTCGCCGGCGCAGGAGAGCGCGCGGTGCATCCGTCCTGCAGCTGCCTCAAGCCTCCTCCCCGGCTCGCGCCCCCTCGGAGCGCCGCCTCCGCCTCCTCCCTCGTCTCCGCAGAAGACAAGCGCCTGATTGTATGGGATTGCAGCTGTTGCTTGCACTCGCTCTGGCAGCTTCTCGCCTGCGCACTCACCTTCCTCCGAAGAGGTCAGGAATGCGCCTGCGTGCGCAGTTCAACTGTGCACCTGACGCAGCAGCACAGGAGCCCCAGCACCTGGCACGCAGCATGCGGCCCATTTTGTGCTTCTGAAGGTGCCTCGCCGCTACGAAACGGACTGATTTAAGGAAGAATGGGCCGGTATTCCAACAACGACCGGATATATTGTTCAAATAGATTAGTGATTCCGAGGGCGTAAAGCCAAGGTTAGCTGGTCCCGCAAGTGTAGTGGATAAGTCATCAGAAGGTCGCAGTGATCTTCCCGCTGAATGGTGAGATCTAGTGCCAACCTACCTGACGACAAGCGAAGTTTTGTAGAATAATGTAATTCCAACAACGTAGCGGCAGCTCCTTAGACTGGATAAGCTCTAGGCAATCTGACCACTTCCGGGCAGCTGTCGCCGAGCAGTGTATGTGAGTGTAAGTGTGCATAATTACAAGAATAGAATAAGGAAGATAGGAAAGATCACATGTCCGTGGCCTTTTGTTAGAGACTAATCTCGGCATTCGTCTGCGATCAATCAGCAAAAACACAAAGTGCAGATCAGACCAGCCGGCCGCTAGTAATCTCTTCCAAGTAGCGACTCACCTTCCACTAGAAATAACTCGGGGCGCCTAGAGCTATTTTTGATGAGGAATAGTAGTTCTACGTAAACTATAAATATGTGTTCTTTATATGTAGTTCTTGTTTACTTGTTTACTTGTACAATAATATTGGAAAGGGAACGTTGAGACATCTCAACCATACCATCCAAAATGTCTGGTCTTAAAACATGTTTAGAATACTTTTAGTTAAAACTTCGCACACATTTCGAATTGCTCTTGTACCGAGTCGGGAAGCTTCCAGGAACAGATGGGTTCGTAAAAAGGATCTCTCCGCCTCGTGAACTGGCTCTGATTCGACAACCGACACACCCGTGGTACATGAACTTGACACATTTACATAAGAAACTGGAGCGGTGACTTCTCGTCCTATGCAGGAAAGGAATCTTGACGCTGAAAGAAACGTCCTGTCGGAAACAGAACGTGGTGTTGCGTAGGAAAAGTTGATGTGCGTCGTCCTGCTTCTACAGTATATTAGCTGTGCTCTTTCGTTTTTAATCAGTCACCTTAGGCATTGTGTGCGTTCACACGTCACATTGTGGTCTTCTGTTTTCTACAGTACTGAAAAATAAATTGATCTCGGCCGTCTGGTACTAAGTTTAGCTTTTTGCACGGTTTGGCCAGCCCTTTTCAGGACGAAACGTCGCAGGCGGGGCCTTACAAACAATTGTAGCCAATCTCAACGCAGGGGGGAGTGCCCTAACAAAATTACCACGTACAAAATGGCGGGCGCCGCTGGTTCAGATGTGGAAGTATTTTCAAAGAAAAAATGCATAGAAGAAACACTTGTATGAACATCAAAGTAAATTCATTGAAATATATAAGAACACATAGCACTTAACTACTGTTAACACAATTCTTTTTGAAGAAATTACATTGATATCGGAGAAAATAACATTAATTTTAAGACAAATACGTTCTTATACACACTTAAATTCCAATATTGTTTTCAAACACAATTTATGAACTTTATTTCTCAAATGACCAGTTTACTACAGACTTTGCGATAAGAAAACGATTATAATTCGTATATTTTCAACTGTTCATATGTATATTACATTTGCAAAATGCAAAAATACTGCTTTTCGAATCGTTAGACAAGTTAGGAATCCATTTCAATTAAAGAAACTAAAATTCGAAGACCAACTGTATATTTTACACTAAAGTAACAATTAAACTAGATATTAATCAATTAATTTGCATCTCATGTCAAAATTGTTATTTTGCTATCATCAAATTAGGGACAACTTGGGGACACTCCCTGGCAGGAATAGCGCATATTTCGGATTTTTTTATAAAATGTATAATTGTTGCAAATTGTTAATTTGCTGTGGAACATCGGAGCATCCTGCCCGCTTTAGATGTGCAAAATTTGGAATTGGCTTATAAATTTTTAAATTCTTCAAACAAAACCTATTGCTTTTTTAAAATTGTTCTTAAAATTCCGCATTCCAATTAGCGCTATCACTGTCGTTTTCAAAGATACGTAAATTGTTTATAAGAAATTAGCATGTCATGACAATTATTTTAGTTCCACGCTGTTTTTACAAGCCGCTCGGCAAACGGCTCGCTTAGTTTCCTCCGGCAAATACTTTTGTAGTTTCTAACGGGGTGGAGAGGACAAGCGGGCCACAATGGGCTTGCATATATTGCCACGCAAATTGTTGCTGGTTAGATATTCGTGGTTTTCAGCTCCCTAATTTTTCATTTTATTCTAAATACTTTAAGTTCCATTTGTTTAACAATTACAGCATAAATTTTAAAATACTACTCGAGTCGGCTACCGAACAATCTTCAACTTGGGAGCAAGAAAGAGTCATGATTTGGTTTCCAGAAATACCCCCCCCGGTCAAAATTGCGTCCTTCCTCCACACGTTTCAAGGCGAAATAGCCTGACCTTGTAAGCGTAAATCGTAACACTTCGCTTTCCCTCAAGAAAGCCTTGGATCCACCTTCTTAGAAGCCAATTCCATACATTTAAAATTGTGAAAAAATTTTCAAATTAAATATACAAGAAAACAATTTTGCATTAATATCACGTATAAATATAGACATTAATGCTTCTGGCTCTCAGTATTCACATCGTTCCAAATACGAAATACATTGTTATAACATCCACAATTTCATTCTAACCAGTAAGTCTGCTGCCTTGTGAAGCATTTAACATCAGCATGGAATAAGCGAAAAAGTTTCTTTTGGCTTTTGTTACAAGTGGTCTCAGCTTCAATTCATGGTCTTTTATTTTAATGACTTTATGGTTGTTTGTAAGGGTGTCAGCTATTGTTTGAGAGCTTAGGAAAATACATACTCTGTTGTTTGCAATTTTTGAAATAAATCGTATTTCATTAGGGTCAATAATGTTGGAGAGACTGTTTATGTAATCTTTAATGGTGAGACCTTCTAGTGAGTCAATGATTATGGCTTGTTCCTTGGTGGGAAACACTTCAGTTGACATGGCATTTGCGTAGGTTTTCAGCTTTGGTTGAGTAGATACCTGAGGTGGTGCTGTTGAGGTTATGGGAGCCCCGATGCCCGTGGGCTCCATCCTTCAGCAGGGTAGCCGCTGCAGCGGCTGCCCGTATAGTTGATTTCAGACACTCACAACTCGTGGAACTAGAGTATTACCACTATTGAAATGTCACTAAGTTCACTGTCGGAATGACAATATGAAAACAACGTTTCACTGGCCGCGATCGGAGCACGATGTGTCTCGGTCGGCTGCCGAGATGGAACTGCAGGTTAGTATTATTGTCAATAAAATTGTAGTTTTATTTAATTTGAAATAACTGCTTGGATATTTTGCGGTTTAATTAAGAAAATATAGCTACCCGAATTTGACGCTATGAAACAATTCGAGGTTTCCACTGCGAGACGTATTTCGTCACCCTTATTCATTCGCTTAGTATACTGCAATCGCTTTTATTTATCATCAATCATGTTACATAGGGTTTCTCATGTTTATTTGATACCAGGTGTCCCACCAAATATGGACCACCCCCATAACTTCTAAACGGTTCAGGGTATCGAGTTGTAGTTTTCACTGAACAATGCAGAATCATGCAGAACAATGCAGAATCAGAATCATGCAGAACAATGCAGAATCATAACATGCTGGTAGAGGAATTCTCTATAATAGTTCTAGCTTTCGAAAATTTAATCATCTTTGATTTTTTAAATTGAACTATATATTTTTTCATCAGCAATGGATAGATCATGAACATTGGAATAAAAACTGTATCATTTGTTAGTATTTTAAGAGTAGTTTGAGTATAAAATTAGATTTTTGGCATTAGATTTTCAAGTAAACGTGCAGCCTTTGCAACAGTCGCCGTTTTGGGAAGGTGGCCTTCGCGACGTTGATACTCTTTTGTGAAGAGAGAAGTGTGAGAGGGATGGCGGTGTAGGATGAAGGTGTAATTGCCGCAATTCATGATCTTGACATGAAAAACTTATGAACAAACATCAATTTTTACGATCTGAATAAGAATTGTTTCCAAGTTGCTCATCTGAGTTGAACTTTTCTTCTTCTGAAATTCCAAATCAACGATAATCGAAAAGAACGAATAACAAAAGTATTGTAAAACAATAATTTTATTAATAATAATAACAATATATAATAATATGGCCTTTAGGCCATATCTAAATTAACAAAAATCTAACTCGGTGCAGGAAACAAGCCATCATTTTAATATATGGGAAGCAAAAGAATTCTTAAAGATTTTCATTGTAATCTCTTGATTTATTTATCAAATAATAGATAGGTAGACATTTTCTCTTATTATTCACGGTACCTAAACTTCCTATTTAAACACGTACTACCAGAAGAACAAAGTAATAAAAACTTGAAATACTCTTGACAGTTCTATCAGTGTAAATTTACCAAACTTTAACAAAAATCATATCTGTATTCGCTACTGCTCATACTGATTAGAGAGTTTCTCATTTCATAGCGCCAAGTGCTGCTCAAACTTGAAAATGCAGAAGACGGAAGTGTACTGTTTTCTTTTCCATTCAAGAACAGCAGTCGTATTGTTGCAAAGTGGACGAGCGATCATTTTAATTAAAAATGACATCTATCAACGAAGAGACGGTGGTTGGCTCCTTGTTCAGTTTGAAAATGATATTTATTATTATTAACATCTTCTTTACGCTACCAATCTTTTTATATCATTCTTTGGAACGATCAATGTTTTGAAATTTTAGTAGAAGGCAAGTTAAATCCAAATAAATAAATGGAAAACATCTCCCATTCTGATTGTTAAAATTGGTATTTCTTAGTGTGATGTCTGTGCCATCACCAAGAATTGCTGTATTTATGCCTCTTATCCCCCACTGCCACCTCTCTCAGTCAAGACGCAACAGTCTAGACGCCGTGATGGCCACCTTCCCCAAAAGCGAGAGTTGCAAGGGCTGCTACACGATCACCCGGTTAATTCAAAATCACATGTCAGAAAGCGTAATTTTATACTCAAATTACTATCAAAATATTAGAATATGATACATCATTTTAATCCTCTTTTCATGGTCTATCCATTGCTGGAGATAAAAATATATAGTTCAATTTAAAAAATCGAAGATGATTATATTTCTCGAAAATTAAAAATATTATAAAAAATTTATCCACGGTTTGTTACTTGCCCCATGATTCCGCGGTGTTCAGCAAAACCTGCATTTCGTTATCCTGAACCGCTTAGAAGTTGTGGGGGTGATCCATAGTTGGTGGGACCCCCTGTTTATGTAATAGCATTACAACTGCATTCTGACGGGCAGGAATTCAGGTTCTGTAATTGGTGAGTTTTTTTTTGCGTGTAACCTACTCCGTGGTGTGTGAAAGTGTGTGTGTGTGTGTGTGTGTGTGTATTTACTTTCTCGTAAACATTGGGAGTAACAAAAGTAATATTTAGAGAGGTATGTATGCAATGTTGCAGTAAATCGCTGTCGAGATTTTAATGGAAATACACCATTTGGGGTCTTAAGTTACCAAGAGAGTGGTATATTATTATTTCAAAACGTCCGTCTCTTCGTCCATGTGTCCGCTCTTCTGTCTGTCTGTTTCTCTGTGAACACTAGTGTGTAAACTATTTGTAGAATTTTTGTCAAAATTAATCTTCCATTAACGATCTGGCCCGAATCGAGGCCCTGCGATTTTGAAAATAATTCGTTAAAATTTGGGGTTATTTAGTTGAAGCCCCTGGGGAGCATTTTCAAACTTTTTTAAAACGGCTCCAAAGTTTTTCGAGCTACATATGTAACCACAGTCGAACATCCGCCAACGTCGGAACTCGAACTCTAGGGCTTTGCGGTTAGCAACGTTACAGGGAAAACTATAACGATGCCACTGAGCTATCGCAACCTTTGCACGTGTACTTAATAACATAGTAAGTCTTATTTCCATTACAAAGTTTTAATTTTTCAATATTACAAATATTCAATTGTTTCATATTATTCGTGCGCATAGTAAATTCAACTTAAAGCTTCCTACTTGAATCGTGTATAACAAATCGGACAAATTGTATATTTGAAAAAATTATTACAATACATATAATCAATTATTACAATTAATACAATGAAGATCTATTGTGTGACAAAATGATAATCCTTTAAAAATGAAAAATGTACCGAAACGAATGTTTGCTATTCTGGCAGTTTTCTGTGTACTTTTCTCTACTTTTGTGAATGTTGTCTGAAGAATACACTTTGTTAGACGAAAGATAATTATACATATTTCTTTCTTAATGCAATCTGCTCAATAATATTAGTCTTTCAAATCATCTCGTGTGCACGTTTCTTAAAATATGAGTGTTTTTCGCAAAAGTTTGAGTTATATGGTGAAAATATATGTTTTCGAACACCACCAATACACATGCTGGAGATTTATTTCCAAGTACAATTGTTTTAAATACTAAATTTTAAAATACGTTTTATTTAGAATTTTGTCTGAAAAAAAAACAGTAGCTTTTGCGATTTTTCGAAAGAATTTTCTGGCATCAAGAACATTGTAATATTCAAAACACTACATAAGCGACCTGCCAGCGGACAATATCGTAGCGTATTAGGTTGGGTGGTTTCTTCTTGTGCTGAAGATCTCGAGTTCAAATCATAGCCAGCACTACTTATTTTTTATTCTATACATTAGAGTAGTATCTGACAAATGACTTTGAAATCAGTTGTAGACGTGGAATTTTATATATCGTTTTGCTTTTCAATAATTATATATTTTTTTGTCTCTCAGCCGTGTCTCTGTCGTTTCCTTAAGGTTTATTAGAAGAATGAAGTGTTAGTAGTGTAAAAGTTGTAATATATTACGTAACCGTTATCAATAAAACAAGAAAATTAAACCGGCTTTTCTATTGTTTGTATTGGTAGTCCAATGAACAGAAAGTGTATAACTGTGTCAATGGTAGATTTTTTTTTCAATCAAATATTTTTGAGAATCCAGTGATTACCTGTTCCAGTCCACTGGAACTCTTTATTTTCCGACAGAACTGTAACGGCTCTCCACGCCGGCAATGTGCCTTTTGCTATCCTTGCTCGAAAGCGATAACCGAGCAAGTGGCAACAGCTCAAGATTTGGCAACAGGGCATTGGTCACAGGAGGCCTGTAGGGTTGAACCCTTTAACACGAGGATGGTTTCTTCATTGTAGGGAAGAAAGTGAGAGGGAATTATGTGCGCTTATTGCACTCGTCGGTCATAAATCATGTGCGACCGCGCCATGTGTCTGCGTGAATTTTGAAATTTGCTAACACGTTAGGAACGTATGTTAGCACAGTGTTAAAAAAATCTGTCCCTCAATGCTTCTGTGCGAAATTGGTTATATCTTGATCTGTACGAGAATTCGTAAACGTGTTTTAAATTAAAAATTTCACAAAACAATATGAATGTCGTCATACATTTTTAACATGAATAAAGTAATATATTTACCCAACAGAAACTTGAATTATGAAGACAGAATATTCACAAAAGAATTGGGATCCCTTAGAGCAGACTTGTGCATCAATCCATATCCAGTAAAGAAAATAGGTCGGACATTTAAGCGGTAAATATTCTTATATTTGGTGCCCTCTGTGGTTACTAATCTGGTCACTCTAGAGGCGCCACTAGATCTAGCTACCTTAAAACACTAAGAAAGCAAATTCATTCACTTCTTAAATTCCCTGACATTCACTGATCACATATGACCCTGTAGGTCATATGTGGTCAGTTATGGGATAGAATATAGAAAATACAGTTTGTCTAATAAAAAATATTAAACATGCATGTCTGAGAGAACGAAGTTTAATTGACCCTGCGACTACGGTAACGTTGCTGAAATCTATGTTGCAAAGACTAGAGACAACAATTAAAGCAAATGGAATTCATACCCAGTATTAAATAACGTAATATATTTTGTTCAACAGGCGTGTACGAAGACATTTTAAGCTTACAAAAAGCCTTTTTATTTTGTTTCCAAATATCAGAGAGTTAGTAACATTTTGAACCTTGTAATATATAAATAAAAAAAGAGTCTTTAATTTCTAAACTTGATATTTTTATTCTTTTAAAATTTATATTCTAACACATCGTTCATATTATGGTAGTTTCAGCCAGAGTTTTCCATTTGCTTGCAAGGCCGTCCTTTGCCCCAAGCAACTGCCATATGAGTCTCAACTTCAGACGGTACATAGATAATTGAAATAAAATACAGGATCCCCACCATTTGTTACACTCTCTAAAGCCCATAAATGTGTAAAGGCGTTTTTTATATTTTTTACTGTTTAAATAGCTTCTTAAATATCGCAGGATTATTGATAAAAGTGATCAAGTCCAAAAATTAGTTGTTTTGGATAAAAGGCATTTACAGGTTTCTATACCTTCCAAAAATCAGTTTCTTTGATTTTCATATATTTATTGTAATGCTACATCTTCTATATTGTTATCGTTTTTAACATTAGTAGAATTTTGTTATTCAATTGTCAATTTTCAGAGAATTGAGGACTTCATCCCAACAAGAAACCGACCAAATATTTATTACTTTATATTTTTATAATATTTAGATTATCATTGGAATAATAAATATAAATAAGTAGAAATTATTACATTACTTATATATATATATATATATATATATATATATATATATATATATATATATATATATATATATACGATAAATAAAAGTTCCTGGAATGGTCGCTTACAGTCAAGTATTTTAGCTGAAAGGGAAATTTTTGTTTGTGAGGTTGGCATAACTGGTAGTGAATGCTTTTGAGGTTAGCAGGCACAGTTAACACCCAGATGTCTATAGTTTAATGTAGACTGTATTGCTGCTGATTTTGTAAAATGACTGCATAGATAGTGGAGGCATTGTCAATTTTGTGCATGAGAAATCACTGCTGAGATCTTTAGATGCTGTGCAGTAATGAAATTATAAGAAAAATTATAGTCTACGAGTGCAGATAGTTGATTAATTATCAACATTGAGAAATACACGCTGGACTATGACTTCACTCACTTATAAGATTGCGCTGCTGGAACACAATTTCATTGCTAACAAATCATCAACATCTATTACCTGAGTTTGGCATTTATGTCCCACAGTAACTTCTATGAAATGTGGATTTGAATATTGTCGTTTACTTATATATTGTCCCAAAATGCTATCCTATGTAAAGTGAAATGAGAATACCCATGCCCAGGACTTGATTAGCTGCTAGATGCAGCGACACTCGCAACCGCTACAGCGGCAGATATACACTTACACCTCTGACAACTGCTGAATGAAGCCAAACAGAAACAAATTGCTTACAGAGCACCGTAGTAAGATGTTGATATATTTTGACTTGCATTGGAGTGACGTCATAATTTCACCTTTAGTGGAGAAAATTGTACTAAAGAATTGCAACCAGAGACCTAACGATTATTGATGTAATCGATTTGAAAACGACCTGAAAAATGGGAACATCGTGTTTGTTGCAATGACAATGCCTCAGCACATCGATCCCTAATGGTGAAACAACACCTTGCCAAGAATAATGTTACCACTCTGAACATCCTCCATATTCTCCCATCTCGCACTACCAGATTTCTACCTGTTTCCAAGGTTAAAAATGGCATGAAGGGACATCGTTTTGTTTGATTCGTCAGAGGTGATTAAAAATGCGACGGAGTGGCTGAAGGAACTTTCAAAAATTGGCTTTCAAGAGTGCTTCCAACAATTATATGAACGGTGGAATAAATGTAAATGCAGGAGGAGAGTATTTTGAAGGAAATAATGTAAGAATGCTATAAATATTTTTAATAAATTTTTAATAACCACCTGGGTAATTTTTGATCTTATTGTATATATATATATATATATATATATATATATATATATTAATATTACATGCGCTAGACGTTTAAAGACCTGGCACCAACATATGTGAAGGAAATTTGAATGTGATGTCATTTGAGCGTGAGAATATGAGAAAGAATACTCATATGCATTTGAGAATAATAAACTAGTTTACAGAGGTAAAAATTTAAAAAAACTTCATCCCAAAGGAGCATGGTGATGTACGATTAAGTCAGTCAGCTCCACCTAAAATATTCTTTTTAATTTATTATGTAATAAACTGCAATACTATTCTGATTTTTAATCTCTTCTCAACTTTCATTTTCTTTCCTCCCTCCCCTTTGACATTTTCCTATTTCTTCTCTTAAAGAATTTAGAAGATGCATCACTTGATCCATGTCAGTTGCTTGATTCTTATCTGAAAGAATTTTAATCGCATTCGCGACGATGTCTTGCTCTATTGTAAAGTCATCATAACATTTCTCATTAATTTCATTATATAGATGTGGAAATTTTACTTTTCCAGTTTTAGTTAAATGAATTTGCTTATTGTGAGCCTTTAAAGGAAATACTATAAACCGTGGCTGAATGTATTTTTGATAGAAATCTTTACTGAAGCATAACCGCGTCGCTATGACCATCCCCTCAAAATATGAGATGAGCTTTACCAGGGAAACTAATCTCTGGACTTTTGCGTCATCTAAAATTGCTTGTGTATCGGATACTGCAAGACCACTTAAGACATTCATCAGTATGATGATAATCAGAATACGAACACCAAGAATATTACATGGCTTGTTATTTGATTGATTAAATTTCAGACTTGAAGCTTCCAATTCTCCAATCATCATTGTCATAGTTCTTAATACAGTCATCCCTATGTTATGAAAAATGTCGTCATTTCCACTCTCTGTCGGAAGAGAATGTAGAAACTCAAGACAAAAGCAATGACGAGTAGAGAGTACCAAGCCATAAAGCGCAAGAATGTAAACGAGACTTTCTTTAGCACTTCCAACTGAATAGAGAAGACTGCATGCGCCCTGATAATAAGACAAGTTGTAACCAAGAAATAAGAATGGCGATGGCAGAAATATGTTTTCGTAAGTTATTGGTATTGAAGTCACACCCTAAGGCACATGCGCAAACAATGATTGTCAGTATTTCAATAAAATTCTCAGAATCAGCGACATAACGCCGCCGACCAGCAGTTACAAATTGCATTATTTCAATTAGCGACAGAGCAGCTAGAAAGCAAATGCACAATATTCGCAAAACTAACATCGACATATCAACGAACATCCACATCAATGATACATAAATGAGTGGAGTTCAAGAGCAGTAATTCGTTGACATTTGACATTTCGAGGAAACTACTGAAATATCTTCGGTTAACTTGGAGTCACGAATGCTTCCTTCAAATTCTTCTTTTAGGATTGCGCAGCTTGTTATTTCATAATCTTCATTAATCACTAGAACATATGTAGTGAATAGTAAACAAAATGATATAAAGTATTAAGTTTATGTAAAACAACCAACGTATTATGTGCCACTTCAAATCAAGAAACTTCTAATAACAGGGTGCTAAGTAATCTGCACAGATGGTAAGAGCGACTGATGTGATATGCAGTTTCTGTTTCTGCGATGTTTTCATCTTGAGGCACCAAAAGTTGTATCATTTTGTGATCTTAAGAAAAGAAAAAAATATTCAAAAAGGGAAAATCAGTATATATATATATATATATATATATATATATATATATATATATATATACACACACATATACACACAAACACAGTGTGTGAGTCATGTAACTTTAACACCTCCTATAACTTTTGAACGTTGAAGATATTGAAATGTAGTTTTCACGGAAGTTCATGAGAAAATAGGGCAACTGATACGTGTATTTATTTCTATTTTATCACTTGTATTTTACGAGATATTTGAGGTAACTTTGTTTTTTCAAATGGAACTATACATATTTTTCAGTCTATCATAAAAGACGAATCCAATGATATACATAATGTCATATGTTAAATAAGGATTTTTTTGAGAAATTTTTGATTCTTTGCGACCAGTTCTTAACGGATATTTTGATGTAACCGACCTGCACAGAAGGTCACACAACGCTCCACCAGCAAGCGCGCTCTCGAGGAAGGGAAGGCATCTTAGTATATCAAGACACAAAATATATTCCAAATGTTCACAAAACTGTTGAAGTTTTTTCCCTGAACTCTGCGTTCCATCCTTCCCCATTTTCAGCTTATTTTTAAGAAATGGAAGGGTTAAAAATAAGTGTTTATTGTAAGTATGTATTGTAAAAAATGTTTATTACTTCTACTCCAGTTAATGGGGTTTTATATTACAGGATATTAATGGGTGGTACTGTGTTGGCCTGCGTTCCCAGACTTGACGCTACTAGATTTTTTCTTAGGGTTTTCTTAAAAACCACGTCTACCAAGAGGCTCCATCTACATCACAAGATATGCGTAGACGCATTGTAGCTGCATGTTCTGAAGTTAAAAAAGAAACATTGGTCGCAGTTAAGAAATATTTTCAAAAGCGCCTGCAGATGTGTTTGTCTGTGAACGGTGGTCATATTGAAACATTCTAAAGTAATTTGAATAGTAATGTATTTTTATTTAGTATTTTTGAATTCTATTTTTATTTTGTCATTATCATTATCTTTCTGTATTTGTTTGTTTTCATAAGGTATTGTTATATTATCATTAACAATAAAACTATTTGCTGAAAATATCAATATCTTTGTAAAGTCTTAATAATTTATTCTTACTGTGTTTAGTTTCCAAGATCCCATTAATATCCTGTATGTGTATGATATCCCTTTAAATTAAATTTAAATAACAATCTTATTTCAATACATACTACATATGACAAATCCATATTTTCAATCCTTAAGTAATAAAATATTTGAAAATGGGAAGGATGAAAGCAGAGTTCAGGGAAAAAATGGCAAGTTTAGTATCAGTACACGTATCAGTTAGCCCTATTTTCTCATGCACTTCGTGAAAATGCATTTCAATATCTTCAACCGTTCAAAAGTTGTCTAAGTTACGTGACTCACTATATATATATATATATATATATATATATATATATATATATATATATATATAATATAGGAGATGAGTCACGTGAAATGCATTTCAATATTTTATATAAATATCTTGAATATCAAGTTTTAAATAAAAAAATGCATGAAAAATATTGATATATATATATATATATATATATATATATATATATATATATATATATATATATATATATATATATATATATATATTTTTTCATATCATATATATCTGAGAAATCATAGCGGGGGTAGAAGCAAACGCACGTGAGATTGATGTCGGCGACGGGGACTCGCCACGTGTTCAAGGTGCTGTAATAACACCAACGGGCAAGAACTAACGGACTGTGTCGCGCATCAGTGCCACAGTGGGAATCTGAGGTCAGCTTACAATTCGTTTGTGTGTTCGGTGAATTGTGAATGTCTGTCTGATTCATAAACACCATAATACTCGAAGTTGAAATAATGATGGCGTCGCATGCCGTCGCCGCGGGAGGTCTTCGTTCTCTGCCTCCACCAAAATGACCGACCGGTCGATGGGATGCCGAGCCGAGCGGAAGGTAGCGGATGGACGTTACCTGCGGATTATCACCCGAGAAGACAAAAGCGGGTTATTGGCAGTAAAGGTATTGTGAGAACAGGCCTCGGTTTATAGTTTTGGTATCAAAACAGGTTACAATACAGTTTGGGGATTAATGTACGGTACGATTAATGTATTCTTTGCGGTGGATGTCCTGGGCGAACGTATGGGTCACTATTAATAGATTGAAATAAAATAAATATATAATTATTATAACGGTTCCTATGAAAATAAAAATCAAAACATGTGTTCCTATGTATAACAGAGTAGAGCGCCATGCCCAGCGGGAGGGCTACTGTGGAATGTATTTCCCAAGACTTACGCAATCACACCTACATCACACTATTCTATTTGAAAATTGAAGTAATTACATCTGCCTAATAAAGAATGCCACTAATTAGAATACACCGTGGTTTTCTTGTCACTTGGTTGAAGGTATTAAGTTAATGCCAGTTTTGCTCTCTTAAGTAAAAGCAATTACCAAACAAACTCTTTTCGAGACGAAAACGTTTCTGTTCGAATGTTTAATTTTACTCTCAATTGACAATTTCAAATAGGACTGAAGTTCTTTATTTTAATTAATCATTTCTTTGCTTTAGTAAACAATATGTAAATTAATATCGCCTTTTTGCTTTTGTAAACAATATGGAAATTAATATCGCCTTGAGAGCAGTAACTATCAACTGACGTCTAAAGTCTTCTCCAAAAGACTCAAGGCCAGGTATCCAAAGACGCCCAAACGCCAACATGAGCGTTTTGATCAACCCTTTCTTTTGAACCACGATCAGTTGCTCTGGTCGCAGTGCCCGCGAGCTCTTCCACTTACAAAGTTAGTTACCTTGCCCGCGACCTTGACATGTCTGGAGTAAAGAAAGCCGTTACTAGTCTAACGTAACGTAATAGCGCATGCTAAGAGGCTCAAAAGGAAATTCTCAACATATACGCCACAACATTACGTCGCGAAATGCTAAGAATACACTTTTAAACCATGCACCAGTCGCTCTGGTCATTGTGCGAACTCTTACAATTACTAAGTAAGTTACCTAGCACGTGACTTAATCATGCCTGGACTAAAGAAATCGCCATTATGGAAGACTAACGTAACGTTATAGTTCGCGCATGCACAGAGGCTTAAGTGCACGACCAGCTTCTAACAGGCCCAAACCTCCCCCTCTTTTTTCTCTCTCTCGCCCCTCTTTTTTATCTCGCCTCCCTCCTCTTGCTCCTTTTTTTCCCCCTCTCTCCTTCACCCCTTCGATCTCGCCCCTCGCCCCTCTCGCCCCTCTCGCTCTTGCTCTCTCTCGCTCTCGCTCGCTCGCTCTCGCTCTCGTTCACGTTTTCTCTCTCTCGCTCTCGTTCTCTCTCGCTCTCGTCTCGTTCTCTCTCGCTCTCGTTCTCTCGCTCTCGTTCTCTCTCTCGCTCTCGTTCTCTCTCTCGCTTGCTCTTCTCTCTCTCGCTCCGTTCTCTCGCCTCTCGCTCTCCTCGCTCTCCGTTCGCTCTCTCGCTCCTCGTTCTCTCTCGCTCTCGTTCCTCGTCTCTCTCTCGCCTCGTTCTCGTCTCTCTCGCTCTCGTTCTCCTCTCTCTCGCTCTCGTTCTCCTCTCTCTCGTTTGTTTCTCTCGCTCTCGCTGCTCCTCCTTTCTCTCTCGCGCTCACTCCTCTCTCCCGCTCGCTCGCCTCTCGCTGTCCCTGTCTCTGTGGTGTGTCTGGCGGGGGTGTGGCCCACCTGGTAGTCCTCGTTGCGCGGCTGGCCGCTGCCCCTGATTTGCTCGTCGAGGAAGAGGCGCAGCGTGCTGCGGTCGAGCAGGTGGAGCGGCGTGCGGCGGGCGCTGTTGCGCACGAGGACGCTGGCGCCGCTGTGCAGCAAGGCAGCGCCACGTGCTGCCGGCCGTAGTGCGCGGCTTCGTGCAGCGCCGTGTCGCCGCTCTCGTCCTTGGCGTCGATGTCGACTTGTCGCCGCGCGCCCGCCGCCGCCGCCCCCGCCGGCGCGTCCGCCTCTTCCTGCTGCGCGTCCCCGCCGCCGCCGGCGCCGCCGTCGTCGTCCTTGAGGCCCAGCACCAGGTTCCCTTTCCCATCTCCAGCTCCCCTCCTACTCATTACGAACAGGAGATCACTATATGACGAACGATTATAAAGCTTTAAAACATGATAATTAGAATCAAAATATTAAGAGGGTTTTACTATAGTGATTACAAATGTATAATGAACACTAAAATAAATGCACAGAACTGTTGCAGTCATTTTCAAAGTGTATTTAAAGTCAAAGTGATTTAAATGATTACAAATGTATAATGAACACTAAAATAAATGCACAGAATTTAGTCATTTTTAAAAAATGTATTTAAAGTCAAGGTGATTTAAAAGGCCCGGGAAAAAATAAAAAAGGGTTTTATATTTTAAATAGAGCCCAGCGGTTGAAAATATCCCTAAAAAAATTACAACGATTTACCTTTTAAAAATAATTTTTTAGATTTTTCAAGTCTGTTCCAGCGTTCTAAGACAGTAAAAAATTTGTTGTTTTTCAAAAATGTTTTTGCGTTTGAATTTCTCGCTCAGAAAATATTAAAACATATTTTTTATAAATTCGACCATATTGCTGGGGGACTGGATTGACTAGGGGCGGGGACGCGGGGTACAAAAAAAACTAGAGGGGCTACAATTTTTCCCTTGGGTCGAAATCCTCCCCCTCTTGCTAGCTGCAATTTTTCACCATCCCAAATACATTTTTTTTAAATTTCTCTAATTGTCGATTTTCTCGAAGAACGAAATATTACTTTAATAATATTTAAAAAGGGTAAAATTTATCCTGAATAGGAATCTTCCTTAAAAATTTTGACCCCCATTTATCACGTTTTAGCGTTACTGTAAATGCAAAAGTTGAAGTTTCATTTAAAGACATTTGACCCTTTAACTCCAAAACAATAGTGTTTACAAATCAATAAAATTTTATTTTTACATAAATACAGTGAAAACGCCTAATTATAATTGGGGCATTAATATTATAAAACGTCTTGAAATCATTAAAAATCAGGGTTTAGCATTATTTTTTAAAAATGTGCATATTAACGGGGGAGAATTTTCAAAATTTACGTTTGTGTAATTTTTAAAAAAATAAAAAGAATACCCAAAATTAACGTTTGTTATATTAAACAGTGAAATTAACTACCGTTGGAAAAGTTTGAAGAAACAATTTGGAAATTTAGAAAATGGCATTTCAGGTTTCTGAAAATGGAAAGAGATAATTTTTACAGAAATCTGTAGTCTTCGAAACTTTATGACATTAATTAAAGCATATGCTCATTAATACATTAATGTAAAAAAATTGGCTAATTCTTATTAAAGACGTGAGAGACAAAAGTTTTTTGAAAATAAAATAATAAACAAAAGCGTTTACATCATCTTATATAATGCATTTAGCACTATGTCTACCAAACGTCTAAAGAAAAAATTTGGTGCCATTTTTGTGAAAATCTTGGTTTGTATTTTTTTAATTGCAAATATTACACGCTATATTGCTCATAAACTACTAAAGTTTTTAAAATTGGATAATGATTCAAACACAATAAGATTGACAAAATTTTATTGAAAAATGCATAGTGTCTCAGTGTTCTCATCATTAGTAGACCCAGCCGAATCAGATTAAAACTAAACAACATTATGAATATAATATATATGCCATCTTGTGCATCGTACGATGTCGAGGAGACATCGTACGAGCACAAGATGGCGTATTTTGGGACTTTTCAAAATTTTTTATGTTTAATCTGTTTGACTACCATTTTATTCGGTTTTTTTATAATTTTATGGGTTTTTAAATCTTTTTGTGTTTATTTTTTCCCCAGTATCATGAAACCCCAAAATCCCCCGCGCCACCACAGAATTTACTAAAGTTTTCAAAAAAATATGGAGGACCTGATTAAAAGAACTGATTATGAAAAAAATTTTCATTTAAAAAGAAAATAGGTATGTTCGTTTTTGTATTTTGAACACCCCGGAAAAATTCAAATTTTTGAAATTTTCAAAATTAAAGTTAACCCTGAAAATATGACCTATGCCACCTTTTATAAAAGTATTTTACTCTATTCTTTCACGAAATTTAAAGAAAAAAGTGTCGTTTTTGAGAATGTTTTGAAAATGGCCCAGGGGCTTTATATAAGGTACCCCCAAGTTTTAAAGAACGTTTTCCAAAATTTGAAAGCTTCAATTAGAGCCAGATACACAGGGGTTTCTTTAATTTGGAAATATTAGTTTAGGCGTAAGTGGCGTTGACGGACGGACAAACGGCCGAACATTTTGAAAAAAACTTTTTCAGTATCGGGAGCCCCCAAAATTTTACCCGTTAAATATCGTTTACCGTATTTATTTCCGTTAAAATTTTTGAATGATTCTCTGCTGCATTACGTAACTTTCTTACGCTAAAGGGAAATATAAAATTGTGAGAAAATTTGGTACAATATTTATTCAAACAGCATAAATTATAGGGATAAATATGGTGAATATGCCAGCATAGAAACGTGCGCTTCGTCAAGATAAACAATCTTCTCGTACGATCGCGGGACCCTTTTTATTTTGAAGAAATTTGGTTGGCTGGCAGGGAAAGTACATCGAGTTTGTCTGTAAAACAATCGAAAGATGGACCGGTTTTGCAGGGTTAAAAGGTATGATAGGCATTCATTCTGACTGATGCCATGGTGTTAAACGGATCGTGCTCCCATTCATGTTAGGAGTTTTTGGGTTTGAGCATCTCTTGGGAGTAGATATTAGTAGAACTTTGAACGGATGCTATGTGGGACAGAAAAAAATTAAGATATTTCAAGCGAACGAGTTAGAAGGACATTGGGGCAGGCGAGACAGTAACTGGACTGGAATGCTAACAGGATAGTTTATTGGTCGTTGGTATTCCATAGGTGGGATAAAATTGTAATTTTAAATTGGCGAACGAATTTTTTGAGATTTTTATTAACTTCGTAAACAGTGATGCGGTGGTTGGGTGGCTTCTGCGAAAGAAGAGAAGATGGTATCTGGCCCGAGGACAGTCGTCGGAGAAGAATGAAGATGGTCAAGGGCCTCGAAGACGAATACGACATTATAAGGTTTGGGAAAAGGTCATGCCCAAGGGTTTTTTTCAATTTTGTGTAAAATTATCAAATCAAAAATCGTTTAATAAATTTCCATGTTTTGTGAAATGAATACATGATTCTCATTGAGCCAATTCTAATAACGACGTGAAAGATAGAAAGATATTTTTTTTAGTTCCTCGCCCCTCTGTATAGATGGCAGATCGGGTAATCATCTATTGCAGACAAAGGATTATTTTATAAACCCATGCCCCGGTAGGGGCACTAATTTATTTTTAATCAGAGTCGAAGGTTGACTTGTATGATAGTATTAGCGTAATTTTTCCCCCTTTTAACAAAAAGTTCGGGAAAGGATTACGTTAGAACAAATCAAATAAATCATTAAAAAATTTCAGTTTATTTCAATCATTCTGTTTTGTACCTATCCGTGTAAGAAAGGAAAAAGGGTTTAAATCAATTGATCAATTTTATTCCTTATTTCAAACTTAGGGTGAATTAGGGAAAACTTAAGAAAGCGTCGACCTCAATGTAGAAAATAGTGGTTATTTTTTTTTCTCATTTTTGGGAAAATATTATTAATTGGGGTGGTCAAGAAAAACACCATTCCAAGTACGGAATATTAATATCAAAAAATCAGACAATCGGTTTTTTTTAATCCCCATACTATAAAAAAAGAGTGTAGCCTAATAAGATGGGGAAACTTGCCCCCAAATCAAATCGATAATCGCGATGCTCTTTTGAAAGACAAAAAAAAATGCTGAAAATTCAAAAAAAATCAGCCTCCTAGGGTAATCTGTTGCAGAGATACGAGAAGGGGTTTTTTCATGTTTTATTTTTTCTCGGCTTATATTGCATGTATCAGGCTGAAAAATTACAGAGACGGGGAAACGTAGTTGAATTTTAGGGCTTTTTTGTCAACCAATTTTGACACCAAATTCATATAAAAAATAAATAACGTTTTTTAATTTATTTTCGGCGTGATAACGTTGGTATGCTGTATCAGGTTTATAGAATGTTTCTTATAACATTCTATAACCTATATTTTTTCAGACTTTTAAGCAATGTGGACGATAGTGAAAAAAATTAAAATCAATTTTATCAGTCCCATAACTCTTTCCTCAATACTATTACAGCATTTTAAAGACACAGATAGTGATTCAGCTTTTGCGAATATTTACCAGAGTAGTGCCCCCTTTTTTGCAGCAATATGGAGCACAGTATGTTTACAGGAGTTTCTTATGCCAAAACCCAAATTGTCATAGGATTTCATCACTTTTAAACCCATCGAGGTTAGCGTTAGCCATTGCTTGATGCAGGAGCGGAATATCGTATATTTCAGTAGATTGGTTAGGATTTGCTTTGGCATCAAGCAAAACTTTAACAAATCCTTGTAAGTCTTTTCTGCGACATGCAAGCTCCAACAGAGTGCAGTGATACGGTTCACCGTGCCTGCGTAAGGTAAAAATAAACAAATAAACAACCCATACCTTGGAAGAAAATCAACATTACAGTATTTTTTAAGAAACATGGGAAAGTATGTTTAAAAACTACATTGAAGGTAGATTAGTCTTCGTAATAGTAGTTGGCCTCAAACACGTTTTTGTGTGTTTTTCTGTGTATTATTTACATTTATATTTTCATTCATTTCAAAACACATCATTCTGCATGATTATGTTTCTTGAAAAATGCGTCTCAGTGGCAACGAACATACTCGCACTTACCTTGTGGAAAAGTAGAGGTTACAGCTATTAGAAATGGTAACGTTGAAATACAGAGGACGCTTTGTTCCAAGAGATGAAGCCAAAAAAGGATTTTGCCTTCTCATTTTTGTAGTTCTTTGACATCTCATAAATTAAAGGAAAGAATATTTACTAGCAAACATCAAGTTTGAGAAGATTTGTGATACGAGTACTGCAGCCCAGGTTTGATCAAACCTACTGAAAACTTTATAACTAAGTTTGGGTTCACTTACGTTTGCAGCCAACTGTTTCCTTCTGCGGGTTGAATAAAATCAAACCACAGAAAAGGTTTCTGATTACAATTTAAAATGTTTTCTCCATCACAATATTCAAATTTTTATTCTAAATACAAATGAAGTCGGCGTGAAAAGTATACAAGAGAAGGGTCAACTGCATTCTAAATGTGTTACGTTTACAGAGCGTCTCGAAATAAACGTTACGAACATCATGAGCTTGTAGAGAGGTTGAAAATGATAATTTTTTTCTATAAATATTGTGGTAAATTACAAATGTCGGAGTTAATTGTAATATATTGTGATGGTTCTAATTTTTCCACTTAATGAATTAAATTTTTGTTTTATTTTATTTTATTTTTAGATGCTGATGATTCTACGGCATACATCTTAGATTTGAAATATGGCCACTTGCTGATTTAATAAACAGCTTAAACGCTTTAACTATGAAAATAAAAAGGAACATTTATTTACAAAAATAATCACGTCAACAGAAACTTTACACAAAAATTTGTAAGTAAAAAATATAATACTAAAAGTCCTTTCAACACTTGCAGATTTCATTTGTACTTCAAAACGTATACTTCTCGTCTATGCTTCAAGATGTCAAACATTTCTTTGTACAGTACTGGAAACATAAATTGATCGCGGCCGTCTGCGGCTAAGTTCAGCTTTTGCACAGCTTGGACAGCCCTTGTCATGACGAAACGTCGCAGGCGGAGCCTCACAAACCATCGTAGCCAATCTCGATGTAGGGGGGAGTGCCCTAACAAAATTACGACGTACAAAATGGCGGGCGCTGCTAGTTCAGATGTGGAAGTATTTTCAAAAAAAAAAAAAAAAAATACATGGAAGAAACACTTGTATGAACATGAAAGTAAATTCATTGAAATGTATATGAACACATAGAACTTAACCACTGTTAACACAATTTTTTTTAAAGAAATTACATTGATATCAGATAAAATAACACTAATTTTAGAACGATTACGTTCTTATACACATTTAAAATTCCAATATTCTTGTCCAAACAGAATTTATGAACTTTATCAAATGACCAGTTTACTACAGAATTTTGCGATAAAAAACGATTTAATTGCATATTTTCAATTGTTCAAATGTATATTACATTAGCAAAATTTTATTTTGCTATCATCACATTAGGGACAACTTGGGGACACTCCCCGGCAGGAATAGCGCACATTTCGCAATTGTTTATAAAATTGTTAATTGTTGCAACATTGTTAATCCGCGGTTTTTGGTTCTGGGACATCAGAAAACTCTTCCCACTTTAGAATGGCAAAAATTGGAAATTGTTTATAATTTTACAAATTTTGCAAATCTTTTTTATTCTCTCATCTCAATTCCCTTTACACAAGATGCAAAATTCCGCAATCCAAACGGAGCTATCGCCTTTCGTTTACGTGTTACGCAATTGTTTATAGGATCTTCGCATGTCATGACAACTATTTTTTTGGCAGTTCCCACGCTAAACTTTTCTACAAACCGTTTTGCAACGGCTCGCTTAGTTTCTCCGGCAAATACATTTGAAGTTCCTAACGGGGGTGGAGGGAACAAGCGGCCACAACTTTCGCATATATTGCCACGAAAATTGTTGCTGGTTAGATATTTCTAGTTTTCAGCTCCCTAATTTTCATTTCATTCTAAATACTCTAAGTTCCATTTGTTTAACAATTACAGCATAAATTTTAAAATACTATTCGAGTCGGCTACCGAACAATCTTCCCCTTTGGGAAGCAAGAAAGGGGTCATCAATTGGCTTCCAGAAATCCCCCTCGGTGAAAATTGCGTCCTTCCTCCACACGTTTCAAGGCGAAATAGGCTGAGCTTGTAAGCGTAAATCGTAACACTCGCTTTCCCTCGAGAAAACCTTTATCCACCTTCTTAGGAAGAATTCTTTAATATAAAATTGTGGAAAATTTTTCAAATTAAATATACAATAAAACAATAATATTATATTAATTATCTTCACGTATAAATATAGACATTAAAGCTTCCGGCTCCTCAGTATTCACACGTTCCAAATACGAAATACATTGTTATTACATCCACAATTTCATTCTAACCAGTAAGTCTGCTGCCTTTAGCAGCATATAGCATCAGCATGGAATATGCGAAAAGGTAATAATACCATTATAATATAGTATTGACATATATTTATTTATGGACATTTGTAATTGAAGGAATGTAAACGTACGTATGCAGTTAAGTAAATATCAATGAAGGTGCAAAGTTTGCAAATAAACATGTTTTTAAAATTCAATTATTCCAAGTTCAGAACAATTCCTAGAAGCATTATTTTCCATTCGACACTACCACGCCAATGCTTTTTGACACTAACCTCTGAATCTAAGTGGATTGTTTGAGGTCATCGCTTATCGCGTCAAAATCGAGGAATCATGGAAGTTTACAAGTCTTCGAAATACGTATATGCTGAGGTCATCTTCATGAAACTCAGAAAATCTCTGAGCATATGAAAGAATCAGTCGTCATTTCAACAATGAAGCTACTACGACATACTAATCATAATATCCTGAATTTCGTTTACAGATTGTGTTCTTTCGAGCGAGCTCCGTGTCTCTGAGTAGCAAACATTAACATAATCGTTAAAATTAAAAGTAACGATTTAGGATGAAGTTCCATTCTTCTAATTTGTTTGTCATATCAGTGTGTATTATTGTCAATAAAATTGTAGTTTTATTTAATTTGAAATAACTGCTTGAATATTTTGAGGTTTTATTAACAAAATATAGCTACCAAATTTTGACGCTAAGGGCCTTTCAGGTTTCCTCTACGGACGTATTTCGTCATCCTTGCTCATTCGCTTAGTATACTGCAATCGCTTTCATTTATCATCGATCATGTTACATAAGGTTTTTAATGTCCCATCAAATATGGACCACCCCCATAACTTCTAAACGGTTCAGGGTATCGAGTTGCAGTTTTCGCTGAACAATGCAGAATCATAGGACAGGTAACATGCTGGTAGAGGAATTCTCTATAATAGTTTTAGTTTTCGAGAAATTTAATCATCTTTGATTTTTTAAATTGAACTATATATTTTTTCATCAGCAATGGATAGATCATGAACATTGGAATAAAAAACTGTATCATATGTTACTATTTTAAGAGTAGTTTGAGTATAAAATTAGATTTTTTGGCATTAGATTTTCAAGTAAACGTGCAGCCTTTGCAACAGTCGCCGTTTTGGGAAGGTGGCCTTCGCGACGTTGATACTCTTTTGTGAAGAGAGAAGTGTGAGAGGGATGGCGGTGTAGGATGAAGGTGTAATTGCCGCAATTCATGATCTTGACATGAAAAACTTCTGAACAAACATCAATTTTTACGATCTGAATAAGAATTGTTTCCCAGTTGTTCGTCTGAGTTGAACTTTTCTTCTTCTGAAATTCCAAATCAACGATAATCGAAAAGAACGAAATAAAAAAATATTGTAAAACGATAATTTTATTATATTAATAATAATAATAATAATAATAATAATAATAATAATAATAATAATAATAATAATAATAATAATAATATGGCCTTTAGGCCATATCTAAATTAACAAAAATCTAACTCGGTGCAGAAACAAGCCATCATTTTAATATATGGGAAGCAAAGAATTCTTAAAGATTTTCATTGTAATCTCTTCGTTTATTTATCAAATAATAGATAGGTAGACATTTTCTCTTATTATTCACGGTACCTAAACTTCCTATTTAAACACGTACTACTAGAAGAACAAAGTAATAAAAAACTTGAAATACTCTCGACAGTTCTACCAGTGTAAATTTACCAAACTTTAACAAAAATGCATATCTGTATTCGCTACTGCTCATACTGATTAGAGAGTTTCTCATTTCATAGCGCCAAGTGCTGCCTCAAACTTGAAAATGCAGAAGACGGAAGTGTACCGTTTTCTTTTCCAGTCAAAACCAGTCGTATTGTTGCAATGTGGACGAGCGATCATTTTAATTAAAAATGACATCTACCAACGAAGAAAACGTGGTTGGTCCTTTTCAGTTTGAAAATGATATTTATTATTATTAACATCTTCTTTACGCTACCAATCTTTTTATATCATTCTTTGGAACGATCAATGTTTCGAAATTTTAGCAGAAGGCAAGTTAAATCCAAATAAATAAATGGAACAAATCTCGCATTCTGATTGTTAAAATTGGTATTTCTTTGTGTGATTTCTGTGCCATCACCAAGAATTGCTGTAGTTATGCCTCTTATCCCCCACTGCCACCCCTCTCAGTCAAGACGCAACAGTCTAGACGCCGTGATGGCCACCTTCCCCAAAAGCGAGAGTTGCAAGGGCTGCTACATGATCACCCGGTTAATTCAAAATCACATGTCAGAAAGCGTAATTTTATACTCAAATTACTATCAAAATATTAGCATATGATACATCATTTTAATCCTCTTTTCATGGTCTATCCATTGCTGGAGATAAAAATATACAGTTCAATTTAAAAAATCGAAGATGATTATAGTTCTCGAAAATTAAAAATATTATAAACAATTTATCCACGGTTTCTTACTTGCCCCATGATTCCGCGGTGTTCAGCAAAACCTGCATTTCGTTATCCTGAACCGTTTAGAAGTTGTGGGGGTGGTCCATAGTTGGTGGGACCCCCTGTTTATGTAATAGCATTACAACTGCATTCTGACGGGCAGGAATTCAGGCTCTGTAATAGGTGAGTTTTGTTTGCGTGTAACCTACTCTGTGGTGTGTGAAAGTGTGTGTGTGTGTGTATATATATATATATTTACTTTCTCGTAAACATTGGGAGTAACAAAAGTAATATTTAGAGAGGTATGTATGTAATGTTGCAGTAAATCGCTGTCGAGATTTTAATGGAAATACACCTTTTTGGGTCTTAAGTTACCAAGAGAGTGTTATTATTATTTCAAAACGTCCGTCTCTTCGTCCATGTGTCCGCTCTTCTGTCTGTCTGTTTCTCTGTGAACACTAGTGTGTAAACTATTTGTAGAATTTTTGTCAAAATTAATTTTCCATTAACGATCTGGCCCGAATCGAGGCCCTGCGATTTTGAAAATAATTCGTTAAATTTTGGGGTTATTTAGTCAAGCCCTGGGAGCATTTTCAAACTTTTTTAAAACGGCTCCAAAGTTTTTCGAGCTACATATGTAACCACAGTCGAACATCCGCCAACGTCGGAACTCGAACTCTAGGGCTTTGCGGTTAGCAACGTTACAGGGAAAACTATAACGATGCCACTGAGCTATCGCAACCTTTGCACGTGTACTTAATAACATAGTAAGTCTTATTTCCATTACAAAGTTTTAATTTTTCAATATTACAAATATTCAATTGTTTCCCATATTATTCGGCGCATAGTAAATTCAACTTAAAGCTTCCTACTTGAATCGTGTATAACAAATCGGACAAATTGTATATTTGAAAAAATTATTACAATACATATAATCAATTATTACAATTAATACAATGAAGATCTATTGTGTGACAAAATGATATTCCTTTAAAAATGAAAATGTCCGAAACAAAATTTTTGCTATTCTGGCAGTTTTCTGTGTACTATTCTTTACTTTTGTGAATGTTGTCTGAAGAATACACTTCGTTAGACGAAGATAATTAAAATATTTCTTTCTTAAAAAGCAATCTGCTCTATAATATTAGTCTTTCAAATAATCTCGTGTGCACGTTTCTTAAAATATGAGTGTTTTTCGCAAAAGTTTGAGTTATATGGTGAAAATATATATGTTTTCGAACACCACCAATACACATGCTGGAGATTTATTTCCAAGTACAATTGTTTTAAATACTAAATTTTAAAATACGTTTTATTTAGAATTTTGTCTGAAAAAAAAACAGTAGCTTTTGCGATTTTTCAAAGAATTTTCTGGCATCAAGAACATTGTAATATTCAAAACACTACATAAGCGACTTGCCCACGGACAATATCGTAGCGTATTAGGTTGGGTGGTTTCTTCTTGTGCTGAAGATCTCGAGTTCAAATCCTAGCCTGCACTACTTATTTTTTATTCTATATATTAGAGTATGTATCTGACAAATGACTTTGAAATCAGTTGTAGACGTGGAATTTTATATATCGTTTTGTTTTTCAATAATTATATATTTTTTTGTCTCTCAGCCGTGTCTCTGTCGTTTCCTTAAGGTCTATTAGAAGAATGAAATGTTAGTAGTGTAAAAGTTGTAATATATTACGTAACCGTTGTCAATAAAACAAGAAAATTAAACCGGCTTTTCTATTGTTTGTATTGGTAGTCCAATGAACAGAAAGTGTATAACTGTGTCAATGGTAGATTTTTTTTTCAATCAAATATTTTTGAGAATCCAGTGATTACCTGTTCCAGTGCACCGGAACTCTTTATTTTCCGACAGAACTGTAACGGCTCTCCACGCCGGCAATGTGCCTTTTGCTATCCTTGCTCGAAAGCGATAACCGAGCAAGTGGCAACAGCTCAAGATTTGGCAACAGGGCATTGGTCACAGGAGGCCTGTGGCCGCTGCTTCCCTTAACACGGGGATGGTTTCTTCATTGTGGGAAAAAAGTGAGAGGAATTATGTGCGCTTATTGCACTCGTCGGTCATAAATCATGTGCGACCGCGCCATGTGTCTGCGTGAGTTTTGACATTTGCTAACACGTTAGGAACGTATGTTAGCACAGTGTTTAAAAAATCTGTTCCTCAATGCTTCTGTGCGAAATTGGTTATATCTTGATCTGTACGAGAATTCGTAAACGTGTTTTAAATTAAAAGTTTCACAAAACAATATGAATGTCGTCATACATTTTTAACATGAATAAAGTAATATATTTACCCAACAGAAACTTGAATTATGAAGACAGAATATTAACAAAAGAAGTGGGATCCCTTAGACCAGACTTGTGTATCAATCCATATCCAGTAATGAAAATAGGTCGGACATTTAAGCGGTAAATATTCTTATATTTGATGCCCTCTCTGGTTACTAATCTGGTCACTCTAGAGGCGCCACTAGATCATAGCTACCTTAAAACACTAAGAAAGCAAATTCATTCCTCCTTAAATTCCCTGGGCATTCACTGATCACATATGACCCTGTAGGTCATATGTGGTCAAATTATGGGGAAAAGAATATAGAAAATACAGTTTGTCTAATAAAAATATTAAACATGCATGTCAGAGAACAAATTTAATTGACCCTGCGACTACGGTAACGTTGCTGGGAATCAATGTTGCAAGACTAGAACAAAATTAAAGCAAATGGAATTCATACTCAGTATTAAATAACGTAATGTATTTTGTTCAACAGGCGTGTACGAAGACATTTTAAGCTTACAAAAACGGCCATTTTATTTTGTTTTCAAATATCAGAGAGTTGGTAACATTTTAAACCTATGTAATATAAGGGGAATAAAAAGAGTAGTCTTAATTTCTAAACTTGATATCTTAACACATCGTTCATATTATGTAGTAGAAGTTTTCTAGTTGTTTGCAAGGACGTCCTTTGGCCTAAGCAACTGCCATGAGTCTCAACTTCAGACGGGACATAGATAATTGAAATAAAATACAATAGGATCCCAAATAAATTTGTATTACACTCTTAAAGCCCAGAAATGTGTAAAGGCGTTTTTTATCTTTTTTACAGTTTAAATAGCTCCCTAAATATCGCAGGATTATTGATAAAAGTGATCAAGTCCAAACTTAGTGGTTTTGATTTACAGGTTTCTAAACCTTCAAAAATCAGTTTTCGATTTTCAGAGTATTTATTGTAATGCTACATCTTCTATATTATTATCGTTTTAACATTAGTTGAATTTTTGTTATTCAATTGGTCAATTTTCGTACAATTGGGGACTTCATCCCCTCTACCAAGAAACCGAACAAATATTTATTACTTTTATATTTTATAATATTTAGATTACCATTGGAATAATAAATATAAATAAGTAAAAATTATTACACAATTATATATATATATATATATATATATATATATATATGTATATATAATATTACAAGTAGACGTTTAAAGATTTGGCACCAACATATGTGGAGGAAATTTGAATATAATGTCATTTTTAGCGTGAGAATATGAGAAAGAATATATATGTATTTGAGAATAATAAACTAGTTTAGAGAGGGAAATTTAAAAAACTCATCCTGTGAAGTGAGCATGGTGATGTGGGATTAAGTCAGTCAGCCCACCTAAAATATTCTTTTTAATTTATTTTAAGTCATGAAAATATATAATGAAAATATGAGCTACGTGAGAGACAAGACAGAGAAAATCTTTTTTTGTTTGTTTTTTTAAATTGAAAATATTGTACGCCATATTGCGAGGAAACTATTAATATTTTCAAAAAAATGTGCAAGACCTTAATGAAAGGAGTAATTATGGATAACAAATTTAATTTAAAAGGGAAAATAAGCAATTTTTTCAGTTGTGGGAAGACGCCAGAAAAATTCAAACTGTTGCAATTTTCGAAAATCCTATTAACCGTGAAAGTAGAACCTATGCCACTTTTATAAATGTATTTTCCTCTGTTATTACAATAAATTTAAAGAAAAATTTTGCAACTTTTGAAAATTTCGAAATTCCGTGAGGCTTGATCCAAAAACTCCATGTTTAAAGAATGGATTTCAAAAATTTTAAACTTCAACTACAGATAGATGTTTCCTAATTTGAAAAAATCACACATGGTTTTTTGCGCTAGTGTTCACCCACGGACAGACGCAGGAGTTTTCCCTTTTAATTGAGTTTTCGGCATCAAAGGGCCACAAATAGGGATTATGCTTCATCAGTATTAGACCACTTTTTCTCTTAATTAAGCAACTGCATTTATCCACTTTTTCTTCATCAGGATCCGGCAATGAATTTTTTGACGAAATCCCCCGTTTTTCGCGCAACATTAAAAACTTTCTCTACATTACGTATATTCTCCGTATATACGTAGGTAAAAAGAAAGTAAAAATGATATTTCATTAAAATATGTCTCCTATTTATAATATACTCGTAGAACTGTGTTCAACATGCTCTTAATAATTAACTTTACCACAATAAGAGCCTCAGTTAATCCCATACTGCAGTTAAGTGAATCATTTTTTCGTCTACGTTTCTGCATCCCACGAAATTTGCTAAAACTTGAAAATTAATAATTTGTATTACTGTTTCTTATATTAACTTCATATTATTATATAATAAGTTTGCTAACCTAAGATAAACAAATGCAAAAAACAACAAAACATATCTCTCCCAGTTAACTAAACTGTCAAACTATCAATACGAGTAACTGGAGTTATTTTCTGACGTTAACTATCCACTCCACACAATTTTATAGTGTAACGATTATGGACAATGTACTGAACTTATATTATAATGTTTCTGACCGAAATGCTAGCAGTACGTTTTACCGAAATTTTGATTGATAAAAACTAATGGCGGCATGCATGGTAATAGTCTAGTTTTTTGATATTACATTTGTTTGGTGATGGAAACACCAGAATAATGTTCGTAAAAAAACTATTAATTTTAACTTATGTTCATTGAGCCAAATAATTTATTTACCGTGTGATAGGTTAAAGCCCTGATGACTCCCAACGAAACAAGTACGTCTTAATCCATTTATCGAGTTCTTTATGCTTACAAATGAAGCTGAATAATAATGTTATCTTCTAAAATATTTTGATATTTCGATTGCAAGAAAGTCGTCGAATCATGACATTAAGCGGCAATGTTCATTAATATTCATTTTCCCACTTCCCAGGCAATAATCTGCGTCCATTTATTTTCTGACTCCAAATTTACAATTAGAGAAATCGTACCTCCCCATTTCCGTTTAGATAGACTCAAACATTTTCTTGAGAAACTTCAATAAAATATTTCAATAGTCTTTAATTTGTAAGCTTAATTTAATTAATTTAAATTACTTAATTAATTTAATTTCATTCACAATTAAATTTGTAATTGCAGAATGTAGTTCACGCATTAGTAGTGATGTAAAAAACCGATAATAATATAACCGTATAAACCCGTTTTTATATATTTATATTATGAGACTTGCGATTTGAAATTAAACGTGCAATTTTTTCCCCTTGCAGCCGTCGACACTTTGCTTTGGGTAAAGTAGCCTTCCGATCTTTCCCCTGTTCTCGCAGAAGTGCCGGCGCCGCGAAGGCAACCTTCCCCAAATGCCACAATTGCAACGGTTGCTAAAAAATATATGCTTCCATTATCTTTGTTAAAAATCACATGTCTGAAGTAAAATTGTATACTCAATATACTATCAAAACATTAACGTAATTTGCATAAATGCATTTGTCTTTTTATGATTATCTATCGCTAGTGAAAAAAATATATGCTTCCATTTAAAAAATCAAAGATAATTAATTTTCTCGAAAACTAAAAATATTTCGAATTATATATCTACCGCACATTATTTCCCCTATGATTCCACATTGTTAAGCGAAAACTGCATTTAGATACATCACAGCCCCTCCGACACAAAAAAAAGTTGGACTGATTAACACATGCTCATGAACGAGAATGAAGTTTGTTTAGAACTTTACGTGCGGTCTCACAGTCCGCGGTATCTACTAATGTTTGAAAGTAGGTGTGACTACTATAAGTTTGAGATGGCCTGTTAGAATTTATGTGTTTCGGGAACTACTGTATGAACAGAACATTTCAAGAGTTCAATTCAATGACACGGCGACTCGAGCAAGTGACCTCTCTGAGGGTCATTTCAAAACATAGGCGCGTGAGGGATGTTATATCCTTGCCTTCAATGGAAATGGAAGCAACGTTAATTAAAATAAAGTATTTGGATTTGGAATATATACATTAAATAAACATTTCATCATGAAATTGCTCTCTCATTAAAAATTAAATGAGCTCATACTTAATTTCCCATACCACACATTAGAAATTTCTATCATTACATGTCAATTATGTATAAAATCGATTATTACCAGAACAAATCATCAGATTGATGGTGTACTTCTCAATATTGTCTGTGAAAAGTATACAAATGTGTGTTATAATAAGAAAAGGGTCGTTTTCCTAAAACATGTGTGTACTGTTTAGTTGCATGTCTTATTTCCCAAATTTAAATGTGTTTTCATTACAATGTAAACAAACTCTTATTCGTTTATTATATTGAATTTAAATTGTTTTTCACAATTTAATACACGACTAGAACGTGTTCCCATAAAAGAGAGTAACGAAGCATTCTCCAGGGGAGGAAGTGTTATTCGATTGGTGCCAAATTCTACAGACTCCACCTATTATGCCTTTTAAGGCGAGGAGAATGGGAAAATATTCCGAGGATAGGCCACTTGAATTACTAGAAGAGCCAATGATAAGCGTTGCTTGTCTTAGAGTTGAGGATTGCTCACGCCCGGTGTCAAATATACATTATTACTCTTTAAATTATTAACAAATGAGACATGATTGAATTCCTTTTATTGGTATATTCATTACAGGTAAAAAATGTATGGTTCTATTTGAAAATTCACATGTGATTCAATTTCACCAAAATTAAAAATAATACACAGAATATATCCCGCTCCTAAAACTTGCCTCGTGAAATAAATGAAAATGATCTATCATGCCACCGCTCTGTCCAAAAGCATTTTTCAAAATAATTTGTTGATACTGAATTTCCTCGCTAGACATTGAACATATTGGCATACACTTTGCACCACTGAATAGAATGCATCCAACCACAAAGAAATCTTAAAATTTGCAGGACAACAGTCTCAGCTTTTGAAATTTGCCAAAGAATTTATTTATAACACAGACGAATCAAAATAACCAAACTACTGTTTCAACGATACATGAAGAATAGAAATTAAATTTCGAAAGTTAAGAAAGCTCATGAGCAACAATTTCCATCGATTTGTCGTGTCACAAATCGTTAATACAATTTAATAAGCTGAAAGCAAGTCACTGCAAATCTATTTGAATTTTTTACTTGACTGCCAAGATCGAATGAATTGGGGGTTGGAAACAAGTGAGGGTTGGCATCAGTCGCTAAGATCCTATAAACAATTGCGTATCTCGAAAAGGAAAGGCGATAGATCCAGTCGGTTTGCGGAATTTTGCATCTTATGTAAAGGGAAATTAGATGAGAGAATAAAATAATATTGCAAAATTTGTAAAATTTAAACAATTTCCAATTTTTCAATTCGAAAGTGAGAAGGGTTTTCTGATGTCCCAGAACCAAAAACTGAGAATTAAATTAACAATTTTATAAACAATTGCGAAATGTGCGCTATTCCTGCCGGGGAGTGTCCCCAAGTTGTCCCTAATTTGATGATAGCAAAATAACAATTTTGACATGAGATCAAATTAATTGCTTTAAAATCTAGTTGAATTTTACTTTAGTGATAAAATACAGTTGGTCATTGAATTTTACTTTCTTTAATTGAAATGGTTCCTAGCTGTCCTAACGATTCGAGAAAGACAGTATTTTTTCATTTTGCAAATGTAATATACATATGAACAATTGAAAATATGCAATTATAATCGTTTTTTTTATCGCAAAAATTCTGTAGTAAACTGGTCATTTGATAAAGTTCATAAATTGTGTTTGGACAAGAATATTAGAATTTAAATTTTATAAGAACGTAATCGTTCTAAAATTAGTTTATTTTATCATATCAATGTAATTTCTTAAAAAAAATTGTTTAACAGTGGTTAAGTTCTATGTGTTCATATACATTTCAATGAATTTACTTTCATGTTCATACAAGTGTTTCTTCCATGTATTTTTTTTTTTTTTTAATACTTCCACATCTGAACTAGCAGCGCCCGCCATTTTGTACGTCGTAATTTTGTTAGGGCCTCCCCCCTGCGTTGAGATTGGCTATGATGGTTTGTGAGGCCCCGCCTTGCGACGTTTCGTCATGACAAGGGCTGTCCAAGCTGTGCAAAAGCTGAACTTAGCCGCAGTCGGCCGCGATCAATTTATGTTTCCAGTACTGTACTCAAAGACGTCTACCTCACTGTTTCCCACACACACACACACACACACACATATATATATATATATATATATATATATATATATATTATATATATACAGATATATATAGATATATATAGTGACATACCAATATGGGACCTTATTGCGTCACATTTATTGTAAACAGGTTGAATTGTAAGGATAGACATTGGTAAATATGGCGGCATAGCAACGGTAGGCGAGTTGTCGCCAAGGTCAACAAACTTCATTGTTTTGAACCACGGGCCCGGCGAGTTGATAAACTGTTTCGGGATTGGCCGAGAAAGCAATGACAGTCTGGGGCGCGGCTACTTGAATTTGTAAGTAATTGGGGGATTGGCTAGGCATGGAATTATTTTGGACAAGAAACAGTAGAAAGATGGACCGAGTTTTGAAGGGCTGAAAGAGGGGAATATGGATTAATTCCGACTTATGCCGTTGTGCTGTGCGGATCGTTTGTAGACAGTTGATGTTGGGAGTTTGGGAATTGTGAACATTTACTTTGGAGCGTATGATTGTCGGACTTATAGCGTTTTCCATTCGTTGCACTGAAACCCACCCTAGTGCACGGCAGAAACGTCATCGCTCCGCAACAGTGCTGCCCCACACACGTAAAGGGCAGCTACGAATGAAACGGATTCCGGAACTGAGTCAGTGCTTGTGCGCTACGCATGAATTTCACAGCTGTTCTTGGTCAGTCACACTGATGGAACTCAAAAATAATAATTTTGAATTACGATCGTCGTTATAATTTGTATGCAGTCTTTTGGTAATTCTTACTTCTTAGTTCATAAATAATTAACGTGTGATTTCTTTATTTAAAAACTATGAAAACTTCAAATGCGTATGAGTAATTTCATTTTTTGAGATTCGCCAGTGATCGATATAGTACACAAGATTTTGAACAGAAAGGCTTCTGTAGAATTGTTTGATTACTGAAAACAATAAAAGTATTAACATGAACATTTCCGCTGGTATATGCATGGGCGTGCGAGAAACAGTTCTTGGCATATATATTTGAATGATTTTGTAAGGGTTACTGTTTTTATTTTCACTTTATTAGCGTTTCGAAACTGAGTCGTACCTAAAACACTTTGTTTCTAAATAGCACTGGATTTGTTAATATGAAGTTATTAAAGGTTAAATTTTCGGAGAACAATCTGATTTTCCGAACTTCGTGTAAATCACAAACATTATTTTAAGACATTTCTTGCAAAACATAATACTTCATCATTCGAAGTATCCCTGCGTGACAGAAGATCCTCAATTGCCTTTATAATTTCACCACGAATCTAAATCAGCATGGATAAATTCCGCACCTAACCTCCCAATGGCCCGGTGCACTGGACTCCACTGACGCGATCGTCAGTGCAGTTTAGGGCGCCCCGGGTCCGTGTCGATGTGCGAATGGAACACGCAGTTATTTGCACTGTGCGCCCTAGCGGTGGAATGGAACACGAAAGCTGCCCTGAGTGCGCACTGGGTGCGCACTAGTGCGACGAATGGAAAACGCTATTAGTATATTGATGGAAGGTGCGGAAATTGGAACTTGGAAATATTTCGAGTGCAGCAGCTAGAATTGTGAACTTAGGTGAATTTGTCGGCAACAGGACTGGGAGTATTTGATGCAGATAATAGTTTGCTGAACTTTAATATTTTAAGTATACGCCTAGAAAAAACTGAGAACTTTTAAAAGAAAAATTAATTAAGTCTTATCAATTTATGAGGCGGTGAGGATCAGTGACTTGAATACACTTGTGCCAGAATGGAAAAAAGAAGATGGTATTTGGGATTTGGGAGCCATCGATCCGGAAAGATTGAAAATGGTTCTAGCGGCGACATCGGTAAAAGAGGATGCCAAGATATTGTTGGGGTTTGAGACTGGTCATGACCAAAAGTTTCGTATTGTTACCAATGAAAATTGAATAAACGACAATTTTTTGTGAATAAAAAAGATGTTTTTTCATTTAGAATTTCCCAGCAAATCAGTAGTTAGAAATGAATATTTGCTTTCAGATTCCTCGCCATTCTGTACGAGGGTAGATCAAATAATCGGCTATTAGCAGTCAATAGCGATTATTTCTTATAAGACCCATCGACCCAGTTAGCCGGATATTAATTTAATGGAAATAGCTGTTGAAGAGTAATTTTGATAATTGAATTAACATAATCCTTTCCTGGCGCCCATATGCTTTTATAAATTTGGAACGGGTTACGTTGAATTAATTTTAGGACAGGAAATATAAAATTTAAAAATTAAACCAGACAGTTTGTTTCAATATATACACCGGTAACATATTGCCAAACAGTGATCATTTCCACCCCTCTACCTGTCCTAGAAGTTTATATATTTTATTCTGAGACTGCCTGAATAAGACACCGTTCAGCTCGCGGCTCGGAAGTTCTCGCTGCCATAGGGGTCTATTATATTAAATACCACAAAAATAAATAACTGTATGGGGTATGGTAAAATAACTTTGTGATTGAAAAGGATTTCATCTTACCGTTTGTCAATGTCCTTGGGTAGAGCGGCACGAAAGATTTCAAGATCCGGATTTGGTTGCAGCAACATTTGCATAATCGGAAACGGTCCTGTTATGGACTCTGAGAGTTCCGGTAATAGATACTTCAGCTTTGGGAACTTCGTCTCGATCACTTTGCGCATTGTGCTGCCATTTATCACATGCCACACATCTACGTTCAGGCGCCGGTGTGCACATCCCAGCATCACCTGCGTACATAGATAAATGTTCTCATAACAGTACTCAGAAGATAATTACAACTAATCATTTTAATGCATGCTTGGCGTTTCACTGTTACGGTCATTTAATATAATTAAATTTAAATAAATGTTCATAATTGTCATTTGAACTAAAGAAAGTGTTGTATTACAAATATAATTAAAAAAATAATGTTTTAGTTAATTTCTTGTTATATAGGCGAGTTTTAATAGTTATTTTCATTCAGTTTTCAAACATTTTGTTACAATTTTGTAACTATGACTTTAGATTAATGGTTTATATTGATTTCCGTGTTACCTATATTACTTTAGACAAACAATCAGCTAATTTACTTACTGCAGGACGATCCATTATAAATATATATAATAACAATACAACATAATATAAACACAATGGATCCATTTAATCTACTATTAATCCGAACTCTTAAGTTAACTGAGATAGCTAGGGTAGGATAAAATATATTTTCACACAACATTCACTTAACGTCGTGTTTATTGAAAGCTGATTCCTATATAATCAATGTTATAAGGCATCACTTCTGCCAAACTAGCCTGCTTAGCGCTGCCTTCCACTCAACCCTTAACTTGCTAACCTTGTCCACAAATTACTCTGCCCGCAAGTCCCTTTTTTAAATTCGACAGTCCAGCGGGTTTGTGGCCCGTTTGTTAGGGTACTGCTCCAGAATTTTCCTGGTATTGATCGGAGAAATTGCAGGAAACTACCTATCAGAGCAGCCGGCTGTTAGAATTCTTCTCCAAACAATAGGTGAATTTGTCCTAGCTAACAACCCAACGTCAAAAATCTGTCTACGACGAAAATGAAAACTTAAGGCTTTCTGGTCAGAGTTGCGTAGAGAACTGGCCGTGAGCTCAATACAGCCGATCAATCTTGTTGTTAAAGTGGAACATAATAATACTGCAACTCTTACAGCGTGATTTTGACAAATGGGTATTAACTATCCGTGATTTAGTAATTGTGTGGCATCTACTTCAATGTATTTGACAATTGAATATTTCAGTATTGTATATTGAAATTATATGCAATTGAATTTAATTTTTTTTTCTTGGTATTCAGTTCTACTTGTGGTCCTGTGCAGTTCTAGAGATTATAGTAATTTTTGAGATACTTAACATGAAAAATCTTAGATATTTTCTAAAAATTCTAAGAGGGGGAGGGAGAGGAGGGAGGGGGAGAGAGAATATGCTATGTTGAAGCACAGCCTGTTTGGAGTCTCTGAGTACTGCGAGAATCTCCTTCTACCCTCTGCCTGGCTTACCTTGAGAATTAGCATAGCATCAGCGTCTGGGTGTTGCAAAGCGTTCCACACAGCAGAGTCGCCAAACATGTCCGGGCGGTTCACTTCCAGGTCCTGGCGCCCCATGAGCATCTGGATACACCGCGTATGAGCGCCCGCTTGTGCGTTGTGCCAAAAAGTCAACGTTGCGAAGTGAAGAGGAGTGTATTCATAAACGTTCACTACGTTGGCGTTTGTCCGTGGATCGTTAAGAAGTAGCTGCATACACTTGTCGTTTCTCTGTACATAACAATTTGTATGCGTTGGTGTTAAAAGAACTTAAGCAGATAAAACAAATGACAGATTAAGAAACTTGAGAGTAAGCTAGGGCTCGTCACGTTTTCGTTCCCCGGAGCCAACATCAGTTGCGGTAAAGATTCCGCGAGACTTCTGTGGAAAACTGAAATGTCAAATTCACACTAGGTATGAGAAATACGTCGGGCAATACCCACACAGGTGAACCAAGGGAATCATAGTAAATCAATATTTCTTCTTGATTCTCAATATATGTTTACAAATAAAAGTATCCACAGTTTTTTATGACAATCATTTATTCAGCAATATATATAACTCCATACGTTGCTGAATAAATGATTGTCATAAAAAACTGTGGATACTTTTATTTGCAAGGGAATCTTACAAACTGAGATATCAAGATCTATTCTGATTCTATTTGGATAGTTATTCTCGTCTGCGCTGCCATTAGCTAACAATAATTACTCCAAGAAGATATTTCAGGGAGTATCAACGACACAAATTTCAACAAGAACTTAATATAGATAGAAGTTTTCAAACTAATGTTTTTCGACTTGTAATATTAAGTTAGTATCAGAATATTCAATTGCCTCCGCATTTCAAATTACTTTTACAGTCTTATATCGTCCCAAACGACGAAATATGAATTTACCATTTACAATTATTTTCCAATTTACACAAAAAATACATTTTGGAAATATTGAACTTCCTTTTTAATTTTTCATGAACACATTTCATTAAGATAACAGTATCTTCTTAATCGTAGATTAGGAAGTCGCCGAAAACGTATTGCAACTTTTGTAAATACATCAATACATTCAAAATGCAAATACATTCCTCGCAACACGAACGAAAAGTAAGGATGATCTAAGAGGTTTTAAATAATTTATAAAAAATTAATTTGTAAACATATAACAAAAGCTCGAACGTAAGAAACGAACGAACGAATATGAAATAAAATACACGTATATCAGGATATCCATCTGTCTGGAATGTCCTGATATACGTTCACAAAGCCAGTAAATTCCGAGCCGGCGACTATTTTTCACATCAATTTACTCAAAGAATACTTATATTTTCGAAAAATTCAACATAAAATTATTTGAAATTGTTTTTGAGGAACACATTTCACTAAAAAATGTTTTCTTTCAAAATTGTAGTTGAAAGAAGGCACCGACATTTTTTAAATTTTTTCTATATTCAAAAATCAGGCATTTCAACGAGCGAGACACCTATATGATTCTCTTAAGCATTCTTTATGCTATCAAAAGTTCTAATTTAATCAAAAAGTTGTGTGCCTTTTTTAAGAAAAAATGGTTTTTAAAAAAATTGCTCATGTTTGACCCATAATTTCGCAAAAAAGACTCATATTTTTGAAAGAATTATTTTTTAATTTTTTGAAGATCTGTTTTTGATGAAAACATTTCATTAAAAAAGTTTGATGATGAACAAAACTTATGTTCATTATTGTAGTTGAAGGAAGACGTCGAAAAAAATTTTGAATCTTCCCTATTTTCAAAAATCAGAATTTTCACTCAACATAAAACCTACACCGTTTTCTTAAGCTTCCTATACGCAATCCTCAAGCAAAACCTATTGCCGTTTTTAAGAAAAAAATGTCTAAACAAAATTAAATATGGTGCTACAGAATGGCACAGACTTTTTCGTAGTAAAATTTTCTAATTTCCTTCGTGTGGACTAATACTGTGCAGTCTTCCCCTCCTTCTTGCCTGCTGCCATCTATCACTTCAAAATAAAAGAAAGGCGAGGTGCATTGTGGATTTAAAAAGGAGGATAAAATCTATCTGGTCGCATGTCGTGATTTGGTGAGCAGTTCGTCAAGGAATTGATTAATTTGCATGTTGGGACTTATAAAAATTTCGGGGGTCTACAATACGTGTTGGGACTTTGAAATATTTTCGCGTGGTGGAGTAAGAATCGGACTTGAGAAACATATTCGGACTCTGAATATTTTCGTAGCAGAACCAGAAGTGAACTTGTGATACTTCTAAGATTTGGGGAACGTGTCGAGTTCCGCGTTGCTGTGCATAAAAATAAGACTTGAGTTTTTCCGCGAGTGAATCAATCATTCTTGAACTTATAAATGCATGCGGTTTACAAACTATCTTCGACTTTGGCTTCATTTTCTCTTGCTATAAACGGAAGATAGAACTGAGAGATTTGTTTTGCGGTGTAATCATAAAAAAAGCACTGGATATTTATACGGTGAGAATGGGCATCAGACATAATATAATGGAGCTAGAACAAATATTTGAGTGGTGCGAAGCGGTGAATCGGCGGTATTCGTTTTTAAAGAAGAGAAGTGGATTTGTGGTAATTGGACTGGACTTCGAGCCTAAAGGAAGGGAAGGCGTTTCTTCGAGGAACCACCAATCCATAATGCGAAGACCAGAACGCTGCATATGCTCTGAACCAGGATATGACTAAGAAAGTTCTCAATGTAAAATTTTCACATTTTAATTTGCTACATTGATAGAAATAAACATTAAGTTTCTCTTGAAAGAAAGATAAAATGATTTTCATTGGCCAATTCAAGCTAACAAGTAGCTAGATCAAATCTCTGTTTTCAGATTCCTTGCCATTCTGTATCGGTAGATCGGGCAATCACACAGATAATAGCGATTATTTCGACGACCCATCGACCCAACTAGCGGGATAATATTCAGTTTTTTAATAATAGTTAAAATATTATCGTAACCTTTTCCATGCACATGTTAGAAATTTGAAACGGGTTACGACGAATCGCCCAATAATTGTAGCAGTTAGGGGTATGTTTCAATATGATGAAACGCGCCGCGTTTCTTGACGAAATACAAAGTATTCACGACAATTCAAATAGCGCGGCAGTTGGCAGTTCCCGCCTAGTACGAGAAAAGTTCCCGCTACGTGCGAGAGCCAACGGACGGGGAGACGCGAGCAGAGGCAGGAGGAAAAGACATGAAGCACACGTATCGCGCGGGAAGAGGCCGAATAGGAGAATGTGGAAAGATACTAAATATGTGATGGGTTAGTTTGAAGTGAATGACGATAGTGAAGGTACTAGTAAAAAGTGTGGATGATGCATTCGCGGGAAACTGACGGGAATAGTTTGTAGAAGGGACTGATGTAATGTGATCGGTACGTGGAAACCTAAGATCGTGGACGGCGGTGTGAGAGCCGGTGGAGGAACCGTGGTTTGACAATAAAGGAAAGGGAGAAGTGATGTTGTAATTTTGCATGGTGAGGGAAGTCCATCTTTGAAAGGACCAGACGACGCCGTAAGTGACGACCAACAGGTTTCATTTCGTATTACATCCGAATACTTTAGCCAGAATTCTAATGAGTCAAGGCCGTGGATCTGTGCATAAGGACCTAAAGTTAAGAAAAATTTCAAGGTGTCTGTTGTATAACAGAAATAAAGTTGTATATGATCATTATATTGAAATTTGTTGTGTCAATGCTTACCTTACCCCAGAGCCTTATCTGCAAAGACCTGATCCTTCAGTATAAATTTACTGATGCACTGATTGAACCCCGGTCCTTCACAAAATATATATATATATATATATATATATATATATATATATATATATATATATATATAAGAAATGGGGGATAGTAATAATAATATCAAATGTTATTACAAAGATGGGGAAATAATTGAATAATAAGTTGAGTCGCTTTGCTTACCTCGCTGCTTGCGGCAAAGTCGCCTGACTGTGCCTAGAGGAAACGTGACACGGTTTTTATTGTTTTCCGAGAGGCGGAGGAGGTCTGTTTAGTGTCTCTTTGAAATGTAGGAGGCGGGGGAGTCAGTGAGGTCGGTGTGTAAAATTATTAGTAGAGGGGACAGAGAGAAATTAGTTTGTTCGTTGAGAAGGGCCTCAGATTTCTGCTTGGCTCGAAATATCTGAAAGATTTCTAAAGAGCTTCTGTTCCAGAATTTATTTTCTATTTCAAGAATTTTAATGTCTGAGTCTGGCTGAAAAGTGTGGCCTGCGTTTATAAGATGTGTGGACGTGATGGTCTTATTATTGCCTTGAATATTAATATACCACAATCTATTTCTGGACTATTGATATACCACAATCTATTATTCTCCATTGTAGAGTCCATTGAATATATAAATTTAAAGAATTTTAAGAGTGTTTGCATTTTGAAATTTTTGTGATAATAAGAGTGGTGTGTCATCTGCATACAGCGCTATGGTGGTATATCTGTGGAATATCTGACATGTATATATTAAAAAGTAAAGGAGAGTGAGGCGATCCTTGAGGAATCCCTGAGAAGATGCGACGAGAAGTTGAATAAGATGTGTTAATTTTGACACAAAACTTGATGATTATATAAATAGCTTTATTATTTTGAATAAATATATGGAATTCCTATTCATGTAATTTATGCACAATCCTAAATGCCAAACTTTGTCAAATGTCAGCAATATCCAGAAAATCTAAATTGTATGTTCCTTTGATGAAAGTTTTGAGCTATTAATCTGTAGAAACACGTAGTAGTTGGTGAGAAGTCAATGAGAACGAAACCAAATTGGTAATTTGAAATGGCTTGTATTAAGTTAATGTAGGATAAAAGACGAGAGGTTGAAGCTTTTTCAACATTTTTGATAATGAAGATAAGAGACTAATAGGTCTGTAGTTTAAGGGAAAGACGGGGATCCTTGCCTGCTTCATATATGGGGATAATGTAGGCTAATTTCCATGATTGTAGAAAATAAGAAATACGAAGCATTGAATTGAATATATTTGTTAGATTCGATAAAATTTGTAAATTAAGGTCTTTTATCATTTTGTTTGTAATAGAATCATAGACTGTTTTGTGAATATTCAATTTTCGTGTTATATGTCAATTTTCGTGGACTGAATAAAGTTGAGAAGAGATGAAAGATTCAACTTCCTTATTAAATATTTGATCTATAATAGGGTTAGGGGTAAAAGAGTTTTCTAAGTGATTTGCAATTAAATTTGAATTTTGAAAATCAGTATAGGCAGATATAGTGCCGTTATTTAATATTGGTATAGGGGAATAAGATTTTGTTAATTTTTTTAATTGCTGACCATTGTGGTCTGCTGTGATGTACTGCAATGTAATTTGAAATTTTGTCTAATCTATATTGGTCTATACGTAATTTGGTAATGCGCGATAACTTAAGTTGATTTGTTCTTTATCGTCAGGGCGACGAGTTTGTTGCGAATCGTCTAGGTTATGTTTGGATTTTATAAGATTTGGTATATTTATAGGAGAGATCGAGTACAAAGTGTAATGGTTTAATGTATGTACTGGCAATATTTATATGCATCTAGAATTATTTTAGTAAACTTTTCGATTTCTACATCAATTTTTTGAGTATTATCTATGTTTTTCGGGACCTTAAAATTTGATTATATACATGAACGATATGTATTCCAGTTTATTCGCATGTTATGAAAAGAATAATTAATTTTTTAATAGTGAAGAATTAAAACATATTTTAACAGGGAGATGGTCGTCAGTCGTCTTATGACCGTCGAGGTGTAAGGACGTATTTTGGTGTGGCTGGGTTAGCAGGTAGTTGCAGGTATAAGCGCAGGTGGAAAGTCCGATCGTCGTGGAGCTGTCTACAGCAGTACGCAGGACGGTGAGTGTGCCAAGTTACAGTTTTGGAGTATACTTTGCTTTCTTCGTTATTGGTGTTAGTAGTTACATTGACATTTTCGTCCATTACATAATTTAATACTCCATATTCTCAGTCTATAGTTCGAGTTTATCATAGATCTTTTCCTGTTTCGGATATTGTTGCGGTTTTATTTGTTTTGCATATCCAACATGATGACGCATACGAAATCTGGTTCCTCCCCTGACATCCCCTCGTTAGATGAGAATTTGGTGAAGAAGACGTGCGAGTTCATGCAGCCCCGATACCATCCTGGAAGAACTTCATCGTTCATTAGAACCCATGATTTCGAGTTTGAGGGAAGAAGTGAAAAACCTTGAGGAGGACGTCAAGCGGAAGAGCAATCTAATACGCCAACTGCAGCATTCAACTGCCTCAAAAGCTGACGAACTCGCGCAATATCAACGCAGGAACTCGTTGAAAATTTTCGGTTATAAAGAAAGCGATCGCGAGAACACTGATGGTACAGCCATTCAGGTTCCTCAAACACAAAGTGGATGTAAGTTAAGCTGACATTGATGGGAGCCATCGTGTGAGTAGGGAAATTGAAGGACGAGAAAGGCCAATCATAGTTAGGTTTACCAGTTATAGAAAATAGGCCGAGGTCTTTCGTAGAAGAGACATTTCATTAACACTAAAATAATTGTAAGGGAAGACTTAACTAAAGAAAGAGTAGAACTCTTAAGAAAATGTATAGATAAATTCGGTCTAAAAAATGTTTGGACCCAAGATGGCACAGTAATTGTTAAGATTAACAATTCTAAAATTAGGTTAGTTGTGATGCTGATTTTTTAAAACTTTGAAATTGTCAACCTGCCACAACTAAATTCATTTTCACAAACCTTTGATTTGTTATAATAAGTTTTTTAAAGCTAAGGCCTCTAGTGTATTGTAAAAAAATTGTTTTTAAATACGGTAAGAAAAGTACTGAGTAAGTTTTAGTTTTCGTAACTTGCTAGAAAAAGAGAATTTTCCAAGCTATTTCGGTATGTTAAACACTTCGCGGAAACCACAATCCGATGCAAGTGGCCTCTCACCTGCTAAGAACCCGTTAAGCCCCGTACTACCTGTTTGCGGAAATCCCACAACCCTTTAGGAGCTGAAAGGGACTTTGGCCGCTTTTCCTCGTCGTGTGAATACCGTGCACATAAATGCTCAGTCATTGTGCAAACACCATGATGAAATTCTTGCAATATTTTCGGAAATAAACGTTCATGTAATAATGATTAGTGAATCGTGGTTGAAACCATCTATTTCATCCAATTACGTCGCGATACCAGGCTACACAATATTACGTCAAGATCGTCACATTATCACAGAGAAAGGCACTAATCAATTAGGTAGCGGTGTAGTCGTGTATATAAGGAATGATTTAAAATGCAAGATAGTACATTCGTCCGCCGCGGAGTTGACTGATATTGAATTTTTATTTGTAAATTATGATAGGTGTAAACGTTGCATGGCTATAGTGTATTGGCCACCGAAACCGGATCATTACAAGGTTGGAAGAGCATCTTTCCATGGTCATTACGAAAGCATCATCATTATGAGCGACTTCAATTGCAACTTAGTAAATACAGACAACCATACTACGTAACTTCGTGAAAACTTTGAATCCTTTGAACTTGCATATTCTCAAATTAAATCCAATGCATTAGTTCACATAGTGAAAGCTGGATTGATCATATCATTGTTTCGGAGCCCAATTAGGCATCAATTTACGGTCAGAACCCGGTTCCAGGAACATCCAGGCATGATTTGTTGTATTTGTCATTTTCAATGAACTGTCCCAAACACAAGTCAAATATTATTTCGTACAGTGACTACAAATCTTTAAATGCAGTTAATTTTCTTTCCCACAGCATCTGTGCGCCATGGCAATTAGTGCACCAACAAACGTCCATTCACGACAAAGTTCATGTATTACCATTGTAAGTGATTTATTCGCTAAACATGTCTGGCTAAACATCTCGAGTTACGCGTCCCCAGCACCATGGTTAAATGATGAAATTCGGGCCTGTAAGGAAGTATCGTGACTTAGTTGAGAAAAGTTACTGACGAGAGAAAACGACGATTCTCAAACTTGAATACACAAAATTGCGTAATACAGTTAACCAAAAAATACGAAATGCTAAATTGCGATACTACAACGCATTGTTTAAAGCACAAACTGATTCAAAACAAATCTGGAACAGTCTTAGAAATCTTGGGGTGGGCAAGGACAGATCAACAACTTCAGTCATAGACATACCCTTTGGATAAATTGAACAAGCATTTCTTAAATGCGGTTCCTTCATTTGATCCAGTGCTTAAAACAAAAGCGTTATCAGAGTACACGAACATCAATACAGATGAACTCAGAGACCAACTGTACTTTAAATGTGTTGACAATACAGAGGTTCGTAAAGTTTTCAGAAGTTTAAAATCAAACGCAAACGGTTCTGACGGAATTAATGCTAGACAATGGAAAATTATCGCAGATGTAGCTCTTCCAGTTATTACCTACATTATTAATTACTCAGCCATCAACGTCTTTCCCACAAGCATGAAATTAGCCAAAGTTCGTCCTCTTCCGAAGTCCCAAAGGCTTTCTTCCTCCTAACGATTTCCGGCCTATAAGTATTCTGCCGACACTATCAAAAATCCTCGAAAAAGTTGTTCATAAGCAAATCTACTCACACTTAACAGAGTATGGATTATTAAATCCGTACCAGTCAGGTTTCATGCCATGTAGAAGTACACAAACTGCATTACTTGAAGTTACCGAGGATTTGAGAAAAGCCCTGGATGATGGGGAAATTACAGTATTAACGCTACTAGATTTCAGTAAAGCCTTTGATTCTGTCGACCATGACCTCCTACTCGCTAAATGCAGAAACTTAAAATTTTCATTAGCCACGACGCGGTGGATAGAAGATTACCTAAAGAACCGTCAGCAATTTGTTAGTGTCGGGGAGGATTACTCATTTATCGAAACAATGACAAAGGATCCATCCTCGACCATTGTTTTTTCCGAATATACGTTAATGACTTGCCTAATTCCTTAAGCTTCTGTAAACATCATATGTACGCTGATGATTTACAAATTTATATCAGCGGAAGATCCTCTGCACTGAAACAATTAGTGAATAATACCAATATGACTTGGAAACCTTGCTGCAGTGGACTAAACTAAACGGCGTTTCCTTGAATCCCATAAATCACAGACTATGGTAATTTACTCACCAGACAACACGCAACACCAACATCGTTTCAAAACAGTATGTGCAAGGCAAAGAAACGAAAACGTTCAACTACGAGCTGATAATCTATGCACAGAAAGTGTTGTTCTAGATCGAACCATCATACCTTATTGTTCCGAAGTCAAAACTTAAATAATTTAATAATAACCTCCAGTGATTCATAAATAAAGTTACAAAGTTAGTCTACTCTACAAATTAGTTCTCTTAGGATTGTTGGCAAGTTTGCCAATAATATAAAAAAATTGCAATAGAATCCTTGTCTTTCCGCACTTGACTATTGTGACGTTTGTACAACGATTTAAGTTCAGCACTTGCCACACGGTTACAAAGAGCCCAAACGCGTGTATTCGTTCTTCTATTTACAGTTTTAAAAATACGACCATATCAAACATCTTTGAACAAATCTTGCGGTTAAGGATGCTGCATTGTCTTTCCCTTCTATTCAAATTACTAAAAACAAAACATCTCCCGCATTTAACAAATCGTTTCAGGCCTCGTATCCGCTAGACTCGACAAATCATTATTATTAACAAATACCAAAACATAATTCTAATTATTATAACAAATCATTTACCGTAAAAGTAACGAGAGCTTGGAACAGCCCAAAGAACATTAAACACAGTCTCTTCTGTCAATTCTTTAAGAAGCAATTAAAAGCTCATTATTATCCGCAAGGCATAAGTTTCACTTGTAACTTTTTCCATACTGTTCACAAAACTAAACTTACTCTGTACTGATTCTTAATGTGATATAATTTCAAATTCTTGATTAAAGTTACTTTATATAGATGTATTAGTAATTATTTTTTCTTTTACTGTCACTTTTATAATTTTGTTGATTTCTTAGTCAAGGGTGCTCAAGTCCGCTTTTATTGGATAATAAGCTAAATTAAATGACAATCAAAATAATATTAAATACTAACAATATTTGAACACATCATACATGTGAAGTAATTATTTGGCATCTAAACAAACACCTACATTGATTTGAGAGAAATCATTAACTTTGAAGGCCGTTTACAAAAACTATATACTTAATTTAATTTCTATTTAACGGTTTTGATTCGGTCACTTGAACTTTCACTACCAAGAAATCAACGGTTGTTTTTAATTATTATAAATTGTGTAATGTTTATCTGTTATTCACTTATTGTCGTGTTAATTGTATTTCTTTTGTCTGTGATATCTGTTAACTTCAAATTTTATTCCGCTTGACAGTTTATATTATAATTTTATGAAATTGAAACTGATATGGAAACTGAAAATATTGTAATCTTTGCTTTTCAATCTGATTATGTTACCGCACTGTTGCAGCCTCTGTGTCACTTCTTATCATTATGCAATTTTTATTCTTATTGTATAGGTTTGTTATTTAATTTCACTATCTTTGTATTACCATTGTTTTTTCTAATTAATGTATATATTCTTAAATTTCCCAATTTGGCAATGTCATTGACTTTCAGCCGCCATCCTGATTGAGGTTTTCTGGGTTTACTCAATCGCTTAAGGCGTATGCCGATGGTCCTTAGTTTGCATACCAGATATAAATGTAAAATATGCCTCCTCGATGTTCTTCATAGTATAAGAAATAATGTAAATATTTCATGTGGTTAGGCGGAAGAGCAGGCCTAATGGCCTGAGTCTCGCCACTAATAAAGACAATTTTATTATTATTATTATTATTATTATTATTATTATTATTATTATTATTATTATTATTATTATTATGGTCAGAATCTAATTCAGGAAGTGGAGATTGAAAGAATTGTAAATTGACGTTTTTTGTAATTATTATATCTAAAATATCTGGTATTATATTGTTGTGATTAGAGTAATAGGTTGGTTCAAAGGGAGCATGAATGTCTAAATTATTTTGAATTATATTGTTGTAGACGAATAATCCTGAGGATTTGCTGAGTTGCAATCCCAAGAAGTGTTTTTGCCTTGAAGTTCCCATGAGAATACTTCTGATTAGAATATTGTAAAATGAAGCTGTAAATTTGAGTAGGAAAGGGTTTGTTTGAGGATTTATAACAGAATATAAAGAGTAAATGGTATTATTTATTTAATTTCTACTGCTATACATTCTCAAATGTCAGATGTAGAAAAAATGTTTGTTGATGAAATATAGAATTCTAATTATTAATATGTCCTGAAGCATGATCAGAAATTCTATAATTTCTATAAATTTTATAACCTTTTAAATAATCTTTTCTTTAGGGGTTAGATGGGTCTCAGAAATACATGCTATGTCAATATTATGGTATGATAGAAAGTGATTAAAAATATTTTGTTGTCGTTTTAGTCCATTAGAGTTCCAGTTTAGTAGTGTTAAATTTAGATTTATATTGTTACTATTGGCCATTTAAAAGTGGGACTAAGAGGTTTTGTAATAAAGTTTGAATTTGTGGGATAAGTGTAGAAATAATTTGTAGAATTATGCTGGAAATTAAAGCTGTGTAATTTGAAGTAGAAGGGTTTTGTTTTAATATATTAGAGTAAGAGAATTTGTGTGATTTGTGATTATAAATTGGAGATGTAGGAGTATTTGAATTTGAAGGAATTTTTTGAATAGGATTGTTACGTTGAAAGATTTGAGTTTGCAATAAGTCTGGAAAATTTGTGTATTTAATTTTGAGGAGTAAAATCAAATTTTGATTGATTAACATATGTGAATTAGAATTATTAGTTTGATTTGGTTTCAGTAAATCTTTTGTATATATATATTGGACAACCTTTGTAATTAGCAGTGTGATTTCCGAGGCAATTACAACAAATAGGAGGGGTTGATTTTGGAAGAGGACAGTTCGAATGATGGTGGTGTACTGAAGTACACCTTACACAACGTGGGGTTAATCTACAATTGGCTTGTATATGGTTGAATTTTTGGCATCTCTTACATTGAATCGGTTGGTTATTTATACTTTGCTGACTTTTATGACACTATGAATTTTTTTTTCTAATTTGAAGATTTTAGCTTCTGACTTTTTAGTATTATCTATTGAGCAAATTTCTATAGGTTCACGTTGTTTGTTAGATAATATGTATACCTTTGCACTGATAGTTAAGTCACAATTCATTAAAAATATTTCATTTGAGTAAGTAATAGGTATATTTCGAATAAAACTGTGATTGCTTTAAAAAGTGCAGGGGTCGATAAAAGTAATATTGAATATTGTTTGTATACAAAATGATTTATATTTTCTAAAATTCGATTGATTGAAAGTTAATTTTGATATTATTTTATTAGTTTTGTTGTGAAATCATTTAACATTACTTTTTATATCTTGAAAATTACTAAAGTTAAATATTTGAAACTATGGTTATGAAATTGAAACTATTAGATCGTTCTTTCGTTAGTGTCCTGTAGATCTGCTAATAGTCCATATTTATTAGAAGTGGAATTCAAGAATTAAAAGTTGTAGATCCTGGTTGTTGTAGTAATGAAGAACCCTTCTTTCCGTGTTCTGACTCACTTTGGCTTGACAATTTGACGAAGTAGTTACTGGTGGGAGATTGTGAGGGATCGAGTTAACTGGAAGTAACCTTGTTAAAGTACATGAGTTGATGAATTAGATAAATTAATTCTTTGGTCTTGAGGCATAGGTAATGAAGAATCAAATGTTGCTGATGTTCTGTGAAGCCCATAGTTATTTTGATAATATACGCCAGGAATTGTTGAGCTTCCTGCAGATTGTATATGTTGGTTATCTTGACGTTTAACAATATCTTCAGTAACCATTAACGAACCTTTGAATTTTGCATTCTGTTGCATAACTTTCGGCATTCTGTTGCTTGGAGGCGTGCTGTTCGAAGCAATACTAGCAAGATTCTGTGAACTGGTTGTTTGAAGGACATATCCTCCCGTAGAGGATCGAGGCACTGATGTTAATTGATTTGTTCGTTTGTTATCAATTAATAGTCCGAATCAATATATTAACACACCCGAGTAAGATAAGTCACTTTAGAATAGAAAAGTTCAGGAAAGTATTTGATAAAATGTCACCATTCATACAAGGCCTCCTCAATATCAAGGAGAATTCTAAATATTTTGTTTTCTAACGTCTAAGTGAAAGGCAAAAAGTTATCGTCACTTGTCAATATGACGCCAGATAAAACAAGACAGTGTGTGTATTCAATTAATTCAATAATCGGCGTTGACTGATTTCGTACAACACGAAAGATATTGCAGTTCCTGCAGAAATTCCTCGGTTAACAAAGCTTCAGACAGTGGTTTCCAATCAAAACTAAGAAATATATGAAATGTTTATGTATATTTGAGAGTTTCTCGTGAATTGCGCTGATGAAACGGTACTTTAGGTTACTTTGCCTTTATTGCCAAAAGTTATTTAGAATATTCCATAATATCAAAAGATAACATTTCGAGGATGTTAGCCAATGTGTCTTATACTTCTTATTACCATGCAAGTATTACTTCAAGAAGCACATATATCACTAAAAAGAGGTGATACGTAACAGTTAAATAGGAATGACTGGTGGCAACTATACATTCAAGAGAACATTCCAATTTTCATATCAATTAAGTAAAAAAGGTTTATAACGCGTTATTTTACTTATTTTAGCTTTATACAATTCATTTATTATATTTACTTACATCTCAACTTTAATCAATAGAATTCATATATATGTTGTACGTGTCGTGTGGGTATTACAGCCAGTAAGTATAAAAACCATAAAGTATTCAAAAGGCCCGAGGGCATAAATAACCAGAAAAATCCGCAAGGGTATAAACAATACCGTTACGTGCTTTGTTTGTGGCCCGTAAACTCAGAGCAAAAACACTAATGTAAAACTATAAATAACTATTTATTTATTTATTTTACGACAAAAACAGTTAAAACTGTGTGTGATGTGCTATGGGGAGAAGTGAATTCTGTGCACGTTTTCAAAATTCTATGATCCCTACCCTAAGCTATATACTACTTGAATTTTGAATACAGAAAAAAAATGAGTTGTTTTTGCAAGGATTGTTAACAAAAATAGTCGCTCGGATGTAATAAAATCTATTTTCGTGGTACATCAGCAATGAATTTGGGTTTTATCCTCTGCGTGATGTCCTTTCTGTCAAGGAATATTACTTCCTGCTACATCATGAGAATGATAATTTGAATAACTATATTTTCCCACTGAATTCTAGAAGAAGTGCACAGATAATGAAGTTACATTTATGTTCAGAAGCAAAACAAGGGGCCATCTCAGCATTTGCTCAAAGGATCAGGAAAACTGGACGGAAAACCTGATCGATATGGGGGACATTGACCCGGAAGCTGCAGTGCAATACTTGTTACAGGATGTTTAGAATTATACAGTTTGGCAAATAATACATTAAATATCACTGTTCGAATTAATGACCTTTTGATGCTCAGTATAGTCTCTAATTGTATAAAAACAGTTATGCAGCAAAAACGATTTTATTTGAGATTTAAACCTTCTATTGAATTTAATCGTTTAATGTTAGTTAGCAATGTGTTGTAAAATACCGTAATGTCGCTTGCACAAAAATGGCGATGTCCTGAGCCGAAAAGGGAAATCTCTCTTATGTATGAATTAAAAAGGTTTTGCAGCTGTTCTGAAGTGCTAACGATATACACCAACATTTTTTAGTTATTTGATGATGCACTAAACAAACCTTTAACATTTTGTTTAACTAGTCTTATGACTTATTGCGACTCTAAAATAATGTAACAAATATTTCAACGTCAAGAAGAAGAACTGTTTCTAATGAAATAATATAATATAAATAAAAGACTTTCATCTTCATCTTCATTACTAGTTTACCACGAGTTAATTATGAGAGAGAAATAAATATTTTCTAGGATGAAGAGAGGACACGTGACTCTGAGTCTTTCTTTGGATCCGCGGTTGGGATGGTTTAGTAAAATAGTTGTAGCATACTCTTGAATGAATGACTGAGAAGAATATTTAATAATAGGGCTTGTTTATTAATCAATATCATTCACAATAATGTAGCCTTTCAGAATAAATGTTGTGCAAATGGGTACGATAAACATATTTACTTCCAACTAATAATCGAATATTTATTATATAAATACATGGTTTTAAAAACCAAGAATTATTTTTTCAACTTCATCACTAACTCATTCCTTAAAATTTATCTGCGTAACGCATGTTAACAAACACTTTACATATTACTTTCTGGTATACTTACGTATATAGGGAGTAATGTACATAGTATAGAGAATGTTATGTAATGCTGCGCGAAACAACGGCGCATTTTCGGCGGAAAAAAAGCATTGCTCGCTCTGGTGACGAAAAACTAAATCAAACCACTACACCAGAGAAAAATTCACCGCGGTGTATTGTGAATTCCAGTTTTGTGGATCCTTGATGCCAAAAAAAAAAACAACAAACAATTGGAAGCAAAACGTCCGTCTGTACGTCTGGTACAACTCTAGCATAGGCCATGCATGCGATTTTTTTCCATATTAAAGAAACCCCTGTCGTTTTTGCCTGAGCTGAAGCTATGCGGTTTTGAAAAACATTCTTTAATTCTTTTGAGAGGATCTATGAAGCCCCCCTGACATTTTCAAAATTTTTTCAAAAACGGCTCAAAATTGTTTCTTTAAATTTCTTGTAAGAATAGAGTAAAATACACTAATAAAGGTAGAATATGTCCAATTTTCACGGTTAACTCCGAATTTTCAAAAATTGCGAAAATTTAAATATTTTGCAGCGTCTCACTACAACTACAAAATTAAAGATAGAGATTTTTGCTTCAAATGAATTTGTTGTCATAATTAGATATTTCAATAAGGTCGCGTAATTTTTTTAAAGTTTTAGTTGATTTTGCACAATATGGCGTGAAATTTTGCAATTTAAAATTAACATAAACAAGATTTTCTCAAAACGGCTCAAAATTTTCTTTTAAATTTTTGGTTGTGTAATGCCAAATGCAGTCTATCCGATGACATAAACGAGATATTGCTCTATTCTTTTGCTTTTTCAAAAATTACAAAATTTGATTTTTTTAATTTTTCTCACGTTGGTACATTTACATTAGAGGCAATTTCTTCACTTAATTACGAGCAAATGTGTTTTAAAAATGTCAAAAAAGCTGAAATCCCAATAGTTTTGTAAAATGACTTCAAAATGCCTGTATCTCAGAAACGCATGCCGTTTTCTCAAACAAGCCTCCAGATTTTTTCTTCAAACGTTTGCAAGTCACAGTGCTAATTGCGCTATTTAATATTACGTTAAGTTAATTTTGGTGTATTCTTTTGTTCTTTCAAAAATTATACAAATGCAATTATTTTAAATACCTGTCGCCGATAAGATGCGTATTACCAGCAATTTGAATACATATTTGCAATTGTAAGTAGAAGTGCTTCAAATGACTTTAGAGGAAGTTTTTCGAAAACTCAATAGTTTCCTGTGAAAAAGAGCTATTTGGAACCGAAAAGTTGAGAAAATGTCAAAAAATGTGTTTTGTGCGGCGATAGATGTCAGCTGGCAAGAGAACGGTGCAAAACCTTAAAAACAGTCCACACAAAGAAAATTATAAACATTTGCTACGAGAAAGTCTGTCCCATTCTGGAGCACCTCTATTTCTTAATATTTTGGTAGTAGCGAAGTGTAAGCATTTCTTAATTTTTACAGAAAAAGAAAAAATATTTCAGCTAGAGAACTTGGATAAAAGAGCAGAGAGATACAAATAATTAACATTAATTACAAAGTACGTAATACTGTATTAGGTATTGGGAAGGGAAACGAACGTACTAATGTAAAACCAAAACGGCCCATGAAGGAAAATATAGTAGTGGAATGATCTGGTAAACGACCATAATCGAAAGTACGTCTAATTATTTCCGCAGTTTTGTAATGGTATCTTCTTGTAAAGAAAAAGGAATGTTTAGAACATTCGACATCGTTATTAGGAATTTATTTTCATTGCTCGTCAAGTAAAAACCGACATATCATATCGGATTTGAATACGTCTTCATTGTAAAGCCACGCACGTAAGCGATTACGCTACCAACACACAATATTTCCGTGAACTTTACTGATTAAGAATCTTACGAATTTTGTCTTCAAACTCATTGCTTTTCCGCACTTCTGCAATTTAAAATATTAAATAAATTCACTCCTACGAGACAATAAGAAAGCAAAGAAATCTACGCACTATAAAATAGTTAATCTCTACTTAAGAATGTTTGCAGTTCAGTACTATGTAATTCTTAAGTTAGCAGGCGCTTCGGTCTCCAGCCTGGACGGTCAACCCTCATCGCCTCAACTAAGGTGAGATTATTAGACGTGATAACGTTGGGCCAAAAGACGTTTCAACACGGTCCGACATTCGTGAATTCATTTGCTGCAAGTAATTACTAGAATCTAAGAAACATTTATTGACTTCAAGAGAAATCACCTATCATTACGCAGCATACTTGCTAATCTTTCCCACATTTAAATAAAATAAGCTCTTAGTTTATCGTGTTATTGGTAATATGAATATATAAATATATTACCGCTTCACTAGCATTTGTAAATCCCTCAAAACGACAACCGCAAATGCATAATTTTAAATTATTGAAAAGGAAAAAATTATAATTAAATCTCACTACTGTCAAAAATAAAAATTGCATGAACAGGCCAGGACCTGAACTGAGTCATCGTTCTTCAAGCAAGCACCGTAGCACCTTAACTGTAGTTATACGAGTGACGACACTCCCCGTAGTCACTTATACAATGTTTTACATATTACGATGTGTTGACGAGTGATACTTGTTGAGTTTTGCTGGCTGAAGACAGGAATGTTGCTTACAACGAAAGAAACAGTAAAAAGTACGATATCGCAAAATCGGTTTCGAAACGATTTAATAGTAAAAAGAAAAACGCTTTCATTTCAGTTTTGTATTTCAAACCATTCTCTAAAATTGAAAAATATTACCAATTTTGCACGAAAATTCTAACATTTCAAAAAAAGACCAATTAATACGGTTATCAGGTCACAATATGGATATCACTAACGAATGGAATAAACATTTCCTTATATTTCATTTATAAACAGTGACATAGGTGACAACGTTTTTGGCGGAATGCAAAATGTATGTCGAAAATGTTCACTATCTTAATTGCAAGGAGGTTAGTTAAATTCTTATTAACTGAATATAAATAAATATGCATTTGTATAAATATTTGTAATAAAGTGAATAAAAATCCACTCATACATTATATAGTATAAAGTTTAGAAAGATCTTATAGCAATAAATAAATACAAGTATTTTCCGCAAAAATTTTATTTTATAATTCTCAGACTTAGTTAAAACAGAACATGGAACAGAAGAAAAAAGGCATCGCACAGGACTCGATCCTCCGTAATTCGATCTATAACCCAATGTTAAACATTTCAGCTACAGAAAGAGTTATTGGTCTTTCAGTAACTGCAAGCCTTAATGTATCTAGGAATACGAAATATTTTTTTTTCTGTAATTTCTCCATTTTCTCTGAGAGTAACATTTAAGACGTAATAGAAATCATATTCTCTAATCATATTCGTTCTCAAGCAGTACAATTTCTGGAAAATGCAATATTAGGGCATCTGATGTTTTTACAATACATGATAATATATTTATTTATCTAACTCTGTTATCTTATTTATGAATTTATCATAAGTTCAAAATTTAGATTTCAAAGACCGACTTTGTCTTGAAATTTTGAGATCCCAAATTGCACCTCCTTGTTTTTTCCTATATTAAACTAAATGACAGGTATTTCCAGCATTGATCACCAAAAACATGGCGAATAATCATTGAGATAACTTAATTAAAATTACTTATTTTCTCTGGGAAAATTGAGAGGAATGAATGCTCAGCACTTAGTCTCAGTCTACCCTGCACCAAAGATATGTCGTATCATAACATTGTTTATTTAAAAATGGAGATAATAAAAAAATTGATTTCCTCTTCTACATGACCACGTCAAATCGTAATTTTTATTATGTTTTGAGTTAATACATTTGGAAATGTGGCTCCACCTATCGAAGACTTACGTTAAACATTTTAAGAATACCATAAAAGAAATAAAATTATCAATTGTTATAAACAATTAGGGATGCGTTCTGTTAGCATTTATCACAAAGGCACGAACACAAACTGGCAATTTTAATGAGTTCGTAATAGCTCTAAAGAACTCTGTTAAACGTGTAAAAGACATGTACCTTTCTCAATTGTTAAAAGAACAAAGAAATTACCTTATTAAGGCAAAATTTTATAATAAACCCCAGAGACTTGTTAAGGATTCTGATTATCTCTAGAATTTACAATAGGTAATTTAATAGTGATTATACAATCCTGGGACAGACTTTTTTACATTATTTCTAACGATTACACAAAATATGATAATGATATTGCAAATATGACACTGTTAATATTTTAGCTATCTCTTCCAAATTTCGTTTCGTCACATTACTTAGAATACAAGATACCAGCACACAATCTTAATATAATCACATTAGCATTTACAAAAACAAGTTTGTTTCTCCTGCAAGAATTCTGGAACGTTTCGTGATGACAGTGATTAATGTGTTCCAGGCATCAGTAAAAAAATATTATATTCGGCAGGATTTGATTCATGTCAATTCCTCTATCTACTTCGCGTTTAATCTTGAGCTATCATGAGGTACTTGCAGCACCAATGAGGGGTATTGTAAAATTAATTCTGTCTTGAAATTTATTGTTCTTATGACATACTACATTTACTCCAGGTTACAGTAAACTCACATTCTTGATAAGAATGCAGAATCATCAGCGCGATAGTATTCTATAGTTGATTCTAGTTAGAAATACTTCGATTCGAATGCCTATTGTGTAGGGCTTGCAAAGCAGCTTCTGTCCTGCGATGCGCTTATCTTGCCCTCCGATATCTTCATGAGGTGACTCTCACATTACGATAAGACTAAACTGTAACTCCGTCGTGAAACACCAGTCTGAAATATGAACCGTAGTTGCAAGTAACTATATTTTCAAAAAGCAATGAATACAACTAAGAGAATTGCCAGTCAAATTTGTATCTGTTATTCATGAAAACTTGTAACCTAAAAGTGAATGATATAATGCTAACAATATTTTAATTACCTGCAAATAGTTGATTGATTGTTTAAAGAAATTATAATGCTTATAATGTAAACAACGAAGTGGTTGTACCAACAGCACATAATTTCTTCTAATTTGTCACTGATCCGCAATATTATACTATTACATGAATTGGGAAAAGAGTTTTCAATCAGTAAGATCTTTATTTTCAATTTTGTAGTTTTGAAAAGTAAACTTCTTTCAATTTTCAAAAATATATAGAGTTCGTCCAAAATAGGACTATCAGCGCCTCGTTCAGATAGTACAGAACGGAGGCTTCTGGTCGTCGTACTGATGGACGACAAAACCGGCCCTTTTTAGGGCTTCTAAGTCTTTTCAAAACTTAATAAAAATTACAAAAATATTGGACATATTACTACTGAAATCACACTTCATACCAGAAGAAAAAATCTTCTTCTGGATTCGAACTCACAACGTTAGCAAGCTGGCAGGGTACTCACGACGTTAACCTTCGGCTAAAGCGGTTTCTATTTCATACCACTTAGAAGTAGTTAAATATAATAAAACCTATGGTAACTGAACATAATCATTTTAATAAATTTTTCGTTTTCAGAGGTCAATCTTTTAAGTTTAAATATACTGTGATATATAATATAATATAAAATGTATAATAGGAATATTAAATATATTAATATAATATAATTATATTTTAATAGAATGCGAACGTTTCATAGAAAGAAAGTGCATATTTTTACTCTTCCCAATGCGTACTTCAGTACCACATTGTCATAATAAAACTGAAAAGGGACTTGTAAATTATTCGAGAAGAGCCTAATGTCCGTAAAGTAGGACAGTTTTAAAGAATACTATGAGCTAAACAGCGCAAAGCCACCAGTATTTCACGGAAACTTATGCGGAAAATACTAAAATTTTCGAAAAATTGTACATGATCTACTTAAAAATCTTATGTTTAAGGAAAAGCTTATCAAGGGAAAATCTCAAATTTCAAATTTTTTCTTGCAGGAAGGCTGAAACCAGTTTTCAACGAACATGAGACCTGCACTATTCCTCTTAAAACGCACTTCCCACTATCCAACAACAAAAGTAATAAAAATTATGGAGCCATTTGTCGGAACACTTCAAAATGTCCCAGAGACTTCATAAAGTGACCTCCTCAATTGAATATCAGTTTTAAATGCAAGAGACAATTCATCTGATACATTGATTTGGGAATATCAATCTTGGAGAAAATCGACTGAACGGTTTAACCGCTAGCGTTGTTCACTGAGGAATAAGCAGACGGACAGACACAGACATTTGCCGTCATTTGATTTTTTGGTATCAAGAACCAACAAAACAAGGATTGTGGCTACACCACGATTTGGAGGATTTTTTCTAAATTAAGCGCGGATTTATCCATTTAGTCGTCACAAGGGCCTTGTATGCGTTTTTCTGCAGAAAATACGCGGTTTTTTCAAGTGCAGCATACGTAACTTTCTACTCCTCTTAGGGAGAAAGCAATTGATCAATATATGAGAAAATTTAGATTATGCGTTTACGGAAAATTTTTATGCTTTCACTGCAAAGCAATTTTCCAATTTTGGAAAAATTTTATACAATTTTTTATAACTTTATTTGTCGAATTAGTTATACCGAGAAGAAGAGTCAAGAATTCATGAGAAATTTGAAACAGATTAGTAATTGTAATGTTGAAAATTCCCAGATATATTAATAAAAGGTGACATTTATTACAGTATTTGTACAATGTATATGTATCTGAATGAAGAGGTAAAGTAAAAAAAGAAATAGTTCGTTTTCAGAAAGTTCTTAAATAATGCAATATGATCATAATGTAACATACCATCCAGAAATATTGATTCTTCATTGAATTCGGAATCCCAATCAACTTGCTAGTATAATATCAATTTTGAAAAAAGAAACATAGATTTAGAAGTCAGTAATGTTTTAATTTTTTCGCACCATGCGTACACAGGCCCTTTCCTACAACCAGTCTAAAACAAATACACGTCTGCAGAGTGTTTTGGAAAATATTTTTGGACTTCAGGATTAAAAGCTGAATTTTCCTTCAAAACCCCTAAATACAATTCTTTACTTGATATCATTGTTTCTGTAGTATGCCGTGCATTCCAATGTAAAATAAAGTAAAATATTTAATGAAGTCTTAACTCAATATTAGCCACCTATTTTCCGTCACTAATACTCAGCTTAAAACTATGGAAATATTGTAATTAAAGAACATTCATAAATTCAGTGGTACTCAGTTTAAAATAAATATGTTCATTTCACCAACAAAATAGAGAAAGTGTGAATAAAATAGGTATTCGCTACAATAAATATCATTGCAATATTGTAGGAAATCTCTGAGAGAGTTGAAATATTGTTATAAATAATAACTGAATTAGCTGACAATATATGAAAATTGAATTTTGGATTATATAAATTTCCGTTTTATAATACTATTTTGCCCAGGGAAATAAAGTCCTTGTGGTTTTATTAGGCAAATACCATTGAAAGTCCGAATTCGGGGCCATGAAATTTTCGACAACTGGTAGTTGTTGTTTGTATATATTTTTAATGTCTCTTTAACTACTAGGTCATATAACGCCACGATTTTTATCTTGGGGTTTTCTGTAGGAGAGTACGTAAGGACATCACGAACGCACATCTATGTCCGAGGCGGAACCCGCGGCCCTTCGAACCCAGGCAGCTACGGCCGGGTCGTCCATTTCCTCTTTCTCTCCTTGTAAACCTTTGACACTATATATCCAACATCAAATACATCGAAGATATCGCTTAATTCTCCTTCATTTGAATTACGTTTTTTCCTGTGTCCCTGGCGACGTGGGGATAAGTGGAAATGAAACCGTTGACTAGGTAGTAAAGTTGGCCTCGAGGAAACCAGAAAGACATCTTTATGGTAATATCTGCTCTTACTACCAAGATTTTATCCAACGTTGCATTTTGAGTGCAAACAGAGTGGCAGAACTCTTTTCAAACTCACAAGGATCATAAGACCCTTGTCGTGGTCATCCCGTGGCTCTAAGCCCGAGGCAGAATTGTTATTCACCTTCGGATCGTGGCACTGCCACTGCACGGACATTTCCCGTGCAAGGTACCTAAATTCCCTATCCCCCCTGTGAAATGAAAACAGACCTACTGTGCATGCTCCTGTGCACTGCGATAATGAAAGAGCTGAAGAATTTCTAGCTTCGTCGAGTACGGAGGAGATGCTGGCTACTGTCCTTTGCAAACTCTCTTTAAACTTTCTTAGAGAATATATATTTATAAATCTACATTCGTGAAGGGATGATTTTAACATGCCTTTTATAACTAATTTTATGCTAATGATGCACCACTGTCTTGTTATTTATTTCATTTTAAAATTAGTCATTTTTCACTAATTTTACTTTTAATCTTGTAATTCATAAAAATATTTTAACTGACTTTTATACTAATTTTCAGAAAATTATGAATAATATTGATTTATGTAATTGTCAAGATATTTGAGCACAAGACAGAGTTCTTTAATATTATTAAAGAATGTATGAAATGTCATTTCGTGAAAATAATAAAGACAGTAGTTTAGTTTTCAGATTTGGAGAATCTCAGATCTCATTGAATCTCTTGTGTTTCAAAAGGATTCAAAACCAAATGTATTTTCAGGTTCGAAATGCATTCAAGTATTGGGATCTTATGAGCACAAAATATTTGTCATGCGTATATCTTACAATGGCTAAAATTATTTCACAATTAATCATTAGAAAACAAGGACGGTGTGTTTCCAGAATAAAACAGTTTCTTACTTCACATGATAACCGTGTCAAGGTTTCCGGATGTTTGAATTGGTGAGAGCTTTGAATCGAACTAAACACTCCAGAAACTGTTTCTGGGGGTCATAAAACCTAAATATAAATTGAAAGATAATACGATTCGAGACAATTGTGTTCCGCTTAAATATTTTAATTGGAAATTGTCTGAATTGAAATTTTTTTAACTAAATACTTCAATCTCTTTAAAGTTTATTCAAACAAGTTTTTGTTTCTTTCTTAACAGCTCGTTTTAAGAAAATTACATTGATTCGTAAGATTTTAAGGTTTTCAAATTTATTCTTTTTTTACTACGTGGTTATTCAGAAATATTTAAGAAAATATTTAACTTCAGTGTAGATTTCAACAAATTAAAAGAATTAAAAGTTTGCTGTTTATATTATTAGCTGTTTGTTAACGATATCAATTATTACAATTTTGCTATTAATATCACAGGGAAGGGATAGGTATAATCTTCTCAGCAGTGTAACAGAAAATAGTAACTTTGAAAATATATGAAGAATAAGACAATTATATTTTCGGAAATATCTCTAATGAGAGGTTCCAGTTCCTTTTCACTGATTATCACTATAAAATTGCATCAATTTTACAAATAGTCTAAACAATATTAACAATAATAGCAATTTTGCAATGATAACTACTTGCATATCCGGCAGTGATTTTTAATTCACGATGAAATCACCGTTTGCATGCACCTGCTCATAGAAAAATAAGGATGGCATTTTCATAATGCGTATAAAATACCGTGTGATACTTGCATTTCTTAATAAAGGCGTAATAATGTCAAAATACAAGTTTTTAAACATGTGAACATGAATTAATTCGTTTGATAGGAAATGTCTAGGCTATGTAAATGTATTATATTGTGTGTTTCCTGAAAATGATTATGTAATAATTAGTGTTCCTTATGTTAGAACCATTAGCATTTTAAAATAAATTGTAAGAAAAAAACTTCAATACTATTAATTTAATCTGCCACAAATTTCTCACAATATTAGATACCATAAATTAGGAGTTAATTTTCATGGTAAAGAACTCGATAAAAGTGTCATTAGTTCTTCCCGTGACCCGCCGCCCCTGGTTCGTCAGCGTCCACGGGGTTCAGGGCCAACGTCCAGTGCAATTGGCGGGTGATCCTTGCGCCCGCGCGCATCAATCCGTTTTATTTCTGTGCCCTCTCCTGTTACCTCTTCTTCTTCCTCTCACCCTCCCTCTCCTGTAAACCCCGCTCACGTTAGCGAGGCAGCGTCACTGACGTCAGAAATTGCTCCGCCCTTTGAGATAACTAGAGGAAAATCTCTGAGGGTGGAAGGGGGATGTCTGAAACCTGGACAAAGCCAATGATAAGAGCGGATACGCCTCGACGCCAGGATTGGTCAAGGTGCAACGATGGTTGTCCGCTGTGGAAAGCCAGATTTGCCGCACAAGGCATCACCCATATTCTGGTGAGAGGGGTATACATTAATTGTATGTGGAATGTTTGATAATGAGCTGTTGATACTGTCTCCTGATGAATATGATTACTACGTCGAGTATTTTATCCAATGGCATTTTCTGAAAATATATTCCTGCCTTAAGGAGGAGTGGGTGAAAATTGGCAAAATTCTTGAAAAAATACGATTTTAATTTTAATGTGATAATTTTGTTTATAATGTGTGGTTAATTTTGGTGTTTTTATTTTTTCGTTATCGCGATTTAAATGGCTGCTGCGAGCATTTAAAGATCTCACGTGTCGATGGCCACGCCCCCTTTTTCAGTTTCCAAACGTTTTCATCTCATAGAAGTTTTGAATGTATTTGCTTTTTGAATTTCCCGGCATGAACTTTATATAGATGTTCTCTGGAACAAATGAGCTACAGAAAAACACAAAATACCAACGAAAGTTTGCATAGCCTGATTTGGAGTAAGTGCCCCAAAGAAATATTTGTTTCGAAGAAGAAAAAAATTGCTGTCACATCAGCAGTTTCTCAACATAATACGTGTGAAGCAAGGAAAAGATACAAATCAAATATAACTGGCATTAACATGACACCTCAAGGGAAGAAAATAATGGCAATGAGGGATACAAACGCTGTCTTCAGAAAAGTTATGGAGCTGCACAACCAGGTTTTCAAAATGTCAAAAAGCAACTCAAAAATTACAAATACAGTCTCTAGAAGAAAAAGTAGGTTGTTGAGGGTACTATGGCTATTCTGGAGAAATTTAAATGTAAGATGATAAAGTAAAATGCATTTGTATAAAGTTAAATTCTTCATTTTCAGTTTCAGCATTTCACTTTCCTCTGACCTTTTATGGAATCTAAAAAGTTCCACGTTCTACAATTTTTATTATATTTCAATGAAACTTTAAAACACTTAAGAAAAATGTAGTTTCATAGAACTATGGAAGCTTTTGTGTTATAATCATTAATTACTAAATTAAAATATTTATTTTATGTGTGCTTTTATAGCCACTGTAGGTAATAACTGTATATTTTATTATTTTTTTCCTCAGAAACGTCATTTATTTTATTTATAATTCAATTTATACTCCACCCTATACTCCAATTATGCTCGAAATGTTGATGGTTGGAGGGCAGAAAAATGATTCATGATCAGATGGCTTTTTCCACAGTGAGCTGACATTTTCGATCGCTACAATTTATGACCAGCGACGTATTTTCAAGCAATTGTTACAAAGTTTATTGTTCTTACGAAGCTTCGTTTGCGTCGGTGAGTTCAGAGCACTTCAGAAAACTAGCACATTGGTGAAGAATATGTTTTTCTGCGACATTTAAGGCAGTTGTTGGAGTGGTGGTATGCAGGAGCCATGGTAGGTTGCGCATGAGGGTTGAGCTGCATGGAGCGTACGGGACGGCGGTTTCAGTTATTTGCAAATTTGCATCGCCGTTGCAAAGTCCCATAAGTCCCGTAAAGTAGGAATACGTCGGCGGATATTGAATTTTCCACTGACACATAGTGGCCCTGTCAAGGTGGTTGACGACCTTATGTACAAAAAGCAGTTCGCTTAATTCTACGCCTAAGTTAAGATTTGAGAGCGCATTGATGTTAGACTGGCAGTGATCAATAAATGCACTGAGGGATTTGGCGGAGTCGGGTACTAAATGCGGAGGTTTGTCTAGCCCTGATAAATGAGAAAACGCTATCAAACGAGGATTTGAATAGCGTGAGCAAAGAGTATTTCAGGCGGTCGAGAAATTGTCACCTGTAAGAGGTATGTTGGCTATTGCGCCTTTCGCTTCACCGATTAATGACTGATTGAGATAATAAAATCGGCTAATATCCAGCTGCGGATTGTCAATGACCAGGGCCTGAAAATGTCACGATATGGCTTGTTCACTGGAAAGGTTTACCGAAGTTTGCAGGTAATTTCAGGGAGGGGTGCAAAGCGGAGCTGACTGTGAAGTACAGCTGTGACCTGATGCCGCGGGAGGGGCAATGGGAAGACGGTCTGGCCTGAGTTGGTGAAAATTGAGAGTTGTTGTCAATTTTTACTGTTACTTCGCTCATTAAGTCGTAAAAGTCATTTTCAAATTCAATGTATACAGATGAGTTGGCGTCTGGATCTTCGACTAACTCGTTTTCGATTTGCCTGAAATCGCTCCAAATTTCCTGCAAGCGCGTTTGATGCGCAAGTAATTTCTGGTATGACTGTTTGTCTGTAATTTCTAAATTTCTAATGATTCCTTCCCGGGCTCTAAATCGGTTGAGAATGGCACTGAGCCGCGATTTTTGCGTAAAGTATTGTTTACGCATTTTGAAATTTTGAAGAAATTATTTATGCCCGCGTTGAGGAATGCTAATTTGAAATGGCAATTATTGATGACTCTGCAAATCGCGATATGGGGGACATACCCAACCGTTGGATTTGGGCTGATGCTGACCTGTGCCAAACATGCACACTGAACAATACAATAACAATAGAAAACACTGAGCATAAATAGGCACTGAATTAAGCTGCTAATAACATTGAATAACACAAAATTGACAAAAAAACACTGAATGACACACAGAAACCGATAAAGACACTGAATGATACAATTGCTAATGAAATCACTGAATGGTACACTTGTTGTTAGAAACACTGCACACAATAATGCAAATTGTAAGTAAAAACGCTGAATAATGTAATAGTAAATAGAAATAATTGAATAATGCAATGGCACGTAAAAACTGAATAGTGCAGTAATAAATAGAAACACTGAATAAGCAACATACAAAACTGAATAGCAGTAGTATATTAAAAACACTGAACAATGCACTGGCAAGTAAAAACACTGAATAAAAATGTAACAAAGACACTGAATAATGCACTGGCAAGTAAAAACACTGAATAGTGAAACGGTAAAATGGAAACACTGAATAATGCACTGGCAAGTAAAATACTGATAGCGTTAACAGTAAATAGAAACACTGAATAAATGCACTGCCAAGTAAAATACTGATAGCAATAGTAAATAGAAACACTGAATAAGTAACGAAGCACTGGATAAAGTTTGATTACACTTAATGATTGTGTTTTAGATTTTAACACTTTTCACGACACTGTTGAATAGTTAAATTAAATTGATTGAAAATAGTTTTGAAGTTTCATTCCCTATCGAAACAATTCCTGAATCCCGTCTGATATATTAATTGAGTAAGTGGCTGTATTGCACTAGAAATGGCACTGGCTTAATCCGGCCCGGAGATTGACCACTATATGTAGCAGATGCAGCCCCGCGAGTTGCCGTGCCATGAGTGCGACCAAGCATACTGGGATCAGAACGGGTTTCAGGAATTGTTTGTCTTTATGGGAATGATAAACAGTATGCAATGTGAATGAATATGAATTAATTACAAAAGTATAATACAGTTGATTTTGTTTACCGAGGACCATAGAAAGTTTACAAAAGTTTACAAAGTTTACAGTTGCTCTTTCTTTCTTGTAGTGCGGGCTAGCTTGATTTACAACTTGGTGCGAAGGCACCAAACTCAAAATCACTCTCGGCTGAGTGTGTCGCTGTCCGGGCTGAGGTTGGCTCCAGTACCCGGTGGTGCGAACTGGCATGGCGCGGACTCAGCCGACCGGAGCTGGTGGCGGAGATTGCCGTGAATTCGGCCAGGTGGCGGCTGCGGCCCGCGAATGGCACGAATTTGAGGCAGGCTAGATGTGGCCGTACTAATCGCCTTGATAGGCGAAGCAGGAACAGCCGACTCTGTTGAGTCTTGTCGGTCAGTTAGTTTGACCAGTTCGGAGCATTGTAGTTGAGTAGTTCTCGGTACTGTTTGGTATATGATTCTGTCATGATTCTGTTATGTTCTGTCCATGATTCTGTTCTGGGAGCGAAGTTTCAGTATTTATTGTGTCGCGGGCGTGATTGAGGCCGGAGGGGAGGGTCACGGCTATAACTTGGCCTATGGTAAGGCGGGGAAAGAAGTGCCCGCGATCGGTTCCTGATTCGTGTGATGCACCTTCGGGCCTGGGGGAGTGAGGAGTGTCACGACACTGACGGCGATCGGAAGCGAAGGCGGTGGCACGTGAAGCGCCCGCGACGGCAGCCCGTTGCACTGAGAAATTAACGGAAATTGAGTGTACCTGGCTAGCAGATGGCCAAGGAGCGGGCGGCACGCTGGCAGTGCATTGACGGGCGAGGAGGCCTGGAGGCGATTCCTGAAATATTTGTATACATTGCTTGTCAGGTAGCGCGAGCGATGGGTGAGGGCTGGGCGCCGCGCGCCGGGGTGGCCCAGCCCCAGCCTAATGAGGGCTTAGTCCCCAGCTGTGGCGGCGGTCAGCGTTCTCGTCGGGGGTGGGCCCGTGAGAACGGCGGTTTGCGCGGAAGACAATGTAAATGATTTTATTGCCGCCGCGTGCTGGAATGCACAGAGAGCGACTTGCGAGAGGTTGGTGAAAGTACGCTCTTAATAGTGGGTGGCCGCGCGGGAAGAGCTTAGGCTCGCCTTGGTGGCAAGATCAAAAAATTTGATCGCGAGATTGAACAAATGCAGGATTTAATTGTTTTTCGTACAATTCTTTTTTGTAATCTCAACGTCTGGAAGCTATAAGATGTGGCGGAAATGAACATTCACGAAACACACGTTGATCAGCGTGACTGCTGACTGAATTTGAAAGAATTCCGAACGCATACCATAATTAGCATAATTTTTGTGTTAACCATTTAAATTGACGTTCATTTGAAAGTTAGGGGACTGAATTGAGAAATCTAAAAATTTTGTTGCCTTAACATCAGTGAAATGGTATACCCAATTTCTCACAGAATATGGGCGATTCTCAGCGGCCAAATCTGGCTTTTCCACAGCTTGACAATCACGCTGGACACTTGACCAATCCCTATGTCGAGGTATCCGCTCTTATCATTGGCTTTGTCTGTTTCAGACACGCCGCCCTTCTCCCCTTGGAAGATTTTCCTCCCAGTTATCTCAAAGTGGGCGGAGCACTTGAGGTCAGTGACGCTGCCTCGCTAACGTGAGCAGGAGCAACAGGAGAGGAGGTGAGAGGGGAAGCAGAGGAGGTAACAGGAGAGGTACAGAAACGAAACAGACTGGTGCGCGCGGGCGCGAGGATCACTCCGCCAATTGCACTGACGTTGGTTCTGAACCTCGTGGACGCTGACGAACCAAGGGGCAGCGGGTCACGGAAGGGCTGTGACATTTTTTATCGAGTTCTTTACCATGAAAATTAACTCTAATTCTATGGTATCTAATATTGAGAGAAATTTGTGGCAGATTAAATTAATAGTATTGAAAGTTTTGTTTCTTACACCTATTTTAAATGCTAATGGTTCTAAAGCAAGGAAACACAAATTATTACATAATCATTTTCGGGAAACACAATATAATGCATTTACATAATATAGACATTTCCTATCAAGCAAATTAAATTCATGTTCACGTATTTAAAACTTGTATTTTGACATTATTACGCCTTCATTAAGGAAAATTCAAGCAATACCACATTTTATTACGCATTGCGAAAATGTAATCGTCCATTTTTTCTATATGAGCAGGTGCATGCAAACAGTGATTTCGCTAATCAATTAAAAATCACTGCCGGGTGTCCCAAGAAGATTATCATTGCAAAATTGCTATTGTTAATATTGTTTAGACTATTTGAAAAATTGATGCAATTTTATAGTGATAATCGGTGAAAAGGAACTAGGGATCCTCTCATTAGAAATATTTCGAAACAATAAATTATTGATCTTCAAGCATTTTTCAAAAAGTTAAGTATTTTTCTGTTACACTGCTGAGAAGATTATATCTATCCCTTCCCAGATATTTTTTATTAATTAATTAATTTATTTATTTATTTGGCGTATTTATTTATTTATTTATTTATTTATTTATTTATTTATTTATTTATTTATTTATTTATTTATTTATTTATTTATTTATTTATTTAATTATTTATTTATTTATTTATTTATTTATTTAATTATTTATTTATTTACTTATTTATTTATTTATTTATTTATTTATTTATTTATTTATTTAAAGGTAATATAGGCAACAGTACAAATCTGATATGGGCCTAAATAGGCGCTAACATAATTAATTATTTTCAATATATCACATTGCATATATTAATAGCAAAATTGTAATAATTGATATCTTTATTAAATAGCTAATAATATAAATGAAAGGCAAATTTTTAATTCTTTTAATTTGTGGAAATCTACACTGAAGTTTAATATTCTAAATATTTTTGAATAACCACGTAGTAAAACGAATAAATTTGAAACCTTAAAAATCTTACGAATCAATGTAATTTTCTTAAAACGAGCGCTGTTAAGAAAGAAACAAAACTTGTTTGAATAAACTTTAAAGAGATTAAGTATTTAGGTAAAAATTTCAATTCCACAATTTTCCAATTAAATATTTAAGCGGAAGACAGTGTTCTTGGAACTGTAATATCTTTCCAATTTATGTGTTAGGATTTATGACCCCAGAAACAGTTTCTGGAGTGTTTAGTTCGATCTAAGAAGTTTCGTAATTCAATCATCCGGAAACGATACGGTTATCATTATGAAGTGCAGAAACGGTTTTATTCACAGGAAAACACCGTCCTTGTTTTCTGTAATGATTAATTGTGAAATAATTTAGCCATTGTAAGATATACGGCTGACAAATAATTGTGCTCATAAGATCCCAATACTTTGAATGCATATCGAACCTGGAAAATACATTTGGTTTTAGATCAACATGGAAAACACAAGAGATACAATGATCACAAGTTCTCAAATCTGAAAACTAAACTAAGGTCTTTATTATTTTCACGAAATGAAACTTCATACCTTCTTTAATAATATAAAAAGAACTGTGTATTGTGCTCAAATATCTTGTCAAAATATAGTGCAATATTATCTGCAAAATCTTCTGAAAATTTATAAAAGTCAGTTAAAATATTTTTTATTAATTACAAGATTAAAAGAGTAAAACAGTAAAAATGACTAATTTTAAAAATGAAATAAATGACAAAGACAGTGTTACATCAAAAATGCAAAATTAGTTATAAAAGGCATGTTAAAAATCATCCCCTTCACGCGTATTAGATTTATAAATCCATAGCTAAGAAAGTTTAAAGAGTTTCAGGAGGACAGTAAAGCCAGCATCTCCTCCATAGTCAATAAGCTAAGCTCTCTTTTCAATTTTCATAATCGCAATGCACAGGAGCATGCTTTACAGTAAGGTCTGTTCATTTCCCTGGGGATAGGGTGGGTAACTGCAATGAGATGTCTGTGCGAGAAGTGCAGTGCCCGATCCGGGAAGGTGAATAACAATTTGCCTCTGGGCTTAGAGCCACGGGATGACTACGACAAGGGTCTTATGATCCTTGTGAGTTTGAAAAGAGTTCTGCCACTCTGCTTCATTCAAAATGCAACGTTGATAAAATCTTGGCAAGAGTAGATATTACCATAAAGATGTCTTTCTGGTTTCCCTGGAGGCCACCTTACTACCTAGTCAGGAGGTTTCATTTCCACTTATCCCCACGTACAGGGACACAGGAAAACGTAATTAAAATGATGGAGAATTGCTGATATCTTCGATGTATTTACGTTGGATATATGATGTCAAAGGTTTAATAGAGAGAAAGAGGAAATGGACGACAAGGCCGTAGCTTCCTGGGTTCGAAGGGCCGCGATTCCGCCTCGGACATAGATGTGTGTTCGTGATGTCCTTACGTATTCTCCCTACAGAAAACCCCAAAGATAAAAAATCACAGTGGTCGTTATATGACCTAGTAGTTAAAAAGAGACATTAAAAATATATACAAAAAACAACAACTTCCAGTTGTCAAAGAAAATTTCACATATTTGAATTCGATCAATGTTGCCTAATAAAACCTAAGGACTTTATTTCCTGGGCAAAATAGTATTATAAACGGAAATTTATTTAATCCAAATGAAATTTTCTACATATGGTCAGCTAATCTGATTATTATTTATTACTTAATATTCAACTTTCAGAGATTTCCTACAATATTGCAATGATATTCATTGTAGCCAATATATTTTATTCACACTTTCTTATTTCGTTGGTAAAATAAACATATTTATTAAACTGAGTACCACTGAATTTATGAATGTTCTTTAATTACAATATTTCCATAGTTTTTTAAGCTGAGGAACAGTGACGGAATATAATTAGCCTAATATTGAGTTAAGACTTACAACATTTACTGTATTTTTTACATTCTCGAATGCGCAGCATACTACAGAAACAATGATATCAAGTAAAAATTGTATTTAGGGTTTTGAAGGAAAATTTGGCTTTGGAATCCTGAAGTCCAAAATATTTTTCAAAAAGACTCTAAGAACATGTTTTTTAGACTGGTTGCAGGAAAAGGACCTGTGTACGCATGGTACCGCAAAAAATTAAAATATTGTTGGACTTCTAAATCAATGTATTCTTTTCAAAATTGATATTATACTAGTAAAGTTCATTGGGATTCTGAATCCAATGAGAATCCAATATTTCTGGAGGGTATGTTATATTATGCTCATATTGCAGCATTGAAACTTCTGAAAACGAACTCTTTCTTTTTTACTTTTACACTCTATCTGAATACACTATACCGTTATTATAAATACTGTAGTAAATGTCACCTTTTATTAAATATCTCTGGGATTTTTTCTTAACGGTACAATTACTTAGAATTCCTGTTTCAAATTTCCTCATGAACTCTGACTTCTTCTTCTCGGTATAACTAATTTACAAACGAAGTTATAAAAATTGTATAAATGTTTTCCAAATTTAGAAAATTGCTTTGCAGTGAAAGTTACACAAAATTTTCCGTGAACGCATAATCTAAATTTTCTCATATATTGATCAATTGCACTTTCTTCTCATGAGTAGAAAGTTACGTAATGCTGCCGCGAAAAGCGGGCGAACAACGCAGAAAAACGCATATTACACGGCTCTGGTTACGAAAAATTGGATAAATCAAGTTGCTAAATTTAGAAAAAAAAAAACTCAAACGCGTGATGTAACCAGAACCAATTTTTGGGTCTTTGATACCGAAAAATCTAAACTAAAAGCGTTAAATGGCTAAACCGTTCACCAGATTTTTTCCAAAATTGGCATTTCCCAATCGATCTGGCTGATGGCGTGTCCTGTGGAATTCAAAACCGATATTTCAATTTTGGAGAGTACAGTGAAGCCCCTGGGACATTTTCCAAATTTTAAAAAAAATATCTCCATAGTTTTTTATTACATTTTATGGTTGGATAATGGGAAGTGCATTTAAGAGAATATTGCAGGTCTCATGATAGTTGAAAACTGATTTTTCGTAAGTATTCCTACAAGTAAAATATTGAAATTTGAGATTTTTCCTTTGATGAAAATTTCTTCTTAAAGTATAGCAGATTTTTAAATAAGATCATGTGCAATTTTGAAACTTTTAGTATTTTCCTGCATGTTTCCGTGAAATACGGGTGAGAAAGTACATGCGCTGTTTTAGCATCACTAGTATTCTTAAACCGCCTACTTCTAGACATTAGCTCTCTGAATAATTGCAGTCCCTTTTCAGTTTTATTATGACAATGTAGCAATTGAAGGACGCATTAGAAGAGTAAAATATTGCACTATCTTTCTATAGAGAATCGTCTGCATTCTATTAAAATATAATTATATTATACTAATATATTTAATATTCTATATTATACATTTTTATATTATATTATATATCACAGCATATTTAAACTTAAAAGATTGACCTCTGAAAACGAAAAAATTTATTAAATGATTATGTTCTATTTAGCATAGGTTTTATTATATTTAACTACTTTTCTAAGTGGCAACTGAAACGGAAACCGCTTTAGCCGAATGGTTAACGTCATAGGTACGCTGTCAGCTTGCTAACGTTGTGAGTTCGAATCCAGACGGTGATTTTTTCCTTCTGTTATGGTGTGATTTCAGTAGTAATATGTCCAATATTTTGTAATTAATAGTAATTTCTTGAAAAGACTTTACGGGCCGTAAAAGGGCCAGTTTTATCGTCCAGTACGACGACCAGAAGCCTCCGTTCTGTACCCGACCGGAGGCGCGCGCTGGTCGTCTTATTTTCAAGAAATCTATATATTTTTGAAAATTGAAAAAGTTAACTTTTCAAAACTACAAAATTGAAAAAATAGAGATCTTACTGGCTGGAAAAACTCTTTTCCCAATTCATGTAATGTATAATATTACGGAGCAGTGACATTAGAGAAGAAAGTATGTGCTGTTGTAGTACAACTACTTCGTTGTTTACATTATAAGCATTATAATTTCTTTAAGAAGCAATCAATCAAGTATTTGCAGATAATTAAAATATTGTTAGCATTCTATCATTCAAGTTTAGGTTACAAGTTTTCATGAATAACGAATGCAAATTTGTCCGGAAATTCTCTTAGTTGTGTTAATTGGTTTTAAAAGTCACATAGTTACTTCCTTAATACTACGCGGTTCTGTATTTCAGACTGGTGTTTCACGTGACGAGTTGGCGTTCAGTCTTATCGCGTAATGCGGGAGATCACCTGAAGCTATGGAGGAAGATAGCAGTTCGCAGGATAGAAGCTATCATGAGCCCTACACAAAAGACATTCGAATCGGGAATATTTCTAACTAGAATCAACTATAGAATACTATCGCGTTGATGATTCCACATTCTTATCAAGAATGAGTTTGCTGTAACCTAAAGTAAATGTTGTACATCATAAGAACAATAAATTTCCAAGATAGAATTCATTCTAATAACACCCTCATCGGTACCAAAGGTACTCTGGTGATAGCTCCGTGGATTAAACGCGTAGTAGATAGAGGAATGGACGCCAGATCAAATCCTGCCGAATATGTATTTTTACCCGATGCCTGGAACACATTAATCATTATCATCACGAGAGACATTCCAAAAATTCCAGGCAAGCGAGTGAACAATTTTGTTTTTGTAAACGATAATGTGATTATATTAAGATTGTGTGCCGGCATCTTGTATTCCAAGCAATGTGACGAAACGAAATTTGGAAGAGATAGCTAAAATATTAACAGTGTCTCAATTGGAATATCATTATCATATTTTTATGTAATCGTTAGAAATAATATGAAAAAGTCTGTACCAAGTTGTATAATCACTAGTAATTTACATATTTAACAGTTCTAGAGATAATCAGAATCCTTAAAAGTCTGTGGGTTTATTATAAAATTTTGCAATAAAGGTACTTTCTTCGTTCTTTATTAATTGAGAAAGGAATATGTCTCTTTACACGTTTCTAAAAGTTCTTTAGAGACTATTACGAACTCATTAAAATTACCATTTTGTTTTTCCAGGTTTTTGTGATAAATGCTAAGAGAACGCATCCTCTTTTAATTGTTTGTAACAATTAATAATTTTATTTCTTTTATGGTCTTCTTAAAATTTTTAATGTAAGTCTTCGGTAGGTGGAGCCACATTTCCAAATGTATTAACTCCAAAACATAATAAAGTACGATTTGACGTGGTCATGTGAAAGAAATCAATATTTTTTATTATTATCTCCATTTTTGAATAAATGTTTTTAATTTGGCTTATCTTTGGTGCGGGGTAGACTAAGTGGCGAGTATCTTAATCAGTCCTAATTTACAAAGAAAATAAGGAATTTTAATTATTTAGTTATATCCACGATTGTCACATGTTTGTGTAGGTGATCCAATGCACAAATCACCTGTTATTTAGTCTCACTATAGGAAAACAAGGAGGTAAAGTGAATTCCTGATCTCAAAATGTCTGGGATAAAGTCGTTCTTTAAATCTAAATATTAAATTCATTAAAATTCATAAATATGATAACGGAGTTAGATAAATAAATATATTATCACATGTATTGTTAAAAACATCATTGCCCTAATATTACATTTTCCAGAAATTGTACTGCTTGAGAACGAATATGTTTAGAGAATATGATTTCTATTATTAGTCTTAAATGTTACTCTCAGAGAAAATGGAGAAATTACAGAACAAATACTTCGTATTCGTAGATACACAAAGCTTGTGATTACTGAAAGACCAATAACTCTCTCTGTAGCTGAAATCGTTTGACATCGGAATTTAAATCGGAGGTATTGAGGATCGAGTTCTGCGCGATGCCTTTTTTCTTCTGTTTCGCGTTCTGTTTTACCTAAGTCTGAGAATTACGATAAGAATGTTTAGCGGAAAATACGTGTATTTATTTATTATTGAGGTGATCTTGCTGAACTTTTTTATACTAATGTAATTATTTGATACCGCCTAATTACAAATATTTATACAATGTGTATTTATTTATATTTAGTTAGTAAGAATTTAACTCAACTCGGTTGCAATTAAGATAGTGAACATTTGACATACATTTTGCATTCATTTCCAAAAAGTTTGTCAACTCTGTCACTTTGCGGAAATGAAATATGAGGGAAATGTTTATCCCGTTCGTTAGTGATATCCATAATGTGACCTGATAACCGTATTAATTGAGTACTAAAGATGTAATTCCCTTCGGACAGGAATCAAACCCGCATCGTTCGATTTACGACCGGTTGCTTCGACCACTGAGCCTGAAAAGATGCGTTTTACAGTTGTTCTGGGCCGTATTCCCACGCATTTGATATTTGTCACCACAATATCATTTACGTAAGTCAATATGCGAGGAAAGGTTTTGGACCTTTATAATTGATATCGTTGTGACTTTTACACAACAAAGTCAAAAGGCTCCAGATTGTGACAAATTACACGTTTTTTCTTGATTAGATAAATACATTCATATTTTGCAATATGAACTACTATAAAAATAACTCAATTCTGAAATGACAACTGCAATGCAGAAAATTTCAGTACTGTTTTTTGCATCTCACCTTTGAACTGCTGCACACGTTTAGATGGATTTTGAACTATGATAATTCGTTATCTCAGCACAAAACAAAACTTGTACTTCTCGTTTTTACTTTTTCGTATACGCACGAATATACGTAGTATACGTAGTATATTCGTATGTGACGTATATACGTAGTATATTCGTGCGTATATGTAGTATAGAGAAAGTTTTGTAATACAGCGGAAAATCGATTTCGCGATTAAACGGTACACGTTTTGGAGTCGAAAAGGTTTTATCTAAACCGTCCGTCCATCCAGTCTGTGATCATCTCACTAGCGCCTAAACTCACGTGCACGATCCTTTCCAAATTGAAGAAACCCTGTTTTGGCTGTAGTTGAAGCTTGGAAATCTTGAAAAATCTTTGAAATTTGGGTACTTTACATGAAGCCTTTCGGACATTTCAAATTTTCAAAACGGTTCCTAATTTTCTGGTAAGAATAGAGTAAAATACACTTAGAAGGATGACATAGTTCCACAATTTCTCATGGTTAACTCTGAATTTTCGAAAATTTTAAAGTTTGAAAATTTTAGCGTCTTCCCACAACTACAAAATTGAAAAACAGATTTGTTCAAATGAAATTTGCTGTCGATAATTGTTCTTGCATAACAATCATGTAGGCTTTCAGAAATGATGGCATTTTTCGTGCAAAAGTGCAAGTAATATTTATAATTTTAAAGAATGGTTTAAATGTAAACTGCAATGAAAGAGTTTTTCTTTTCTTACTATTAAAACGTTTCAAAACCGATTTTTCGGGAAATCGTACTTTTACTGTTTCTTTTCGTTGTAAGCAACATTCCTGTCTTCAGCTAGCAAAACTCAACAAGTATCACTCGTCAACACATCCTAATATGTAAAACATTGTATAAGTGACTGCGGGGAGTGATGTCATGTAGTTCAGGTGTTTGTTTGAAGAACTGGAAGACTCGAGTTCACGTCCTGGCCTGTTCATGTAACTTTTTATTTTTGTCAATGTGTGAGATTTTAATTAATACTTTTCCTTTTCAATAATTTAAGGTATGCATTTACGGTTGTCGTTTGAGAGTTTTCAAAAACGAATGAAGTGGTAATAGTGTAACATTTGTTATATATTAAGAAAACATTACCAATAACACGAGAAAATAAGAGTAGTTTTTTATATAAATGTGAGTAGATGAACAAAAAGATAATAACTGCGTAATGATAGGTGATTTTTCTTGAAGTCACAAATGTTTCAGATTCTAGTAATTACTTGCAGCAAAATGAATTCTGAATGTCGGGCCGTGTCGAAAACTTGTTCAGCCCAACGTTATCACGTCCAATAATCCTACCTTGGGCAGAGGCTAATATGGCTGAGCGTCAGGCTGTGAGCCGAAGGCCTGCACGCAAAAATTACATAGTACTGAACTAAACACTTTATGAATGTTCCATATAATGAACGGCGTAAATTTCTTTGGCTTTCTTATTGTCTCTAGAGGTAATTTATTTAATATTTTAAATTGCAGAAGTGCGGAAAAGCAATGAGTTTGGAAGACAAAACCGTAAGATTCTTAATTGAGTAAGTTCACGGAAATGCTTACGTACGTCTGTAAGCAGAAAACGTTAGTGATACAATATGAACGCGTGTTCAAATCCTGTAAGATACGCCAAGGGTTTTTACTTGACGAGCAATGAAAATAAATTCCTAATAACGATGTCGAGATTTGTTCTAAACATTCCTTTTCTTGCAAGAAGATACCATTACAAACTGTGGAATGAATTTGATGTACTGATTACTACATGCTTACTGATCATTCACTACTCCATATTTTCCTGTTCATAGGCATAGGGTTTGGATTTTACATTAGAACGTTCGTTTCTTCCCTCAACCTTAATATTAGAGTGTTAAGGTCCTTTGTAATTAATCTATATTTATTTAAAACTCTGTTCTTTTGTCAAGTTTTCTAGCTGAAATTTTTCTTGTTTTTAAAATGAAGAAATGCTATAATTTCATGCTACCAAAATATGAAGAACTAGAGGTGCCACAGAATGGGACAGACTTTCTCGTAGCAAATGTTTGTACTTTGTGTGGACTGGTTTGGCACTGCAGCCATAAGGTTCTTGCCGTTCTCTTGCCAGTTGACATCTATCGCCGCACAAAATACATTTTTTGGCATTTTCAACTTTTCGGTTCAAAATACCTTTTTCACAGGAATCTACGAGCTTTTTAAAACCTTCTTAAAGTCATTTGAAGCACTTCTACCTACAAGTTAACAATCTATACAAATCTATTCAAATGCTCATATTAACAGCGTGAGGTATTTCAAAAAAATTACATTTGTGTAATTTTTAAAAAACAATAGAATAAAGCAATGCTTCGTTTATGTCATCGGATAGGCTGCATTTGCATTACCTCAACCAAAATTTAAAGAAAAATTTGGATGTTTTTGAGAAAATCTGTTTATGTAAATTTTAAAATTGCAAAATATTGCACGCCATATTGTCCGAAATCAACTAAACTCTAAAAAATTGCATGACTCATTAAAAGATCTAATTATAAGCAACACATCACAGCAAAACTCATCTTTAATTTTAGTTGTAGTAAAACGCCGCAAAATATTCAAATTTTTAAATTTAAAAATTCGGAGTTAACTGTGAAAATTGGACATATCTCTACCTTATAAGCGCATTTTACTATAGAGTAAACAGTCCTTACCAGAAATTTAGAAATTTATTGTTGAAAAAAATTTAAAATGTCCGGAAGGCTAACTTCAAAAAATTAATGAATGTTTTTCAAAATCGTACAGCTTCAGCTAGGCGAAACGACAGGGGTTTCTTCAATTTGGAAAATCGTATGCATGGTTTAGGCGCTAGGAGTTGTATCAGACGGACAGATGGACGTTTTGTTTCCACTGGTTTTTTGGCATCACGGATCCACAAACAGGGATTCTGGCTGCACCGCGTGTTAGACGATTTTTTTTAATTTAGCAATTGGATTTATCCACTTTTTCGTCATCAGGGCTTGGCAATGATTTTTTTCTACCGAAAATATGGCATTTTTTCGCGTAGCATTACGTAACTTTCTCTATATTCTACGTATATACGTAGGTATATGAGAAATGCATGAAGTGTTTGTTAACATGCGTCACGCAGATAAATTTTACGAATGAGTTAGTGATAGTTGAAAAATAATTCTTGGCGAAACTAGTGTATTTATATAATAAATATTCGATTATTAGTTGAAGTAAATATGTTTATCGTGCCCATTTGCTAACATTATGAAAGGCTACATTGTTGAGAATGATATTGATTAATAAACAAGTCCATTATTAAATATCTCTTCTCAGTCATTCATTCAAGAGTATGCTATAACCATTTTACTAAACCATCCCAAACCGCGGATCCAAAATAAAAGACCTCCAGGGTCACGTGCCCTCTTCATCCTAGAAAATATCTATTTCTCTCTCTATAATGAACTAGTGGTGTAAACTAGTAATGAAGATTATTTTATTTATATACATTATTCATCAGAAACTGTTTCACTCCCTTTAACTTGACGTTGAAATACTTGTTACATTATTTTAGGAGACACCTAATAAGTCATGCAAGACTGGTAAAACAAATGTTGAAATGTTTGATTAGTACATAATCCAAAATAACTAAAATGTTGGTGGATACTGTCAGACTTGAGAACGCATGCAAATCCTTTTTGAATTCATCTTGCAAGCGACGCTTTTGGAGTCACATCAATGAAAAATAGGTAGAAAATAATAATTTTTTGTATCTGTAACATTTAATCCAGAAATTAATAAAACATAAAAATGGAGACCAAAATAAATAACAAAGTCAAGACACATATTAGGAAATCTCAATATGATCTAGAACAGAAATAGGTATATTTCCAGTAGGAAAGGAATTTAAATATATCGGAGTGATGATTACAGCAGGGTTATCTAATAATATTGACTTTATTAAAAAATAAGCTAGGGAAGGCCAATTATTATTAGACTTCATAATATTTTATAAAACAAAAATTTTCGAAAGAAAACTAAGAGACAATATACAAGACAATGGTGGAGAGCTGTGTTACGTATGAATCGGAAATTAGAATTAAAAAAGGATGCAATAAACTCGGTTAAATGCTATGAAAATGAATTTGGAGACGATGTTGTCAGTATACTGTTTGATAGAATACTAAACGAAGAGATTAGACAGATAATAATGATTGAGAGACAAGTGATCGAAAATGTAGAATCCAAAACAACTCCAATGGTATGCTGCAGAATGGCGCAGGACAGAATATCAAAAATTATCTTTAAGTGAATCCTCTGAAAGAAGAAACGAGGAAGGCCAAGGGAAATCTTGTAAGCACGTCATGATCTGATAAATGAAGAGCAGAAGAATATAAGATGCCTGACGGAATAAAAAAACATTGCGTGTAGATTGCGAAAAACGGTCATTAGAACTGTAAATACTCGCTTAAGAATTCACACAATTACCTTAAACCCGAAGTGAAAGATACCGGATGAAGAAGCCTTGTTATTATGTGCTGGCACAGAAGGGGGCAAGATCTGTTAAGATCTTGCCGGAATACCAAACCAAAACCAAAGTTACGTTCTTATTTGAAAGATTAAATGAAAAACAAAGAAAATTTGATTATTTTCAGAGGGAGTCCTTTAGTTAACAACATCAGGTATTACTTCATTTTGGTATTTATGATATTTGTAAACTTGTCCATTTATCGGCATGATCGCTTTTTCAATGGGAACAACTATTCTTCCGAATTGACAGGTCGAAAAGTAAATATTGTATTTAGGTAAAAAAAAGATGATTGAATTATGTTTTCGAAAAATTGACGGGACTGAAATGAAAAGAGAAAACTAGCACAAATAGTAAATTCACATTTCTTGTATGTTGCACCAATGAATAATGTCAATTCCACAATTAAAATCTATTTTCGATCCACCAATAATATATGTGGGGTCTCTTAACCTGGAAATCTTCGCTTTAGCGGCGATAACATAATTCACCGGAAAGTGTTCGGCAGTTTATCGACGAATGACAGAAAATGTAATTACAATAGCCAGTAGGACTTCTGATGCAGCATTCCAAAGCCAGATTTTTTAAAACTCCAGACATTTGTTCATCATTTCTCTCATGGTATAAATATGTATTCTCAAGTTAATGTTGAAATATCTAGTATCACTTTCGGAATCCTAAGTAAAAGGGAACGCAATGGTGACCTCTGAAGATTTGGTTACGAACCTAACAGCGATAGCGCACATTTCTCCTTCTTCCGACCTCAGATAAGTGGTCGCCGAAGTGTATGACCAAATGCCAATGAATTATAAATTTTAGTTATTTCGTTATTATTTAGATTTTCTTGTAAAATCGTCTCTGCGTGAGATATACTATATACGAACACAAACTATCAATCATCGGGCAGTACATTTTAAAACGTTACATTGTAATATAGTAGCAATGCGTTTCAACAATAAATATTGTAGTTATAGTTTGAAACTAAATCCTTTAATTCATATTATAGTAATTTTAATTAAATTACTTTATAAATATTAATAACTTAAATGAAATTTTTCCCAATAAAAAATTATTTGCTTATTTTGTTTACAATATTTATTAACAATTCATTAAAAATTATAAATATACAGTAACATTACTGAAGATGCGTTAGTATATCTAATAAATTGGCAATTTGTATGAAATGTAAAAATGTATGAAAATAGAAATTTTATTTTGCAACAATATTTTACAGAAGAGGATCCCTATTCATTTTCTAACGATTATCGTGACACAGATTTCGAAGTTTGGATAACATTTTTAAAACATTATTAACAATTACAATTTTGAAATAATTTATGACAGGAGAATTTAGTGATTCTTAATGGATTAGCAAGTAAAACCGTGTTTGCATAGGTCTGCTTATCTAGAAGAAGGGTAACATTCCGATGAGGTAAAAAACTTTTGTGTGCATTGCTCGTTCTCGAAAATAACAATATCGTAATGTAAAATATACCTGCTATAATACATAAATATATTAATTTCATTGGTGTTGGATTGAAATCACATAAATTACATGTGCAATATATTGATACAGTTTGTGTGTATGTGTGAGTGTGTGTGTGTGTGTGTGTGTGTGTGTGTGTGTGTGTGTGTGTGTGTTCCTCCAATGTTCACGCAATAGTCAAAAGCTGTGTTTCTACCTTGAGAAACATTAAGATATAAAATGTTATATCAGAGTCATATGTCGTTTTTAATTCTCACGCAAAAATCTCAAAGCAGGTATCACATATGATTTTTAATATTTGCGGTAAAGAACTCCATGTAAAATGCAATCACCAACGTTAGATTGAAGAGGTAACTACCAGATCCCTAAAAACAAAAGATCAAAATCATTCATTTGCTTACAGCTGCACTCCTACTAATCATAATGTCTGCAGTAGAAAACTTTCATTTAATTAAAATGAACTTTAAATACTACAAGTTTATTTAGTATTTTACATATCAAACTATTTTATTACAATATTAATGTCCATGACCATATAGTATTTTTTAATTGGGGTCATCTGAGAAATTGATGATGAAGTATTTCACAACTGAAAGCTGTTTTCCGAGACGTGTTTCTAGAACTGACTTAAAACGTATTTTTGCTATTAATTTTTCTAATAAAATAACTAGGTTAGACAATGCATACAATGCAAATTATTTGCATTTCATATTAAATATTACAATAATAAACAACGAATTGTAGACATGGAGCTTAATAGTCGTTGTCCAGTGTTATTTTTTGCAAAAAAAACGTTTTATAACAGTTTTAAAATATTTTTTTACTGGCAAATTGCATGCCTTTATTTATGTAATTAAATGTATATACAAAAATTTATGTAAAACTGTTGGTTGGTTTAATATTTATATTCAAATATTTACTATAATATAACTCGCCATCACCGCCATTTTGTAATGTTCAAGATGAATAGTCCTGCCTCCCTGAAGCGAAGCTAAAGCGGATTGGTCAGCCTGATCCCGCAGGGCGCGGGGCAGGGTCGGAAAACTCTGGTAAAGTTCGGCTCAGGACATCGCCCATTTTGTGCAAGCGAGGGTACATCGTACATTTTCAATGGAGTACAGAGTTTTATTTGAAATGGAAAACTGTATTAAAAGTGTTTTCTTTTCATTTACTATTTTTTTATCACGGAAGCAATTTGAAACATCTGATAGTGTACTATTTACGGTTTCTTTATTGCAAAGAATATACTATCATCAGCAAAGAGAAGTGTTTTTCCGTTTCCTGAACTGTCGAGGGCACGTGTACGTATAGCAGGAAGATAATAGGGGCCTAAAATCGATCCGTGAGGACCCTACGCAATTGGCAAAGAGTCAGAAAGGTGTGTTCATACTGTGTGTGTACATATATTCAGTAGATGCATGTAAAACGGTAGCTGAGATTTTGACGAGTTTGGAAGGAGCGGGCAAAGGATCGTGTCCCATCGGCTACAATGCGTTAATTTCCGTGTCACATTGTGCACTTGCACACTGCACATTGTGCATTGTGCACATAAGTCACTTTTCACAACGAAAAGCAGCTTTTTAACTGAATTTATTTTCAGGACGCAGAACCACTGAACGTTGGAACGATGTTCGCGGGATTCTAGTAAAGAAGGCCGTATCTGCACTCAGTTTAATAGAAGTTGAATTTAAGCGAGGGGGGTGAAGACTCGCCTTTTCTCAATGTCTACACCCCGGAGCTACCACAGAAAGACTCTCTAAACCTATGCCCGTCTTGTTCTGGATCCACGGAGGTGGATTTACTTCTGGATCTGGAAATCAAAATGTTTATGGTCCAGACTTTCTTGTCGCTGAAGATGTGGTGTTAGTGACCATAAATTATCGATTGTCTGTCTTGGGTAAGTATGAAGAACATAGGTTGGTATAAGTTTATTTTCCAAAGGAAACTGAGCAGCTGATTATAACTATTTTGATAAGCTGAATTAAAATCTGCAAATAATTCTTTGTATCAAGCAACTCTCTTTAAACAGAATTAAGGGAATTTTTATTTTAGAGAAATTTCTTGTGTTTGAACTGTCGTGTGCACATAGCGAAAGTTAACCCTTTCAAGAAATGTAATTGTCTCTGAAACCACGTGCTCTACTGTCGATGTTTGCTTAGCTAAACCAAGCAATTTTTAACAATTTTATGGCTAATTTCAGATTGTAGAATCTGCTTCAATGTAATACGATTATTTCAGATAGTGTGATCGCGTTAATTTTAAGAAATCCAGCTGCTGGGCCAGGAATGGCCTAAATCTAAATGCGCGCCAAGCACTGCTGGTTAATTTTAGCATATCGTTGAGATGTGATTTTCCGCGGTTTTCAAGTTTTTTGTAGTAAAGTTGTTTGTTATTTATTATTGTTTATAGTTTTTAGCATAAAATACTCCATTTATACTTCAATGAGGTTAATTTATATTTGAAAGAGAGTGATCAGGAATTAGTATATATTCGTAAATATTTTTTGTTCAGTGAAATGTAATTTAAGAATGTCTAGCTAAACATTCTTAAACAAAGATGATCAAGCAAACACATTTAGTTTCCTGAATATTGATGAAATTTAGGCTATGAAATATTTGAATAATTTATCTTGGCACATTTGCTCAGTGTTTACCTATTACTTGCATAACATACGTTTTATAATCCATATTTGTTACTAGTGGTGTCTTCGTTCATGTTTATTGTTATGTTTAATGTTAATTGTTAAAATTTGAGTATCCACGCGCTTTAAAGCCTGGAGCGAATAGGAATTTAAATAATTCTTGTATCATTGACGAGAATTATGATGCGGTGTTGGATTCTGATATAGAGAGGATTCGGGTGCTTACGGCGCGACGCCAGTAACGCAACCAATGTACTTCTAGCAGCCCTGGTCTCATTTCCCAATATTGTTTTTCTCAATCAGCGATTGTAATATTTTAGTTTATTGAATGTGATTGTATATCATATATTGCACAATACTATGCTACTGGAGAAACGACGCCGACCAACGTCGCCTTTCGGGGAATTTTCCCTTCCAGATATCTTCCATATTTACCACCATCTCAGTCATCACTTGTAAAATTGTTTATAGAGAAGATAGAGTAAGAAGGGACCAGTTTGATAGGTCGGAACAAAAGAAAGTCACGCTAGACGATTGCATTGCAAGAGGTTGTGTCGAAGACATTTACAGTTAGCTTCATCTGCAGACGATCTAATTCACTAATTGAGCAGATGCTAAAGGGAAATTTTAAATGAACCTAGATACCAAATTATTACATCGTCACAAGACATTGCGGCAGATTTATGAAGCACTTCTTTTAAATATTGCATCTTATACACATTCATAGCGTTATTGAGAAACGTTCAGAAAGTTTCTCAACACTACTCGCTCTCCATGCAACATGGCGTTCAGGAACTGAACAGGCTTTTCAAACGAAGTGCCCCTGCTGTGGCCACGTAGTACGTGACGCAAACTGGTGGTGCGCAAAATGAGCAAAATTCGGTGTGCCGGAGGAACTCACCCATGCATTTTCACCATGGAGTAGATGCACATAACCTGCAGTCATACTGCGATTTTTATATTGCTGCGTTTGACATTTGATCAGCTGTTACGGTGTAATATACTTACTTTGCAACCGGATTTTTCCACTTTTTATTTTCACGTATACGTAATATAGGGAAAGTTATATACGTAATATAGGGGAGTAATACACGTAATACAGGGAAAGTGATGTAATGCTCCGCGAAAAAGCAGCGTATTTTTGGCGGAAAAAATTGATTGCCGGGCTCTGGTAACGAACAAGTCCATAAAACATGTTACTAAATTAAGAAAAATCTCAACACGTGTGACCAGAATTTTGAAAATTTTAGCATTATTCGCAAAATGGCGTGTACAATATTTGCTATTTAAAAATATAAAACGATTTTGTCAAAACTGCTCCAAATTCTTTTCTTTAAATTTTGCAGTGTTAGTGCTAAACTAACTCTATACGATGCCATAAACGTCGTATTGTTTTATTTTTTGTTATTTCAAATGTACAAAATATAATTTTTTGACTTGTCTCTAACGTCAGGTACGTTTACAATAGACGTCATTTCTTCACACATATATTTAGGAGTACATGTTATTTAAATCATGTCATATACAGTTTCTCAAAAAACGCAAGTTTTCTCAAAATTAGCCTGTAAGTCCGTATTTTCAGAAATGCTGAACGCCATTTTCTGAAAAATAACTCCAAATGTTTTCTTCCAGACTTTTCCAATGGATAATGCTAATTGTACTGTTTAAGATGACGTAAAATATATTTGTATTTTGATTTTTCAAAAATTAAACATTTGTAATTTTTTTTAAATATCTCTCACGCCATTAATATGCAGATTGCCATCGATTTGTATACTTTATTGCATTTGTGAGTGAAAGTGCTTCAAATGACATTAATGATGTGTTTAGAAAACTCACTAAATTCTTGTAGAAAAAGCTTCATATTTCGAATTACAGAAATGGTTAATCTTAATCTTAATCCATTTTCTTAAAAACGGCTTCAAATTTTTTAATGAAAGTTTCTATTTAGGTTCTACTCTTCTTTAATACTCTTGAAGTAATATTTCCGTTGTACTATTAGGAAACCGAGAAGTTGAGAGAATGTAACAAAAATGTACATTGGGCGACGATAGATGGCAGCTAGCAAGAGGATGGGGAAAGTCCTTAAAGTCAAACCATACAAGTGAATTATAAAAGTTTACTAAGAGAAAGTGTGTGCCATTATGTAGCATCTCAAGTTACTTTCTCGTATACATACGTACGAACGGAGTAATATACGTAGTATGGAGTAAGTGTAATGTTGCAGAAAATCGATTTTTCGTTTTAAATGGAAATACTCGTTTTGGCGTCCACCGATACCGAAAAAGTGTTTATTTTTCAAAACGTCCGTCCGTCCGTCCGTCCGTCCGTCTGTCTGTCCTTCTGTCTCTCCGTCCGCCTGATCCCACTGGAAACATAGGTCCAAGTAGCTCGATTCTTGTGATTAAGTGCCTGCCACCATGAAATAAAAAGTTGCGAAAACCATTCTATTAATGACGAAGAAACCATTGCAGTTATATTAACAAATGACTGATATGACAAATATATACCGCGGATTTAACCGCTAACATCATTTTTGTTTTCTCGTATTATAATAATAATAGTAATAATAATAATAATAATAATAATAATGGTGAGGCTCAGGCCGTAAGGCCTCGTTTCTTCTGCCTAACCACTTAATGCTTACATTTACATAATTACAATTTCACTGGGCGGAAAGAGTGATAACTGACACTTCACGTTACTTGGCGGAAATTGCAACGATCGTATACAAACGGAAGTGAGCTACACACGCATATATATAACTAATGAAACATAAAGAGGAATGCATTTTCATTGTCAATTGTCTGATTCTAAAGCTAGTCTTGAAATAGACCCTATATTTCTTATTTTCAAGAAAGTTAAGTGGTAAAATAATTAATTTTACTTCGTAAATGTCAGAAATTCTCGTATACCCGAGTGCCTCTATTGTGAACATATTAAAAGAAAAAGGAGGGCAGATTTTACATTTATATCTGGAATGCCAGACTAAGGACCATCCCTGCATACGCCTTAAGCGATCGAGTAAACCCAAGAAAACCTTAATCAGGATGGCGGCTTAGGGTCGTAATACTAGTGAAAGTGAAGAAAATAGGAAGGTTAAAGGAAACGTGTAAAGACAGAAGGAAAGTACAGGGAGTTAGAATGAATTAGGAAAACTGGGGAAAGTGTGTGAGTGTGAGTGTGTGGGGGGAAAGATGATAATATGAATATAACATGTCATGTACATGGATGCAGTTTTCCTCGTTCAACGCAGTTAATAATAATAATAATAATAATAATAATAATAATAATAATAATAATAATAATAATAATAATAATTAATGCTTTTATTGATATGGCGAGGCTCAGGCCATCAGGCCCGCTCTTCCGCCTAACCACATGTCATATGTATATAAAGAACAAACATGTAGTATAATATAGAAATGTAAAAATATATTTAAGTTGTAAGTAGTTAGTAGAAACCAAGTATAATTTAAGTGCAGCTTTTAAAAAGATGAATGAAATATTAAAATAGACACAGAAATGCGGCAAATTTTGTTTGACGAATTATAAATTCATAGACGGAAAGTTAAGACAATTTGAGTTGAATAGCATTGCTCCATTGCTACGTGGTAGCCTGGTATTCACCCCGAGCGACTGTACTCTTTTAATACAGAAACACACCACCTCACTCGCCGCTCGACCCTGGAGGAAAACCTGCTAATCGGGGAAAACCCACCAGGCAGGCTACAATAATAAACGGCGCTAAAACGAAGTAACAGGTCTTTGGGATGTTTTCTTCAGCTGCTGACCATCCTGCATGGGATCGTCTTCTTGCTCTAATCCACCTCTGCTCCTATGGTTGAAGTACATTTTCGGCAGTATCAATCAAATCGCAAAAAAATACATTTTCAACAAAGTACATTACGGTTATTTCTAAACATATTAGTCACTTTTTTAGCATTCCTAAAAGGAGGTAAAACTGACATTGGATTAGACACCCGAATATCTACAGTGATGTAAATTGTATAATGATATATTCTATTTTGTAAAAAAGTCATTCAGGTGTTTCTTAAAAGACGTTAATGAGGAGCAGTTTTTAATGTTGAAAGGCAATTTATTCCACTCTCGGGCTACTGTAATTGCGAATGATTTATTGTAGTAGTTTGTTTTACTTTTTGGAATACAGAGTAACTGAGATTTCTGAAATCTAGAGGATTTAAGATATACGAAATAATTTGTTAAGTATGACGGGGAATCCATTTTTAGCATCTTAAATAAAAGGCAAAGGCTGTGATACAAACGCTCATCCTTAGTGTTAGTATTTTGTTCACTTTATAACCTCTGGAGATATCGTATTTTTTTATATTATGAATGAAACGAATACATTTGAGCTCTTTTGCAGAGTTTGGCTGAGTGAATCTTTAAATTGTGCTACAATATCACCGTAGTCGAAATGAGGGACACACAGATTTTACTAACATTTCCTTCGTATTTGTAGAGACATTTGTCGATATCTAGATTTAAGATAGAAACTTAGTAGGCGCATTCAGATCTAGTATCATTAGATATGACATTGCTGTAACAGTCAAAGTATTTAGAATGAGACGAGAGGAACATTCCCTATAAGCACATCAGGAACGGATAAACATTCAAGTTTCTTGTGCATTTGGGAAGAGTCAATTATTATGGTTTATGATTTTGTAGGGTTTAAATTGAATCCGTTTCTCGCTGACCATTTGACTATAGAAGAGGGCTCAGTATTTAATTTATGTATTAGCATTGCTACCTGTGACGGTTTCCCGGAGATGTAAATTTGCTGGTCATCCACATGTCTAGCATATGACTATATTCCTAAGTTCGCGTGATAGTCATTCACATAAATTAAGAACAGCGGCCCTAACACGGATCCCTTAGGTACTCCGCGGTGGAGAAGTTTTGGATCGGAGATCGTCAACTACTATAATTTGTTTCCTATTGTAGAGATAGTTTGCAATCCAAGAGATAGTGGAGTCAGAGAAATTTAGATTTTGCATTTAGCAATTAGTATATCGTAATCTACAGAGTCGAAAGCTTTATTAAAATCTAAAAGTGTTAATACAGTTACGAGACCATCGTCTAGCGCTACCCGTATATCTTCAGTTACTTTCAGTAAAGCTGTTTGGGTGCTTCTACTTCCTCTAAAGCCGGATTGAAAGTTAATTTTGTTGGTTGAAGTCTGAAGATAATCTGTAACAGAAAAAGAAACAAAGCAGTCAGATCAACAAGATAAATACAGCGTAGCTAGAAACGATTATACAGTGCGAAAATGCATGAAAATCTTATCTAAAAATGTAATATACTTACTTTTAGGCATTGGATTAGACAGGAAAATATGTTGTTAGGGCTTTCAGCGTTAGTGTAAAGAGGAGAAAAGTACAAAAGAAGAGCTTGACGTCTTGAAATGTAATCGAATTTGATAAGTGATGATAGCGTACGTGGTATTTAATTAGGGAATGAAGATGTGAATAGGAGCTTGTGTTATTTATAATTAATTTATTTAATCCAATCACAGAGTTGAGTTTTAAATTTTCTGAATAGACTGATGTTTTAGATATGTGGGTAGCGAGTTCCATATTCTAATTACAGTGACAGTAAATGTACTATAGTATACCGTATTTTGGCTAGGTACGCATAGTAATCGCGAGGAACGTGATCGTTTCAGCGTCAGAATTTTAAAGTTGTGCAATAAATGCGTTTGATAGTTATTATTCAAAATTTTATGGAGAAAGAGGAGGCAATGTAAAGTTCTCCTTTTTTCGATTGAGATAATTTTTGTTTGACCGTAAAATTCAAATACATGATCGTATCTCCTAAGATCGAATATGAAACGGATGCATGTATTTTGTGCTATTTGCGTTGTTGCCTGACCTCGAAGTTCCCATAGAAGTCCGTATGCAGGAAATTGCAATAATCGAAATGCATTAGGTATATAGGTAGTAGTTCTCTGACGCGATTTAAGCGAATGGAGGCTTGAGAAGACTTTGGCAAATCTTACCTACTTCTGTGGTTCAGCTATGTGTTGGTTCAGCGTATTCCCTAAGTTCTTTACATCGATACACCTGGGAACAGGAGAGTTACCTGCTAATCTCTTTTTCTTGGTAGGGGATTTCTCCAACTTGTTCAAAGCGTTGCGAGAGCCCAACACCAAGCTTTGCGACTTCATTGAATTTAATACGAAGCCAAGGACTTCTGCCAATTTATTGAGAGAATTTAAATCATCGTATATTTTCTGGGCTAATGAGTTGAACTTCGATGGGTATCCACTTATATAGATCTGAAGGTCGTCAGCGTACATTGTGTATTCACAGTAACTGAGTCATTGTCCTACGTCGTTTACATAAATTAAAAATGCTAAGGGTCCTAAAACTGTTCCCTGCGCAATACCACGGGAAGTTGAATGGCAGTGGATGGTTTTTCATCAGATACAACGATTTGTAGTCGATTTGAAAGATATTGAGAGAACCAGCGTATTGTGGGTTTAGCGAAACACAATATTTTCATTTTTTTCAAGTAGAATTTCGTTATCGACCGAATCAAATGTTTTACTAAAATCTAGGAGAATAAGTATTGTTAGTTTACCTTTGTCAATGCTTCCTCAATAGTCTAGCTTCCTCAATAATATTTAAGAGAACAGTTTCTGTGCTTCTGCCTGATCGGAAGTCCTATTGTTGATCAATTATGAGACTTTTGCTTTCGAGGTAACTTATAATTTGACGTCGCGCAATTTTTTCTAGAACTTTTGAGATTGTAGGTAGAATACTTATTGGTCTGTATTCTGGAGGATTTGTGGTGTTTTAGGAAGAGGGTGGACAAGTGCGGTTTTCCAAGAGTTAGGATACGTTCCACTTACTAGAGGAAAGTATTATGTCAGTTACAATGGATAGGCAACTTCGGTACTGAGGTTTAGTAAGTTGGCATTGATGTTATCTGGTTCCTGAGGAGTTTGATTTGAGGCTCTGAATGGTTTTAAAAATGCCATAAAAGATTTGGTAGATGCGAAAAAGCATTCTTCCTAAGTGTTTTCCGAAACGAATAATAAGATTGAGAGTGGTTTTTTTTTATTTTTTTTTATTTTTTATTTTTTATTTTTTTTTAAGAAATAGTCAAAGTGAGGAGCATGTTAGCAAAACGCTGGTTAAGAGTGTGCCAAGGGATGCATTAATTTGCGTTGGGGTTCGGGATTTGCGTAAATGCACAGCGCAGTGATGTCAATACTTGTTTTGACCCTGTTCGTGCCAAGAATACTATGATAATATTTAATTTTAAAGGTTCCTAGATTTTGCGTTGCGAAGATTTCTACCTCTTTTTGTACGCATCTCTGTTAAGTTCGCCCTTGTGTTACGATACACATTAAAAGGTGCATCTCTCTGTTTCATTAACGCACGTATTTCATCCGTTAACCGGGTAGCGGGAGGTCGTCGCGCGAGCTTTTCTAATTGGAATACGTCGTCAAAAAAGTGCTGTTCGTAAGCGCGTGAACGCATTTACTTTTCTATCTATGCAATTTTCTTGATTGATATGGTGCCAGGGCACACATACACCGTTGGAGGAATGCTTCCGAATTGAAGCCCTATTGTCACGGTAATTTAACATTTTTGCGTATGGGCCCAAGATGATTTGGCGATATGATAGGTAGATATCCTGGAACGTCTAGATACCCCGAAACTGACATCTGTCTATGGTGATTTACGTTCTCGTGATTTGATACGATCATATGATCATTCCATGTGCCTGTGCCGGCAGTGTGAAGAGTAGGATTTAGAGGCAGAATCTAAAGGTTCATTTCGCAAAAGAAACGCTTGAAATTCTCGGCAAGTGGTAATGGTGTCAGAAGATTGCAATTAAAATTGCCCATCAATATTATATTTTCATATTTGCTTGCGCAAGATGCAATTACATTGCCCATGACCTCAATATTTCCTGTTTTCGGTGGGTTGTACCGGTAAAATACCGGTATTTTTCCATACCTTTTTCAAATACCTTTATTCTTTTATTCGGGTAAAATACCTCTATAGAACGTCTATACCGGTATGGACGTCCATAAAGGTTATACCGGTATTATACCGGCATTTTCAATGAAAAGCATAGCTTACCATCCATACATGCTGACAAAATAAGATACTTTAGTTAATAGCCAATTCACAAATGTTTATTAATCAAATATCATTTCATAATTGTTATTTATTGTTTAAATTACATGTGTGTATATACGTATGCATATATATATATATATATATATATATATATATATATATATATTTGTAACGCCCTGTCCAAGTATGGCTACATGATGCCTGGCTGGGTGAGGGAGGCGAGCAGCGGAGCAGTTTGAAATGCGCGCTCCAGGCCGGGGGCCTTAAGTTTCGAGGATCCAAGCAGAGTGCGCTGGGGTAGAAGACAGCGTCGGTGCTTTGCGTGAGCAAAAAGCTCTTTCTTTTATGATGTGGGCAAGCGACCGGAGAAGACGTTAGATGGTGAGAGGTCGGGAGTCTGGAGGCTGTGTTGGTCTTCGGTGGGATGTAGCCTCCACTACGATTATGAGAAGAGGTAAATGTGATGATCTAATGTACTTGGAGTTTGTTGTGAAACATTTAATTCATGAGGAGAGGTGTGTAGTGTCTGAGGTGCGTTGTGTGATGAAGGGACGGATGCGTGCAGATGTAATTGGATGTGGGAGGAGTGAAATGTACGTGAACTGTCTTAACTTAGTTAATGAGTGTGGGAAAAGCATGTAATTCACGGTTGTATAGATGAATTATGTAGGTTTGAGGTTAGAGAATCAATCTCCTTAATCTGAGATGCGGTACTCCAACTGCAAGTGACTTTTTTTTACAGTAATTTGGTCAGATGTGCAATATTCTTTTAAATACAAGATGTTCTGTTGCATTATTTTAAGTTGAGGACTTAAAGTGACTGATACATGAATTTATGCATAGTAATGTATCAATTTTCAATCACCAATGTGCTTATGTGGATTGTGAACCAATTATTTATTAATGGGAAAAGAGCTTAAAGAAAGGTGAATCCTCACTTTCATTAACTGGTACTGTTGACAATTATGCGCTTTTCTGTTTGTAACTTATTGCAATTTCTTACTATAAGGAATGTGCCAAGAGTTGTCAATTTCGCTGTTGGGGGTGATTCTCAGTTTCTCTATGGTAGTGCAATATTTTATTGAAGATTGTCTAATATCACAGATTGTGAAAAATAGCTGAGAGGGAGGGAGGACAGTTACATCGCTATTTCTACTGCCATAACGTTCAGAAAAATGTTTATTCATGATTTTCTTCTGATTACAATTTGTATGTGTAATTTCATGGTATGTAAAATTAGTATGCAACAGACTAACGTGGGTGACTGGGGCGCAGCATAAAGTGGAAGGAAATGCTGCAATGAAAACTTTGGGTAATGAACCAATATTATCATTTAGATAAGGAATAGTCAAGAGTTGTTAATTTTGGTCAATTGGGAGTAAGATCCTTGCAATTTCTGTGGTGTAAATGTAGTATCTTAGTGGAGATTGTCTAATACCACAGATTCTGAAAAATATTAGCTCAGTGGGAGGACAGTTAGTCATTTTTACTGCTGTCTGTAACGTTTCATTACAATGTTTAACCATGATCTCCTTCTGATCATAATTAATATGGTGTGATTTCATGGCAGGTAGAATTAGTATGAGCAGGAATTATGTGACCATGCAGGATAAAGAGAAAGAAAATGTTGCAATGATTACTTGTATGGTAATGAACTAGTATTATTATTAAAACTTTGGGAAATGTTACACCCTACTTTCTTGAGTATTTATCAAAAGGTATAAGAAAACTTTGTCAGTCATGAATATTTTTTATACAATTTCTGGAGAAATGGTGTAGGATGTTTATTCTAAAGTTTATATTGTAAATTAAATTTCTATTGCTGTGTTGATCAAATGGGATGAAATTATTATTGAAAAATAAGTGAATGTTTATTCTAAAGTTTATATTGTAAATTAAATTTCTACAATGTGTGTTGATCATAGTATGGAATGTTTATTCTATAGTTACATTGAAATCAGAGTTATATTGCTGTGTGTTGATTGTGATTGGATGTAAATTTATTATTGAGATGTGGAATTCAGATGAGGGATGTATAAATCTGAATTGTTTTGGAGAAGGATAAGTGTTGTATAAACAATTGGAATGATAATATTAATCCCAAGGGGGACTTGATCATTTGTTCAGTTAATAATTTGATTTTCCATTTGTTTTAAAAGGATGTTAAATGGTTATAATTTTGAATAGTTCTAAACAGTACTTCTTGTTGATTTGCCTGTTTTTTTTTTGTTCTTGTATTTGGATACAGGTAGCCAGACAATTGTACACTGTTGTGACATTATTTTCTGTGCTGTTGCTTGTGTTTGTTTAGCAACTTGCAGATGTCTGTGTACTACAGTTTCATTAAATGTCATTGTTTGTTTTTCGTAACATTGCACTTTCTTTTCTTTTTTTCGTGGAAAGGTGGGCAACGCAGGCAAGAACCTCCTTTTGGTCCTCGATTTCTATTATTAAGGAAATTTAAATTACCAATATTATTATTCTTATTATTATTGCATCTCGATGACCAACCGCGGGCGGCCCCTACCCACGCCGCCGCCGTCCGTTTGATAAAGCGTTGCGTCACAATATGTATATAATTAAAAAAGTATATAATTGATTTATTATTAAGGTAAGGATATCCCAACTTAAACACTTTTATACAAATCTATTGGCACGTTTGGTGAAAAAAGAGCGCCCTATTTTTTCCTCCTTTTATGAAATAAATATTTTTGACACATTGTTAAAAATCGATCAAGCTTTACCTAAGGTTTAAACGCTTAATGTTTTGTGATAATTTTTCCTTTTTTAATTTCGCTTTTCGAACGTTTGGTTATGTCACTAAGAGACGCCTCCATTTCCACGGCTCAGAATTATTGGGGATAATATTTTCCTCTAACTGAACAGTAAATAGCGATATTGAAGCAAAATATTTCACATACAGAAAGAACACTTTTATGTCTATTTCGTGGTCAGTAGCTATGTAACTGACTGATTCTCAATAATACGGACTTGTCCTAACAATTTCAGGAAATTGAACTGTTATTGCTTGAAATATTGCAAGTGAGGATTAGACAAAATATCTGGGAAAGCTGGGCATTGTTTCTCTCGAGCGGCCGGGGAAAATCCGCAGGCCCAAAGAACCCCAACCCATCGGGACCCAAAAAAGGAAGTATGAGCCAATGCTTTCTAATACCTAAGGTTTGGAAATGCCTTTCTTTTTATATGTTAATAATAGAAATAATGTGTATCTACCTTTCCCTCTAAATAAACTGTAAATGACTCCATTTTCTACTAACATAACACCAATAAAACAAGTACTAGGGGAGGTGTTTTTGAACTATCATACTTATAAATTTATAAACAATATTTGTAGTTTTTCTTCCCATATTTTCCTTGGAAACACCAAGTGAAAAAAAATTCTAAACTCATGACAAAGTACTGACAGTTCACAAGGAATAAAAATAACTTTAGGTAGTATTTTGACCTCAAAACGCCGGAAGTGACCAGGAATCGCTTTAACCCTTCTACATGGGATGCCATCCATAGACGTACTGGGGCTTTTAACTTCTACCTGCGGGATTCCATCTGGAGACGCCATGACGCACCTTTTCCGCGTGCGGGATGACGTCCAGAGACGGCGTGGCTCTTCCTCTCCTCGGCGTGGGGGCATTCCTTAGGTATTTGGCGAAGGGCGTTTTGCTTCATGTTGCGGGCCCGCCAGGGCAGCTGTACTAACGCTGCGGCGGAAGTGTTTTAGAACGAATGAGGAAAGTTTTCAAGCACTGGGCGTTTTGCATATGAGTGAAGAACCCAGTTACCAAAAACTACTCTCTACGTCAAGGTATTGTCGGGAGAAACCATAGAAAACTACCGTTCAAGAAACCCGACTCCTCTAGACTCTTTTTCCTGGGGTCAACGCGGTATCCAAAAAAAAAACTAATTTTTAAAAAAAATTGTTTATATAAAAAAATGTTTATAGGGTTATTTGATTTAAATTTCCCCTGATTTGAGATCCTATAAAGTTGTGATATTTTCATTAAAACCTGGGGGTCCTTTTTGAAAAGTTCAAGTGTGACGACAATCTTTTGAATTTCGATAGCTTAGAAGCTTTTGTGTTAGTTTATAATTATCTCCTTAGGCAAATGATGGTCAGTTCACAAACATGTAGCAAAAATTAATGTTATCAATGTGCTGTTTTCAACAGCTGGCGACCGTATTAAATAAATTGTCATTAAATAAGAGGTCAGCCAAGTTTGATATTTAACAAGTACTATAATATATAGTACAAAATGTAGAGTAATCTATAATGTACTATGTGTATAGATTACGTATACATTCTAAACAACTCTTCTTTTACAGGAATTTATAAACATTGAACTGCTTGAAACTATGTGAGTGTTGCCAAAACAGACTACAAGTGCAAATAGATGGGCAGTCTCTAAAAATTTCGAATCGGCTATTAGGAGGCAGATGCGACTTGCTGAAGTACTCACTCGCACTATTGAAAATAATACTACCAGAGGGATGCAAATGCAAATAATTCTCTACGTAGTAGGGAAGGTTTTCAATAGCTTATGTACCCGGCGTTGCTCGGGTTTATAGTAAGTTATTAGACAGGGAGAAGAATACTATTTTTTCATACAATGCGGTGGGGTCTACGCCTATCTCTTCCATTGAATCCCTTTTCCGCCATGCTCCTCCCTGCCATGCTCTTCCCGGCCACGCTTCGATAGCCCTGTCTTCACTTCACCCCCATTTCTAAATTTCCGGTCTCTCTCGATCACTTTTTCAGAAAAAAAAACATATTTTTCCAACTCCTAAATTTGATGCACTCTTGAGTCTGTGATGTAAAGCTACGCCAAAAATATCGAGAAAAGTAATAATTTTGTAAATATTGTGATGAACCCTTCCTGCCGCCACGGCAACACACGCATGCGCGCAATGCGCGCAGCCCTGATCTGGGTACCTCAAAAAAGGGGAAATCCCGTCACACCGAAGTGCGTCGGTAATCAGCTGACAGGTGTGCGCGTTAAATTTATCAATGAAGGGCGCCAAACGGGCACTTACCTGTCAACTGGCACCGGCATTCGAGAACCTCAAGGGGGTAGGCACTCTTGAATGAGGGCATGCACGGGGTTTGCTATTACTACCACTACTTTACAATAATCACAAAGTTTTGTAACTTTAAGTGTCAATCACCTGAATGGCAAGAACACATTTATTGCATTTGATTCTATAATACAATTTGGGTAAGGATTCCCCTTAAACTAAATTATATGTTATTTACATTAAATGACCCCTTTTTCCTTTTTTTTACGTCTTTGGAATAATTACAAAATGAAAGTCTTTCGTTCACCTTTCGATGATTGCACAATCCGTAGTCTTTCCCAAAGCAGTCGCTGTCGCGAGCCACACCACGGCAAGGCGCAGCAACCGGAAAACGCAGTGCGTGCGGTGATGGTGCTCCTGGTCGATCGGTGATTATTGGGGGAAGTCGTCTGACGCCACCCACTCCTCACCAGGCCAGCCTCAATGACTCGGCTGCACAATCATTCCTTCCGGAGGCGCCCGTTGAAATCGGAAAAAATTTCCCTGATTGTTTTTTATAATGGGCGGCCTGCACTATGTTGGTCGACCCCAAGTCACTGCTCCACTACCTCTCATCAACACTCGTCTCAATTCTGTGTGTTCTCTCGCCTTCTATCCGTCTTCTCCCAAAATCCGCTGCCTCGAGCTTCCTGCGTCGCATCCCCCCTTTTCAAGTTTCCCCATCGCTCCTTCACGTGATTGAATTTGAAATATTATTAGCCGAAATTTTAGTTTTCAAATATTCGACGCGAGTCGGAAGCCGATGGGGTATTTTCGAATTAACCCATTTTCTGGGCGCCTGATTGGTGGTCTTTGTTGTGCGTGTACACCGGAGATGAACAAAGCAGCCCTTTCTGCTGTCTTCGTGACGCTTATATGGGCCTACAGGATAACCAACAGCAGGGACTCTATAATTTGCTTGTTCCGGTGCCTAGCCGTGCACGTGGACGGGCCGCCGGTTGCCTGAAGGGCTGTCCCGAGGGACAATTGACCTAATCGTAAATCTTTGAGTCCCCTGGCACGCGTTCGCGCGTCTTGCGCTGAGCCGTGTCAAATCAGGGACCTTCCTAATCGGCGTGACAGGGGGAAGTTTGGGGTCCGGCGACAAACCTCTGCATTGCCCCAAATTTGGGAGATTGAAAACGTATGGAACATGTATTTTAAACAAAGAAAGGGTTGATGAACACAACGGTAGGAACGCTAAATTGATAAACAAGACGTAATCAAACCAGGTACTTAAAGAAAGAACAAATCAGAAATATTCAATTATTATGAAAACTTAAAAATAAACTGTGAGAACAAGTATGAAAATTAAAATTTTCATAGGTGCTAATGAATAAAAGACATAGATTATTACTAATTAGTTTCATAACCCCGAAGTATTTAGTTACCTTAAACACAATAAACGTAATGTTTGAAGAAATACAAGTAAAAATCATTGTCGACATTTGAGGAACAAATGGATAATTAACTTACTCTACTAGAATGAGGTAACATATTATGCCATAAACGGCAAAAGTGAACATTACCCCTAATTAAAGGAAAATTATCTAATCCACTAAATAATATTAGGAGTAACCAATAAAAACAAACTTAAAGACTAATGAAACTGGACAATGACATATATTCTACTGATTGTTAAACACTACTGCAAAGTAATTAGAGTGAAAAGTTGTATGCAAGCGAAATCAAATGGAGTGGAACCGATAATTAGGTGGCACTTCGATTTTAAAAAAAAGGGAAAAAAGTAGTAACACAACGCAAGTTTAATAAATGGGATTTTCGACCATCGTAAGAGTTTAAAAATGTTGTATACAGAAAACTACATATCGATGGCTAATACAATATTTCAATCACACAGGTTAACTAAGTTCAAGGAATAGTAATTGACAAATTACTGGTATAATAATTAAAACGATTCTTTATTTATTAATTTGTTTAAACGAATAACTTAAATATTGAACAATTAAGGTCCCCGATGTCGATAGTTAGCTAAATTGATAGATAAAACAAAGGCTAGAGTTTTCTTCACCCTCAACAATAATTCAATTAGTAAAATTCTCAATTCTTGATCTTTCATTCCATTGATAACGACTCAAGTAGACAAATAAATAATTTATAATCACTCTCTCTCTCTTATATAACAACTTATTCAATGCCGTACTTCTATAGCAATCTGCAATCCGAACCAGTCAAGTAGTAGCGGTACCATGAAATTAATTAATGTTAAATGTACGTGCCAGAGGTAACCGGGAGGAATCGACACATATGTAAATTAAATTAGTGTTAACCTAATCAGAGCGACATAAATGAGGCCTATTTTCTTTCTAGCCATTTAATCGGTCTATCCTCTGAAAGGAACGAGGTTAAAAAAATTTGGAGGTCCCACCTCGGAACACCCTAACACGTAATTTGCATAAATTTGGGGCGCTACAAGCTTAATAACCTGGTAAGGGCCTACAAAGGGAAAAATTTATTTATGAGACCTTCAGGTTGATTAAGATACTTGAAGCTTTGATCAAAACTTTGTCACCAACTTAAACAGATGATTTTTACTTTTCTGTATTGTTTTCGCCTTACCGGCTTTGTTAAATTTGAAAGAATAATCGGCACCTATCTTCAGGGGTATGTATTTGGGTGGTTACTTTGCCCAACTGGGGAACAAAGGTTTTGGCTTTTATTAAATTGGGCCTCGAAAGGTGGAATCTGGACGACTCATGGGGATGTGGTTAACCCAAATTAATTTTGGTAATAGATCAGGCCAACAGGTGTGTTTATGTGAACATACCACAAAACAAACGTAAAGTTCTTTCATGATTCTTTCCTTGGGTTCGATCTAGGTGACCTAATAGAACAGAAAATGGTCTGTACCCCTAGATCATTCAGCGATTGTTGCCACAGGTCACTCGTAAACTGCTGCCGTTGTCACTAAGAACACGCTGGTAAGTTCCACATTCTTTGAAGAAACCTTTCACTAAGTGTTTAAGAAATTTTTGCAGTAGGTTTAACAACAGAAAGCACTTTACATATTTGAAAGAATATATACAATTTTGGTTCAGACTTTCGTACTATCTATTCTGAACCGGGGCCCGGGTTTTAAAGACCAGCAGGGTGCGGCGGGTTCGAGGGCTGAGAGGCCTGGAGGGTGCGCTGACCTTGAGCGCCATTGTAGGGGTCTGGTAAAAAACCGGGCGGAGTGGAGGGGTGTTCGTGGCCTTGGACTGCCCGATGAATAACCTCGATTGGTTGTTTTTACCATTCCGTGGGCGTGAAGAATTTTGATAAGAAGCGAATTGCAAGTTGTTTGGTCAAATTGCCTAATAAAATCTGAAATTGATTAAGATCCTGACATAACTAGTTTTAAGAAGATTTTGAATGGCGTATGATAATGGCGGTTAACAGCCACATAATCTCATCATCAGGTGGAGGGCGTTCACATTGCTTAAGCTGAGAATGTGATCTCATAGTCACGCATAGATAAATTACCATTTTGATCCCATTTTCCTTTCGCCAAATCCATTTTAAAGTTATACTGAGTATTTCTGTCCCAAAAACGATCAATGGGAAATTTACTTCGAAATTCCCGATAATTAGATGGAAGTGGGACGATTGTTTGATACCACTCCTGAGCGTGATCAATTTAAAATCTGAGAGATCAGTTTCGGTTTCAAGACTCAGGAATATGTTGTGCCAAAGCAAAATAATTTTCAACTACGTAAAAAAGTCTGGGCTGTTCGCGACGATTTCCAAAAAATTTAAATTAGGAATTGACAAGGGCATTGGACTGATAGGAAAAGTGCTACAGTTTTTCTGCCACTTTTTTGTAACCTTCGATTTTATATTCTACTCCCTTCCGTTCCAATAGGATTGGTGCTGCAGAATTACTGTTGCTTTTCATTTATTAGTCACGATCTCGTGAAAACCTTCGATCTTATTTTCTACTCCCCGTAATTTAATCTTAACTTCGCTTTTGAGGTTTGAAATTTCCAGTTAAGTATCTTTAACTTTATCACGAGCCCATTGTTTTAAGGTTTTTTACTATCTGTAACAAATTCAAATCTTTTTTAACGCTTTCCTAAAGTGAGCGATTTGTTGAATAGTGTCGATTGAACTGATTCGCATTTCTTTTCTGTCCTGATAGTTGTTCTTATACAGACACCTGGAGCGAATTGGGGTTACAGAGAAGCGAGAAAGCGATTTCAAATTCTGTTCTTTGACTTTTGTGTTGACGGAGTCAGTTGTTGACAAATTTCACTTTGAAATTGGGTGAAAACAGTTTGTTGTTCATTTAATCTAGTCTCAAGAGATAGAAATTTAGAATCAAAATCTTTTCGCTGTTCATCAATTTACAGTTTTAAAGAATCAAATTTTGCATTTTGTATATTTAATTTAGAATAGATTTCATCAGATTTAGTATTTTGCTCCTGTCTCATTTCATCAATTTTAGCATTCATTTCCACAGATTTAGTATTTTGTTCATGTCTCATTTCATCAATTTTAGTATTTTTGCTCATGTCTCATTTCATCAAGTTTAGACATTAAACTGGTAATTCAAAGGGTCGTCTGGGCGGTCGGTACCGTTAGCGTGGACTGAACGAGAGGGGACGGTGGGAAAGGGTTGGGCTGGCTCTACCTGGGTCGGAGCCACCCCGGTCAAAGCCGAAAAGCTGCGACGGTCGAGTCGGCCGTCGCCTGTTCAGGGTTTGTTTCGCATTGAAGGGCGAGGTGGCCTCTTCACAATAGTATTATTTTCGTCGGACATTTTCGGTTGTGCAATTCTCGAAGCGAGGGATGAATGATAATTACGCCTACAGCGCGTTACACAAAAAGTACAATAATAGCAAAAAATAATACCAAAATTACAAAAACACTGAAAAGTTTTAGCATAACACTGGGGATGAAATAGAAAACTATGAAAACAATAGAACAGAACATTAAACAATGATGAAAAAACATATTAAAAAAATGATGTAATAACCAGGTGCATCCCCCATACGAGTAAATTAAGTGTTGAAGCACTAATTTATAAAAATTAACAAATTATTAAAATAATTTAATGAACAGAACAAGCTAACATTCGATTAACAAAACACACGTTGGGCGCCAAAATGGATGAACCCTTCCTGCCGCCCGGCAACACACATGCGCGCAATGCGCGCAGCTCGGTCTGGGTACCTCACAAAGGGGAATACCGTCACACCGAAGTGCGTCGGTAATCAGCTGAATGTGCGCGTTAATTTATCAATGAAGGCGCCAAACGGGCACTTACCTGTCAACTGGCACCGGCATTCGAGAACCTCAAGGGTAGGCACTCTTGAATGAGGGCATGCACAGGGTTTGCTATTACTCCACTACTTTACAATAATCACAAAGTTTTGAACTTTTAAATGTCAATCACCTGAATGGCAAGAACACATTTATTGCATTTGATTCTATAATACAATTTGGTAAGATTCCCTTAAACTAAATTATATGTTATTTACATTAAATGACACCTTTCCTATTTTTACTGTCTTTGAATAATTACAAAATGAAAGTCTTTCGTTCACCCTTTCGATGATTGCACAATCCGTAGTCGTCCCCGAAGCAGTCGCTGTCGCGAGCCACACCACGGCAAGGCGCACAACCGGAAGCAACAGTGCGTGCGGTGATGGTGCTCTGGCTCGATCGGTGATTATTGGAGGAAGTCGTCTGACGCCACCCCCTCACCAGGCCAGCCTCAATGACTCGGCTGCACAATCATTCCTTCCGGAGGCGCCGGCCCCTTGAAATCGGGAAAAAATTCTGATTGTCTTTTATAATGGGCGGCCTGCACTATGTTGGTCGACCCCAAGTCACTGCTCCACTACCTCTCATCAACACTGCCGTCTCAATTCTGTGTCGTTTTCTCGCCTTCTATCCGTCTTCTCCCAAAATCCGCTGCTCTGAGCTTCCGCTCGCATCCCCACCCTTTTTTCCCAAATTTCGACCATCGCTCCTTCACGTGATTGGAATTTTGAATATTATTGGCCGAAATCTTAGTTTTCAAAATATTCGACGCGAGTCGGAAGCCGATAGGGGATTTTCGAATTAACCTCATTTTCTGGGCGCCTGATTGGTGGTCTTTGTTGTGCGTGTGTGTACACCCGGGGATGAACAAAACAGTCCTTCTGCTGTCTTCGTGACGCTTATATGGGTCCTACGGATAACTTCAACAGTAGCCGGATCTCTATAATTTGCTTGTTCCGGTGCCTAGCCGTGCACGTGGACTGGCCGCCGGTTGCCTGAAGGGCTGTCCCCGAGGGACAATTGACCCTAATCGTAAATCTTTTGAGTCTCCTGGCACGCGTTCGCGCGTCTTGCGCTGAGCCGTGTCAAATCAGGGACCTTCCTAATCGGCGTGACAGAGGGGGAAGTTTTGGGTCCGGCGACTAGCAATGACCTCATTGCAATATATTACGGTTTAAGGTTGTGAATCATAGCCTATAGTACTCCAGGCCTTTAAAACATGCTAAAATAAAACTTTCATCGGCATTGGTTCAGTATATTCAGAGATTACCGCGCTGGAAGACAACGCACTTCTGTTTTTATATATTAGTATAGAAGTATAGATATAGATATATTTGATACCGAATTGAACACAAAATTAAGTTCTTCATTATTCTACGCGTTCAGAATTCTTGCAAATTCAGTCAGCCTTCATACTGCTCGTTGTGTATATTCCGCGAATGTTCATTCCCGCCTGACATATGGCATAATATTCTGGGGAAATACATCTATAGCTCCCAGACTTTTAGATTAAAAAAACAAATTTGAAAGAATAATAACCAAATCCCCCCACGTCATTCTTGTTAGCCTCTTCGTTAATCTAGAATTTACATTAATTTGTCATTGATTTACGACTCAGTGTTTTTGTAAAAAATGACTTGTTAGGAGGAATATATTTCAGAAAATGCCGAAGTCTATTACATATTATTAATGGGTGACAGATCAACTGCTCATTACAAAAATTCCATACAATACATGTACAATTTTTTACAACACTTTGCCAGATGACTTTATACGATTAAATTCGATAGAAAAGTTTAAATCCCAAGTGAAATCGTTTCTGCTGCATAACTGTTTCCATACAATTAGAGACTATACTGAGCATCACAAGAAAAGTAACATTAATTTTGACACTGATACCTAATGCATTATTTACCATTTGGACTGTATAAACGAGTATAAACAACCTGTAACTATTGTACTACAGCTTCCGGGTCAATGACCCCCTTCTCGATCAGATTTTCGTCCAGTTTCCCTGATCCATTGAGCAAATGCTGAGATGGCCCCATGTTTTGCTTCTGGACATAAATGTAACTTCATTTTCTGTACACGTCTTCTAGAATTCAGTGGGAAATACAATTATTCAAATTATCGTTTCCATGTTGTCGCGCCAGAAAGTATTATTCTGAAGAACAACATGGATAAGTGCCAAAATTTATTGCCTTTTTATCCTTGAAAAAAAGATTTTATTACATGAGTTTTTCTCGTTTTTTCTCCTTTAAAAATTCAAAATTTAAGTAGTATATGACTTAGTGTAGGGATCACAAATTTTGAAAATGTACAAATTAACTTTTCCCCATAGCGTCATACGCAGTTTTAACTTTTTTGACGTAAAAATAAATAAATAAATAAACACCTTTTATGTGTTTATTTATTTAACTATTTACTTATTTCCTGGCACGAACGTCACGCACTAACCTTGCAGCCTTTGATCTCGTCAGCACCGGCAAATAACCAGTGCCTCACAAGATTGTACGCACCATCGCCTCTGCGCTTACTTCTCAAACAAGAGACCTAATTTAATCATTTGATGGTTTACATTTTTGTTTATTGATTTAATGTTTTCATTCTCGTAATAGTTTAACTTGTACGGCCAGGACCCGGCAAACTTCCTTTAATAGCAGTCTAAAGCACCTATAAAAAGTGTCAGCCTGTTTATCTTCTAGTCTAATGCAGCGCTTAATGGGTGTATTTGAAATTTTTCCCAAAATTCCTACGCTACCGACCTCTCTTAAGTATGATAATTGCTACAAATTTAGAAACCGGGAAAATTTAAATTTTGTCATATTTTTCGATGCTTTCAATCTTTCCTATCCATTTCAGATTTTAGCTCTATAATTCATAGATGGGGAAACGAGCGAATTAAACATTGTATCGCACACTTTTAAAAGGCAATTCCGATATTCTGCGCATTGCGTAAACGATTTCTTTGAGCGCAAATTCTTCCCGTACATTGAGCCGCCATTATGTGGCATCCCCCGTTCATTGAAACGTTTGCACCAAAATACTTAAACGTTTTGACATGGTCGAGCTCAGCCAGCATTTATTATCATTTATCCCCGTCACCCCCACCCCAAAATTCTTGATGACTATTTTCGTTTTTACTTCTCGTGTACGTACGTATATTCCGAGTAATTTACGCAGTACAGACCGGGAGGGGTGGCTCAGTGCAACTCATGTCAGTGTAATATTTCTGTGACTGGGAGGTCCTAGGCTCGAGTCCCGTCATTGCAGAATATTCGACAGTAGGCAGACAGCTAGGTCGAATTCTGCCGCCGTCTGGAGAAGAATTCTAGCGGCATGCGCTATGAGGATTGTTTTCCGTGGTTTCTCCGATCAATACCAAGCGAATGCCGGATCAGTACCCTAACTGACGGGTCACGGACAGCATGCGATATTTCCTTCCCCCTCCTTGACCTTTCCAAACCCTCACTTACACACACATGCACATACACATGCACTACACTAGCTCACATGCCGGGAGACCGGTCGGGAGCTTAGAGTTTATCCTGGCTGGGGCGGTGCCTCGCGGGTGGGTGATACCTGGATGGGGAAAACCCAACATGCCGACGGTAGGTCGGCGCCCGGCAAAAAACATGTGTTACACTTACGGGAATAATGAATTTACGTTCCACGCCAGGAATCACTAACAAGAAAGGAAGATGTATAGAGAACATGCTGCAGCAAAAAGCAACGATTTTTGACGGAAAACTGAATGTAGTGCCCACAGAAACATTGGGTAAATCCTGTTCTATAATGTAGTAAATTATTCCCACTGACACGTTGAGTAGTCGGATTGCAAAAATTAGGGTCCTGATACCAAAAAAGTGTTGTTTTTTTTCAAAATGTCCGCCCGTCCCTCTGCTTGCTCTGGGATATGTGAACAACTCTAGCCTAAAATTACGTAGGAATGTTTTCCAAACTCAATAAATTCCTGTAAATCTGACATCTCGCTCGAAGCTTTGCAGTTTTGAAAAACATTAATTTAGGGGTAACCTTAAGTCACGGACATTTCAAATTTTCTCAAAATGGTTCTAAATTTTTTCTTTTGAATTTCTGATAATAGAATGAAATGTCTAAAGGTGGTTTAGGTACGATTTTCACTATTACTTCTAAATTTTCGATAATTGCAAAAGTTTGAATTTTTTGGCGGCTTTCTCCAACTACAAAATTTAAGAAATACATTTTTCTTCCAAGGAAAATTTGTTTTCCAGAATTATTTATTTCATTACAGAAAAGTACTTTTTAAAATTTTAGTCCTTTTCGTGCACTATTGCATGCAATATGTGCTATGTGAAAAAAAGAAGTGCAGATTACTTTCGAAGTAACCCTTGATATGGTCAAAAGCCTATCATCTGGTATTTGGTGGCTCTGAACAGGTGGCACTGCGTCCGGCACGCTTACAGGTCGAAGGTGGCAGCGGTCGGGTGCCCTAGCAAGAGCAACGGGAATGGCGGCACCACCGCAAGCACTGAAGAAACTGTTGCTAGGTCAAAATCAAAAGAAAAACGCTACCATGAACAACCGGCTGCCTTCAACGCAACCTAGGTACCTCTCTTCGTCGCGAAACATTAACCAAGATAAGTAGTATGGAAAGTACAAAGAGAGAGAGGAAAAACAAGAACTCGTAGTAATAATATATTAATTGATTTTCCTGTTCTTTGCGAACTCACAAATTGATACGGTTGCCTTCGGTGCCTTGCAATTCGCGGTCCTACATTAGGTATGTTGCTGTTAACTAAGTCCGTAGGCAAACTAATTTAAAAAGTCAAATTAAGTTGCGATTAGCACGAATTACATTTGTTCACCGCACTAGAGATGTTGAATTTTTACACTAATTTCTTTTATACTACCAACGTTATATTTGTTTATGCCTATTTTAGAAGATTCGTCAGTACTCGGCAATTAATTTAAGAGTGTATGAATACAGATTAAATTTCTCTTTAGTCAACAAATTGTATTTCTTGAGACCTTTTATTAAATTTCAATAACAATCATAACTTGTTGAAATTTTATTTTGAAAGGAAATTTTATTTAGAAAAGGATAAAAGATTAGAAAAGACATCTTCAGTAAAAATATGTATCATGTAAAAACACTTCAAAATCAAAATTATAATAAGGTTTTATTATTAAAATTTTTAATAAAGGCAGTACATTTATTCCTAGTATTTTGATTTCCAAATTTTACATATAATTGAAGAGTAATAATATTTAACAAAATTATGGGAAAAAACTGAGCTGGTACTCTCAATTTTATATAAATATTTTTGCTGTAAATAATATTTTATTTTTTAATTCAAATTAACCAAGTATTTGTTAAAGCTGGGTTTTCTGTATTTATAACAGTCTAATTAAAATTTAAAATGTTTACAAGAATTGCACAAGAGAAAGATACAAATCAATCAATCAATCAAATCAATAAGAGTTTTGATGCAAATGTAGTTTCATTCCAGTAAAATTTTACAAATTTGCCTTTCAAACGAAAGAGGAAATTAGGCCACTATTTTCACTTTTTTTAACTAGCCCATCTCCCTTTCTTACCAGACAAAGAAAAATAGCCATTATTTCCGTTTTCCGTATATTTCGAAAACGAAGAAGAAATTGGGCAAAGTGAACGAGGGTTTTTTAACAGTATATTTACTAAAAATGCAGTTTTAAGATTTAAGTAGCACAATTTGACTTTGAGTATTTCATGGTCATCACCATCATCATCATCATCAGCATCATCATCATCATCATGGGTTGAGCCTATTAGCCCGTTCCGTCTTCAAGAGTATCTTTCCATCGCCTTGTTGGTCTGCCCCTACTCCTCCTCCCGTACGGGTTGTATTTGTGGAGGATTTTGCATTCGATCTTCCGGCATTCTCATTTAATAATCATACCAATTCTTTCTTAGTGTATTTTTCAGTTAGTTTGAAGATCTTTAAATTCGTCTCTGATGTCCGAGTTCCTTGTAGGGTCTAGTATTGAATAGCCCGCCAAAGGTCTAAGAAATCTCATTTCCGCGGCTTCTAAGTTCTTGTAGAAAGAGGCAGAATATATTTGAATATTTGTAATTTTCAAAAAATCAAGGTTTTCTACAAACAGGAGAACTGCACCATTCTTTTAAACGTTCTTTATACTATCCAATAACAATATTTAATAAAAAACGATGAGGTATTTTTTTGAATATTTTGAAAATGTCCCAGGGGCTTTATGTGAAGTAAACCCCAAAATTAAAATACTGATTTCTTATTCAATGGGCCGTGACATTCGTCAGATCTATTAAGGAATATCAACGTTGGAGAAAATCGGCTGAACAGGTTAGCCGATAGCGTTGTTCATAGACGGACGGACGGACAGACAGACAGACAGACAGACAGACAGACAGACAGACAGACAGACAGACAGACAGACTCTTCTCCGAAGCCAGAAAGTAAAAAGTGTTGTGATAAAATACAAGAGAAAAATCAAAATCAAGAGGACAAATCTGCAACTCAAACGCCAGCGGAAGTACAAAGGACATGCTGAAGTTAACAAATTATAATTTGTAAATACTGATATCAGAAGAGAAATTAGTACCAATTTATTAATTAGTACCAATTAGTACAAATTTGTTGAGAATTGATATCATGTAACAGTGCAAATGAGATGACAAGAGAATGTGTAACGAATATTGTAGGGGGTGGCTTAAACAGGCATGCAAGATTATGCCAGTCAATTTAAAAAATTAAAGATATAAAATACTTCACTTTAATACGAAATATAACAAATAACATTCTTTTAAGCATGCTTCTTAGCTGCTTTGACTTCGTTCTAACCTTTTAGTTTAAAATGAGGTAAATTTAATTTATGAAAATTAAAGATAAGGGGCTTTGTTAAATTTTTATTTGTTTGTTTGTTTATTGATTTTTAATTAATTTTAGCTCTCTAAATATTTTTGTAATGCAAGAAAGTGTTGCATATATTAAAAAACTATATTTTGATTCTTCTTATCTAACATCTAATAGAAACATTTTCCACCAAATGCAAAATTAAGATAAAAACAGAAACAATTAATTTTACAACTTTGTATTGTTTATGTTAATTGAACTGTTTTAAGTGTTGCATGTATAAACATATGTATAATATTGAAGAATTTCAATGATGAGCATTTACAACAATTTCACATTTTTGACTCAAAAGATTGAATGACACTTCAAATAAAACGTTTCCACGATATATGCTAAACAAACTATTGCCTTTGCTTATAATCGTTGATAGCGAATTGCGAAACAGTAAGAGGCAAATGAGAAATTTGAGAAAAATAAACGAAAATTGAGGAATGGCAGTAGTCATGTATTTTCTGTTTCCATCATAAAACTTACCTTCAAGACGTTGAAATGGAGCTTGCCATTTGAGCCGCATTCTGCTTGTTTTCAATCTTCAAAACGTTGATTAGAACTGCTACAGATATCACCGCATCGTGCTTCACTGAAAAGAACGGAACCCTATTTCCTTTCCTCTGCGTGCTTTCTTATCAGCAAACATCCTTGTTGGTTTTGCCACATTATATACATCTTCTGGGTATTTCGACGGTTTTTCAAACTTTCCTTCTTACATTCTCTGTGTTTAACGACATACAGATTTCATAATCCTTACATTGGTTACGTGGAATTTCGTTTCAACCTTTCAACGTTTTATTTAGAAGTGGAGCAACACTGAATAAATGTATCCCTTTTATTGCTGTTTGTCTTTTTTGATCTGAATAAAGAATGATTTTCTTAACATATAGTGGTTAAAGTAGATGTAATTGATTTCATTAATGAAAAGAAAATTCGAAACAGTTTGGGGTAGATTTATTTTGAAACCAAAACACTTCTCCATCGCAATGTTTTCTAAGATTAATTTTTTATGACGTCCAATTTTTCATGCAAGCTCGGTCTTTCAAGATATAATCATATTATTAGTGTGTATGTTAATTAATAGGGAACGGACTTTATTGTAATAAAAAAAGCAAAATATGTACATATATATGTACTTATTTTTCCAAAAATATGTAAGAAAAAATAGGAAATATGTGAAATAAATATTCGTTATAATGTTTGCAATTCCATTCTTCAAGCGTTTTCCGAGCAGAATACGTTGCCGATCAGAACTTTATAGGTTCAGGAGGCTGAATGAAAGTTTTACATCTACTGAAGCATTTATTCGCTAGTTTCTTCGAAACATAATACTTTCGTATTACACAATGTTGTTTACGAGGCCGGAGGTCAAGTGAATAGTACTGTGTAGCCTGTGATAGAAGGGGTAAGGGAGCATCCACCAAATTCCAGAAAGGATAAGATAATGATCTTATTTTTTATCGAGTTAGCATGGGGTCTATGAACACGAGTAAGCACGTGGTTGAAGTTCCTTCTGCTTCACATTCACAGTTCAGAACTGCACACAACTTAGTGACTTTTCAGTATTTTACATATTCATATTTGATTTTATGTATATACATAGTACAAAGTTTACATAGAAAGGAAGTTATTTTAATAGTAAAACGTGACATCCAATCATGGCTGTATGATAATATACGGGAAGTCACTTACATTTTATTAAATATATTAATGTGTTGGCAAAATCTGATGTTTTCCTGTTGATAGGACTTGGAATATACGACTGCTTTGATTTGTTGCTCCGGTGATAGGCCATCTCTTTCTTCCTGGAACTTCGGGCAAACGTTCAAAATATGAGATACCGTTAGTTCAACTTTACAAAAGTCACAGAGGGGAGCGGGTAGTTTGTGTAACAGGTGTGCGTGTGTAATATTAGTATGTCCGGAGGGAAGTCTGGATAGCATTACTTGTTCTCGCCTTGTCATTTGTTTATCTAGATACACTGAGAAGAAATCTTATTGCGCTTTATGGAGGTGGCTGGCTTTGTATTTGGTCCATTCTTGATTCCAGTTAGTCAACATTCTTTTGTTCATAAATTTTAGGATGTCAGTTGTGTTAACTAAGTTGTGAACTGTATTGTCTTGTTTGAGGTTTACCAAGAAAGAAAACGCAGTGCTAAATTCTTGAGTAACGTTGTTTTCCAAGGATGTGGGGATCCAGGCAAATGAGATATCTTCTCTCTTGAATGATATCTGATAGTGGAGTTCAGTGATTGTAAGATTTCGCTTTTGCCCTTACTATGGTTTAACTGGAGTAGTGTGCTTGATGAGTTAGTTACAATTGAGAACGACGGATGCATAAGTTCTTTGACCAGATTTAAAGCCTGCATAATTCCACATAAACCTGTAGTTGTTAGGCCTACATGGGGTTTGAATGTATACAATGTGCTGTCAGCGGTATACACATTGCCTTCCGGACCGTCTGTCTTGAGAATGGGCTTGATACCGATAACAGTGTGTGACTTTTATTTCTCAGCAAAATCATTGAGAACAGATGTCCTGTATTCTCCTGAGGATGAACTTTTCTCAAGTTTCAGTAAAGACATGTCAAGTTTGAATTCTTGTAACAGCCAAGGTTGAATTTTGCATGGGTGGTGTTTTTCAATCTGAGAGAGTTGAATATTAAGTATTTCGAGAGGTTCCTTGTTTTTTTAGATAAAGGAATGATTGATTTATGTCTCTTGAAGAGATCCGAAGGTATGGTGAAACATTGCTGGTTATAATTGGATTGATAGGCGAGCCAGCTTTAATTGAATACTTTATGCCGAGCTATTGACATCAGGTGTAAAGAGGCTCTTGGCTTCAGTAAGTAAGCTACCAATAGGCGTGGTGCGGAGGCATCCGTACATAAGCGGAGCGCTTGATTGTGTAGGGTGTCTAACTTGCTAAGAACATTTAAGCTTCAAGTTGTAAATGATTGATCCATAGTCAATCTTACTTCTGATAATTGTTCTATAGTAAGATGCAAGATGTCTATATTCGCTCCCCAGTTGTTTTGGTTAAGATATTTGAGAATGTTAAGCCGTTTTTCACAGTTGTCAATCAGCTTTTAAATATGTTGTTTCCAGCTCAATTTGTTATCAAGTTGTTATCGGCGTGCGTCTTTAAAACTCGTAATTTCTCGAAATTTTGTTATGTAACATATGGCGATATGCTTATTTATGAACTCGTCTCTTCACGCTTGTTACGATGAGCTAAAATCTATAGGTTCCATTTAAAACTCAAAGTTAGGTCAATATCTCTGCAATAAAAATGCAATAGAATAATATTATGCATGACCATATGTGCCCCTTGCATATAGTAGTTTTAGTAAAACTGCATCCAGTAGCAGTGATTATGGTATTGGAGCTGTACTGTATCAAATAATTAATGGAAGGAAAATAGTATCCTTGATTAGCAGAGTTCTCAGGGGTCCAGAACTTCATTATTCAGTTTCTGAAAAAGAAACTAATGCTATAATTTGGGCCATCCATAAGCTACGGGAATATCTTATAGGAAGACTATTCACCATCAAGACGGACCACAAAGCATTAGTATTTTTAAATCGCTGTCATACCAACAATGATAGATTACTACGATGGATTCTATATCTGCAGCAATATTCTTTCACTGTACAGCTTTGTCCCGGTGAACTCAATCATTTACCGGACCTGCTAAGCAGAAATATGCTGTCACCTGATGAAACTGCAGAAGAAAAAATGTATTCTTTACGTCACCCATACAGCTAAACTACATGGAGATGCCTCACATGAACTGGCAGACGATAGCGACATGTCAAGATCAGGAGGAACTGACTCGGAAGGTAAAGTCATTCTTACGAGGAAAACTCGACCTGGAAGATACAGACGTGATTTGGTGGACGCAAGAAGGCGATAGGTGGAAGTCGTTGATAACGTAATTTAGTTAAAACAAAATCAAACCGACCTATAGACTATGGATGCCGAAAGTTTTGACATATGGGATCATTTGGCTTGTACATACTAAACTAGCACACTTCGGAGCTGATAAAGTGGATAAGGCTATTGCGGAAATTGCACACTGGAAGGGACGCAAGAAACCAGTCAGAAAACTTATTGCAACCTGCGTCACCTGTCAGCGAACAAAGTACCGGAACCTCTATTTTGCCGGAACGCGTACAGCAATTTTACCATCAAAACCAAACGAGTTGGTAGCAGTAGATCTTTATGGCCCTTTACCCAAGACGTATGGTTATAAGCATATTTTTGTATGTATTGATGTATTCTCAAAATTTACTCAGATTTATTGCATCAATAAGCCAAGCGCTAACAATTGTTGGTACCAATTTAACAAATTTCTTAGAACATCTGGGGATTACGAGAGACTTTTGTCAGATCACGGATCACAGTTTACAAGTGACAACTGGATTCAAGCCATGGAGGAGAAGAATATGGTTCACATTCTAGCCGGCATACGACATCCACAGTCGAACCCGTCAGAAAGGGTAATGCGCGAATTATCTAGATTATTTCGTGTATACTGCCGACATCGACACACTGACTGGTGGCTTAACGAAGTACATCATGATACCATTAACATGACGCCGTACGAGGCACATTTTAAAAGGAAAATGCCACATGTTTTAGAAAGACTGCGTAGACCCGAAATTACAGTCACGGAAATTACGGATCAAGAAATTTACACAACAACTACACAGAAAGGCAAGAAAACGATTGGATCAAACAAAATATGCTCCATATCAATTCACAGTTGGTCAGAAGGTTATGCTTTGTGTTCCGAAAACATCTGATGTTCAAACGAAGCAAATTTCAAAATTCTTTGCATTGTACGAAGGACCGTACACAATTGCGAGAATACGACACCGAATGTTGGGGACCTGATTGATGACGATGGACGCAGCATAAGCAGATTTAATTTCTACAACCTCAAGCCTTTTCAAGAATAATGTTATCTTTCAACTTCCTGAAGAGAACAAGAATTAAAGTATTGGAAAATATAATTTTTTATATAATTTGAAATATTTTCGAAACTAAATTGGAACTCGAATTCTTTTCAAGATTTTTTCTCGTCATTTTCATTACCGAAAAAAAATCTTTGTAGAGGAAGCTTATGTAACCGCTCATAAGTCGGTTAAATTGTTTAAATAGCGCGATAATGTTAAACTACGACCAAAACAGTAATAGTACGCTGAACTACAAGCGGGTGCGCCAGCAAGAAAGGATATTCTGTATCAGATTCTGAGTGAAAGTTCTGAATGCATTCACGTAGTAGAAATCAACATCCAATCAGGAATCGCCTTGAAGAATTTATGACGGCGCGATCAGCACCGCAGGGAAAAACGTTTTTCTTTCTGCTGTGAACCTTCGGACGGAACGGACCTGTACTGTCTTGCGGTGTGCGATCTGATACTGAACGAGAAGAGATCCAACAAATTATAACCATCAGAAACTTTATAAAAAGCTTCTTTTTTTCTTTTTTTTTTTTTGATTGCAAGTAATATTTGCTTGGACATTCCAAGTAAGGAATAACGTATATTCGTTGGAGACCGCCGTCGAGCTGTGTTACTTCGCGAGGTCGGCGTGCAACAAACGACGAGGGACGGTTTTTCACGGAACGGGACCATCGCCGTCGTCTGGAGTGGCAGGAACGTGTCATCGCGGCGACGTCGTGAGTCAAAAAGACCAGATTTTAAAACTTCGACAAAAACCCTTTTAAAAGAACAGTTGAGAGAAGGGGAAATCACGCATAAGAATATATAGAATTCACCTCACGCCCAGACAGAGATAGTCAGGCATTTAAATTATCGGCTATTAAGCGTAACTTTTCAGTATTTCTCCATCGTAACGAGAATTAAGATAAATTGTTCATGGAAAAAGGTGTAAAATTTATTCTTTTAATTCTTTTGTTTAACTACTATATTTGCTCTTCTAATGAATATTCTTTTCTGCAATTCATGATTTAAATTGTTTTTAATTAAATAGTAAAATGGTTAATAAGTTGCCTGACAGTAAACCCGCTTATTAAAGGGATCTCATTTATTGTACCAGTTTATTTAAAAGGTATATGCAAAGTGTATATTGCACATGTAAATTTTCTTTCAGCAGTGTATGTGAATTTGATGTTGTTGTTTTTTTTTGTGAATTGTATAAAGGTATTTCATTGTGTTTGTGTAAAAGTGAAAGATTATACTTGGTCATTCAAAGTATTTTACAAATAGAAAAGGTACAACTGCAGTTGATCAATATTTAGGAAATTGCTGAACACTACAGTAAGTAATATGAATTTCTAGGTAATGTAAATTCTTAACGAAATTGTATCAGAAGATTTGTAGAATATATCAAAACTTTGTTAAAGTTAAAAGTTAACTTGCCTGTATTTATTTTAATAATCAAAGCAGAATAAAAGACGGACCCACTCCTGTAGGACGATTAGGACATAAGAAAATCTTCCTAAATTTTGATATGACATTGATTTACCAGGTCAAAGGTCAAGTAGTAACATTAAGTTATTAGAGTGATCCGCTCATTTGTATCCATAGTAGGAACGGTCACATATTTGGTGAATACGTGAGGTTCGAAATTGATATAACCTCCTCATATAGTATTCCTAAAAAAGTGAAAGGTCGCAATATGTATCATTTGTTTGGCATTTTGCCCGTAATTAGTAGTTGATTCATTGTTAAACCAAAGATTTGTAAAACCTATATCACATCTTTGATGTTTCTCTCACATTACCACTTTTTAGCCACACGCACAATGTTGGTTTTACGTGATATATACACATACGTTGTATTTGGTTCATGTAATGTTTTCCTTGATGCGTACTTTTCATTTATAAAGAATTTTGCATTCTCCACTGCCAACCTCAATCATTTGGGTTTGACTTCGTTCCTTTTTCAATTTTACGGTCCCTTGTTACGGCCCGTGGGACCGCATAACGTTCCCGGAGGTAAGTCACAGTAATCGATTTATTAACCATGGGATCTGAGATCCGGGTTGCGCAAGCCCCGTGCCAAGTGCGCAGCTCAGGGCTTGCCCAACCGGACGCCTGCGGTGCACTCCGTGGCGCCCGCTTGACGGTGTGTGGCCTGGAAGCCACAGGATGCGCCTGCGGTGGGCCATCCCTTGCGGGCCACCTTCGCACGCTCTGTTTTGCACATGAGCCTACTCGTGTCACAAGACAAGATCGGATTCGGTGTTACAACGGATTCGGTGGTACAGCGGATTCGGTGGTATAACGGGCAGCGTACCGGACTGTTGTACCCGAGTTGGCGGGTTCAAACCCGATCGAAGCCGTGGTCGAAAAAATCCCTCGTACGCTTAGGCAAGTAAAGGGAAGTAAATCCGGCTGTTCCATGTAGTAGATTTACTGCATGTAAAAGATCCTCAAGCCTAAAAGAAGCCTCTGAGCAAAATTGTGATCCGCCAGTTTCGTCGCGCAAGACCTCCTCCTTTCTCCGCTAGGTGGTGAAAGGAACGTATCGAAAGTTGCGTGGTTAGACGGAAGAGCGGGCCTGATGGCACGAGTCTCGCCACGTAAAATAAGGCATAAACTAAACTAACTTAGACTTCTGCGCACGGCAGGCTGTCACGTGACCTGATGTCATATACTAAATTCTTCAAAATTGGGAGTTAATTTAGTTTTATTTCATGGGTTTTTCTGTGTGTGTATGCTGACTTAATGTTAAGTTAGAACACCCACTTTTATACATTTTTTATTTTGATGTGCATCGATACAAAATTTTTAAATTTGGGTATAAATTAGTTCAAAATTAGTACAAAATTCTGGAATATTCTTCTGTAATTTTCTGATTAGTGATGAGCTAACTATGCGGCAATTTTTTAAGTGCTTATTGCAATTCAACCATTCACAATTCGGAACCAAGTGTTTCAAATTGACTTAATAGCTTATTTCTGTAGTGTCGTTTTTACTTCTTTGGGCACCAAAATATTGATATATCTCCTCGAAAACTAGAATTTCTGTTTGTAAATGTCTTCATGCTTTCACTTTTGCAAATGGATGTGATGTTTCTATGCCGTTCTTCAAGAAGTAAGCATTTGTACGGAAATAATGTCTTTGTGTAAATGCGAAATAAATCATGAGGTAACGGTTCAGGTTTCTTGTAGAGAGTAACATTTATCATGTAATTTCAAAATTGGCAATTACTATTAGCAAACATTGAATAAACATAACACGCGCATTACTTAACATGTTGTTCAGGTATGTTTTTCGTAAATTATGATCAGAGAAGACATTCGTGTAACCATGCCATTTCTGTAGAATGGCGTTTCTCAAGCGTTTTTGCGGGTGACATCTGCACTATGTGTAAAACGATTTGTCGATCAGCTAAAGTCAATTTTAATTAAATCAGAAATATAAACGAAATATTTGACATTTGAAATGCAAATATTGGCAAACAGTTGCAAAGATGCAGACTTACTAAGACAAAGTTTCTTGTAAATGATATTTCAGTGAATGGACATGTGTTAAAAGTTTTCATCGTGTACGTCCTCGCTTTAGAGTATGCCTTCTGCTCTGGCAGGCCATAGAAATTTACGTCAACAACCATTAATTTGCTTATTAACTTTATTATATCGATTTGTTACAACAGCTCAATCACTTCCTCCTTTCAGCCTCGAAACATACCCGAAGCATTCGCTCTGTTCCTTCTGAAGCAGCCGAAGTGAATGGCGATTAACAGGGAACAGCTGGGATAGAAATTTGACTCGCAGGATAGAATCAGACATTCCCAACAGCCTTTCCTTCACTACTGTTCTCAATACTTCCTCATTCTTTACTATATCTTTGTTCGTAATTTTCTTCATCCATCAAAATTTTCTTATTTCAAAAGCCTCCATTCGAATTTTTTTGACTTCCTTAAAATTGAGATTCTTCTTGGCACATTAAACTCTTCGTAATAAATTCACATTCAATATTTTTCTAAGTTCTCTATCCATTTTGCTGTACAGGAGAATCTTCAATTTTGGATACCATCTTTTCTTAATTTATTTGGATCGTAACTTCAATTACAATTTTGCCGCATACATATTTGAAATTTTGTGCAGTTTCTATTTATTTGCTGTACATCAGTCATTTATCCACCAATTTTCTGCCGTTTATACATGTATAATTCATAATAAAAATATTTATATGAAAAAAGATCTAGACGGAAGTAAGTATAGAAGGAAATACTGATCTAAATTATAGCAAAATCCTTTTTAGGAATGATACTTTTTATTTTGCTTCATTTTCAGTTTTTGAACATATTATTACCAATTAACTTTGAAACGTTTGTAAAATATTTAGGAAGGGGAATACATTTTTCAGAATTTTACATCCCTGAATCTCTTTTAAATAGTATTGATAAGATAATTGGATAACATTTTTTGGTAGTTTCAGTGGTTCTTTAAAGTACTAGTATGTAAGTAAAATGTATTTTTAACTTATCAAATGAAGTAACCAAATTGTGTAATAATAACATTATTAATGAAACGAAGAACAAACTAAATAGAATTAATTTGTACATTACTTTTTACTACTTTTGCGATTAACGAAATAACGATTTTTAATTTTTTATATTGATTTACGTTTTTGTAATAACTTGATTTTCTTTATTGAAAAGTACTTTATAACATGTAGTGTTTCTCCCTTCTTTCCTAAGTTGTGGAGTAGTGATGGAAAATTCTACACTAATATGCAGACAGAACACCTAGTACATATTTACATCGTAATTACGTCCAAAATAAATTATTGTAAACGAAATAATATTGATTTTATTGAATTATGTTCATTGAACTTGATGATTCTTGATAATATAGAGAGTATCTTACGATGAACTTCATTAATATATACTTCAAAAAATATTCAGTATCAGGTAAATTACGTTGAATTCATGTTTGGAGTATTTAAATTTATTAGTTGGCATCACATGTACATTGAACTACAATCTTCTATGAAGACTAAGAAAAATACTTATTTCCGTTACCACATACAAGTACGAGTTGCGACATTTAGATCATAACATCGAATTATAGTCATGTATCTAGTAAACGACTATTAAAGACTATTACTATGTAACATATCTTCAATTAGAGCTTTGCAGGAGCCGAAGAATGTCTGATTAACCGTCAAATAGTACTTTCTGAACAGTCTTCTGAACTTTAGAGAGAGTTTCTTGAGCTTCTATTAGTAGTTCATGTGTCTTAGATTGCTTACTTTCTATTTCCTCAAACTTGATCTGATATTTGTTGAGACGACGTTTTGCTTGTTCAATATCGGACACTTGCTTCTTTTCAGTGACAATATCCGTTGCCTTCACCATGATGTCTCGGTCCATTCTAAATCCTTTAAAACGAGCTGTAGTGGCATCAAGTAGAAATTTTATCTCTCCCGAGTTAGGAAAAGCATGTATTTGTTTCTTCGATAAATGTGTTGTAAAACGTCATACGTGGTTCCAGTACTTCCCTATACACTCCTTGTACATACATTGTGTAGCTTCTGCTATCTTAATAAGAATCATTTCAAGGTATGCTACTAGTTTCACCATGAAACCAAACCCAGAACAACTGCATCTTCTTTAATGGCTGTATCGTATACTGCAAGACCGTTGAGGAGATTTAATAAAATTATAGAATGAGAAATACAAATATTATAAAAACGACATGGCTTGTACCTGGAACTGAATCAAACACTAGCTCAGAAGCTTCAAATTCTCCAACCATCATAATAATAGTTTTATCACTGATAATCCGGGGTCTAGGAAAAAAGCTCTTTACTTTCAGGATCGTACTCTTTACTACGACGAAATAAAGTGTAAAACTTAATGCAAAGGCGACTACTAACAACGAGTACCAAGCCATAAACCGTAAAAGTAAACGACACCTTTTCAGCATCTCTAGTTGAACTGACAGAAAGGGCAAACGTCCGTCATAAATACAAGTTCCGTCCATGTCAGTAAATGGCCATGGCAGAAATATGCTGTTTGAAATTGCTAGCATCCCAATCGCTGCTCAATGCAATAGCGCAAACTATTATCATTAAGAATTCAATTATGTTCTCCCAGTCTTGGGCATATCGTTTCCAGCTAGTTGCACACTGTACTATTTCCGAAGGAATAAAGCAATGAGAAGATATATGCAAGGAATACGCAGACAATGGGCAGCAAATTCTTCTACACTCAAATGCTTTGGATCATCATGTTGATGCACACACCTCTTTTTACTTCCAAAAACGGCTTTCACAAGAGAACCAACTTGAAATTTATCAACGTCGGAGAGACTAAGTTGTCGCACATAATTTTTTGTGCAATTTTCATCAAATTCCTTACATTCTAAATTCAATACCAAAGAACTCTTTTCCGGATCAACTACTTCCATTATCTTGGCACTTGGCTCATTTCTGGTGAAATTAATCATTGTGCAATTTGAACATCTTCATCATCAACATTTATGAGGAGAATGTAAGCTGTAATTAGCGTTACAAATAGTGTATACACAATTAGATTAATATAAAAGAACCATCGCACTATATACCACTTGAGATTGAGGAAGCTGTTAATGACAGGATGACGTAGCAGTGGCCGAAGATCTCTAGAACGGCTGATGTAGTGCAAGGCGTCCATTTCCGAGCGGCCAGTGGCTTTCTCGTAGAAGGTTCCAAGAACGTGTAACGAATGATCACCTACAACCAAGCAAAATATGTAGTTAGTAAGTAATAATAATAAATAATAATAATATATAATAAATATAATAATAATAATAATAATAATAATAATAATAATGCCGGTCCGGATAGCCGAGACCGATAAGCCAGGAGTCCCGTGGCGATCTCGAACGGAAGGATCGTGGATTCGAGTCCCGCCTCGGGCATGGGTGTATTTGTGTATATCTGTTTGTGTGCCGTCCATTCATCTTTCATTATCGTCATCATTTCATCTTCCATCCCCAGGACTAACAACCCTGGAGGTATAAAATCGATTCAGTCTATTGCTGATCTCCCAATTAGTTACATGCAAGACTGTAACGTGATAAAATGATACTGAGCCCGTGAAAGTGCATATCCTGCGTGGTCCAAGATGGCCTATTCGCGAGCAAAAAATAAAAATAAAAATAATATAGTAATACGAATCCAATAATTATTATCAGCCTCGTCACATATACAATTTCTATTAGGCTTTTTCTGAACTTATGACCGAGGATTATCCTCAGGCGGACAACGATCTGTACAGTAAATAAAATGTAAAAAATCATGTGCATTATCAATTTTATTATGGTATCAAGTACATTATCTAAATAACTACAGAATAAACATTTACGATTAGGTCATTTGAACTACTGACTTTAGGAAAACATCAGTAAATATGAAGACGAAAGCAAATACAGTAAATTCATCCCGTTAACAAAACAATTAGCGATAAGATCGATTTGTTATCCGTGGAGATGGATTTTAAGAAGATCGCCATCAGTATCATGAATGAAAAAATTAAAAATGTATTATAAACAATAAGAATGGTTTGATCGTGTAAACCGTATGGAATAAATCATATAATAAAACAAATATTTAATTGGACTCCACTGGAGAAAAGAAAGAAAGAAAAAACAAAAAAGGGTTGGAATGAAGAAATTTATAAATTGCTGAAAATAAATTGTTTGAAAGAAGAGGACTGTTATGATAGGGAGAAATGGAAAATATTATTAACTCCTTCATTCACCGAAAAGTGTAATGTTGAAACAGAAAAGTGATTAATTTTATAGTATACCTGTTAAATAAATAAATGAACCAAAATGATCAAACATTTACGAAATAAAATCTCATAGAACTCAGAAATACTTATAGACAAAACATGAAACTCAAAACGCAAGAATGTGCGACAACGAATTGACAAATTGGAAGATATAGATCAGAATTCATAAACCATCAGAAAAATTCTTGCAAATTTCATTTCTGACCTGAGTAATGAAAATAAAAACATAAAATTGAGTAATTTTCATTAATTGTTAAAATAAATGGTATTATATCTTCTCTAGACAGCGACAGAACTCGACCTTTCTTGCCTTCCGGCATTCGACTGATTGATTGAGAAACAACTGAAAACTACCGAAGAAAGCAGCCAATCGTTAGAATTCTCTCTAGACAGCGAAGAACTCGACCTACCTGTCTAGCTAGTGACGAAAATCCTGCAATCGTCAGGACACGAACTTACGACCTCCCGATGCAGTGACATCAATTTATTTATTTATTTATTTTATTGATTTATTTTATGTCAAAAGAGCCCTAATGATGCGGCCCTTTCAAAGTTCAAAACTTTTTTGGCGTCTTCTTTCAACTAAAATATTAAAGATAAAAGTTTTTTTCTAGATGAAATGTGTTCATCAGAAACAAATCTTTAAATAAGATTATGTTAAATGTGTCTAAAATATGAGTATTTATTTCGTCAGTTTGCGTGAAACATAAGCACTTTTAAAACTATTTCAAACAATTTTCTCAAAAACGACTCTAATTATTTTCTTTAAATTTTTTTCTTGTATATAGCAAATTATAGTAAATAAAGTTTGCTGGTCTCGTTTTTGGCGCACTCTTTGAATTTTCGAAATTTCAAACAAAAATTAAGTTGCAAACATACAATATTGATGATAGACTTATTTTTGTTATATGAAATTTGTTCTAAAAATCAGTTCCTTATAGCATGTCATGTACAATTGTTTCAAAATATGAGTAGTGTAGCATAATATACTTTTTGAAATTGCATTTTTGAGTTTCCCGCGTTTCGCTTGAGCTATCAGTGTGAAATTCTTTTGAATTCTTTTCTATGTAGGGCGGACACGAAACCATTACGAGGCTTTATTTCATTTTACATATATATTTTTTTTTGTAAAAGACAGTGTCGAAATCTGGGGAAAATGTATTCTGTGAACGTTTTATAAAACTATGGCCAACCTGGGAGACTTCTCGACTATGATCTTGGCCGACGATATTTTTTCAAGCTGCTTGGTGTTGGAATTCGTGACACTGAGGCGCTTTATATTCTTTTCCAGGAGGGAATTAATTTCCAGAATGTATCTCCTAGGTTCACTATACCCGAGGTTCAGGTGTACTATAACCGAGTTTTCTTATGCTTATTTGTAATGTAAGCGAAACGGGTACAGTGACTTAAGTTTACTATAACTAAGGGTACATTATATCCGAGTTTACTTTAACCGGTGTCAACCTTACCGGTGTCAACCGGCGGTGCCCCGCTGGTGGGAGAGTCCTAGCTAGAGGGAGACCCCACTAGCCAACGGTAGGTCGGCGCCGGATCTCGCCATCTATTGCGGGAAGTTCACCGCCATCTCCCGAGAGAGAAAGAATGCATTACACTAACGGGACTAATGACCAAAGAAGTTGACGCGCCCGAAAACACGAAAAAACAAATCAAATCAAATTCTGAATACAGATGGAAACGAGCGTTTGTTCTTCGATTACCAACAAGAATTTGGGGAAATTTTCTTATAAGCGAAAACGTATGGAGAGCATTTAGCATTAAATTTTTAGATAAGGAGTAACGTGTAATTTGTGTTAAAACGAGCATATTTGGAGAATGTTACATAAAACCAACATATTCAGAGAATATTACAATACAACTGTATTTAATCATTCCTGTGGTATATTTTTGGATCTATTTGCATTTGTTTGTCAACCTACCAGCGTTTCTGCGTTGTAAAATGTACATGCCAAACAAATCGTCTATTGTTGCTTTAAAGCAGAGTTAGCAATGACGCACTATAGAGTAAGCCGCTACCGCCGGCGCCACCTCCGCCGTTGGTGGATCGTGGTATTTATTAACTTTTAATTATTTTACTTTGTGGCATATTTCTTACGCAGAATATTGTCAGGCTAAAATACGCATCGGATATGTACATGAATACACTTTCATCATCCGTATTTTTTGTCCGTGTTGCGAGGAATATCTTTACATTCTGATGTATTTTCTTTCAAGCAACCCGCAAACCTTAATTGAAATTAACCTAATTATGTTTTCTTCCTTAGAAAATACAATTTACACGTAATATGAAAGAAAAATTGCTAGTCTTCAGAGAAAAAAATGTTTGGAATGCAACAATGGCATTTCTGTGCTGAGCTGTGTTTCTGCCTGAGATGTGTTAGTTCTGAAAGAAATTGCGGTATAAATAGTATTACGTAACCATTAATAAGGGCGACAAGGTGTGGTGTGCTGTTAACACCAATAGTTTTAAAGACCCGTGGTAGGTATTGCGTTATTTCGAACCTCGCACATATCTTTAGCATCAAAAGTTACATGTTCAGTAGTTTATTTAATAAGTAATTTTAAGTAGGTAAATAAGTAGTCATATATATGTTGTGACATACCGATATGTCACGTTAAAATAAATTAACATTTATTTGTAGACAATATGGTGGAACATGCATTACGAAATATCACGAGAGCTAGAGCTTAGCAACGACCGTGAATAAACAATGTAGTTTTTGTTTTTTCTAAATGCATTAAGAGATGGCTTGGTGCCGAAAGTAGAAGGACGGTCAAATGTTATGAAAAAAATGAAGGTAGTTTAATACGAAGTCTTCGAGGGATGAATCATGCAGGAAGATTTCATTCTGCTCGGCAACGCGCTTCTGAACTGATCGTATGTTCGTGAGAGGGAACGAGTACAATCGAGATAGAATTGGGTTATCAATGAAATTTTAAGGACAGTGAATGATATTGCAGATATTTTGATGTGGAAGCAATATTGATGTATAAATTGGAACTTTGTCGGGAGTGGTAATCGAGTTCGGGACTATGTCATCGGACGTAATCGGGACTGATAATTTTGATAGTTGGAGACCAGCTTGGATAGGGGCAGAAGAGGATTTCTTGGAACTTTGGACTACGGCAAGATCGCAAGATATTTCGACTGAGAAGTCTACGAGGGACATCAACGAAGAAAAGATAAGTTAACCGCGGTATAAATTGTAAATTGAAAGATATCTTAATCAAAGGCCTAAAAAATTGTAAATTCACTAAATTGTTTACTAAAACCGTAAAAATAAACTTTGTTGAATTTTGTTCTTTAGAAAAGAAAGTGATCTTTCATTTAGTCAATCCAAACAGAAATGAACTAGGAATAGAATCATTCTATTTCAAGATTCCCAGCTGCGCTATAGTATGGGATCCTATAATCCATTATAGAGGTAATAAGGATTATAATATATCGTGACCCATTGACCCAGCAAGCCGGACGCTAAGATCTTTAGCAGATATAAATGTAGAGAGGAAAATTTTGGTATATGTCAAGTGTGTTGTGTGTGTTATATATATATATATATATATATATAAATAAATATATATATATATATAAGAAGAGAATGAGAATGAAGAAGACAGAATGAGAGGTTGACGAACTGAAGTATAGACTTCACGTCAAGGAAGAAAAAACAAGAAAAAGGAAACAAATTTTGACGAAGGTCCCCACATATTCCGGCATATCGCGCGTAATTCTGGCGTGAAGATGAAGGAGTCATCCAAGGCGGGGAGACTCCATCAGGCGATAACAGCACCAACCTATCTAAAAAATTAACCTAACAACCGGAAGAAAGGTGAAATCGGTATTGGCCGGCCCCGAAAAAAGAGGGAAATGGGAAACGCAAGATTTCGCGCCAACGGCAAAACAGAAGTCTTGAGATGTCAGCAGAGCTGTGAAGAAGTATTCGTGAGAGAACTGAGGTGCGGTGCCATCGAAAGAAGTTTGAGCGAGCGACGTTTCGTCAAGTTAAGACGTGTGCCCTTGTCCAGGGGCAGAAAAACCTTTGGAATCGACCATCCTGGGACACTAGCGTGTAGCAAAGGTTGATTGTGGAACTCTCCAACAAATCTGTAAAGCAGGACTCAAGTTTGCCCTCACGCACTCATATGGTAACGTCACAGTGCGTTTATGAACAATTTTTAAACACCGTACTAAGTAAGCATGGGAAAAAAGTCGAACGCGGCGTGCACGCCTGCCGCACCCACTGCCCATCGCCGAGATCCAGGCTGTGACGTAGCTTAAGTTGGTATCACCCGGGTAAAAACTAATGGTGTCGCACCCCTCGAAATATATACATATATATATATATATATATATATATATATATATGTTGTTGATTATATAATCTACAAACTATCTTTAATATCTTCTAATTTAATTTAAAGATAATTTGTACATTATCTTATCGTTTTTCTTCATAAAATAGTCATCGCGAAATTGAGGCTCTTGGACCACTGAAGAATTGGGGCTCACTGCTTATAGTTTCGCGTTTTACTTTACATTATTTTGCTTTGCTTTTAGTATATATGATATACTTGTATAACTATTAAATTGATACTGTATATATATATAAATCATTTAAATTGTACAATTCGAATTATAAAATATTATTATTGGTGTCACCGGGCGCACTGCCTCCTCTCCCATAGCTACGCCACTGGGTCGAGGCGAAACCGACTCACCGCCGACGAAGGAGCCGCTTTGAATTTACGCCGCCGCGCCTCAGCGCATCTGCCGGGTCGTGGTCAAACACCACCAGTATGGAAACGAGCCGCTTCACCAACGCACTAGGCGCGTTTGTATTTTCCCAAGAATAATTGATTGATTGATTCATGTTTCCGGGCGCGTCAACTGCTCTGGTCATTAGTCCCGTTAGGTAGTGCATGTTTTTTCTCGGGAGATGGCGGTGATCTTCCCCGCTGGATGGCGAGATCTACCACTGGCCGACCTACCGTCGGCTAGTGGCGTTCCCTAACCAGGATTCTCTCCACCAGCAGGGCACCGCCCCTGCTGGGACAAGCTCTAAGCTCCCGACCGGTCTCCCAGGATATGTGGTAGTGTATGCATGTTAGTGTAAGTGTGTGAGTAAGGGAGAGGATAGGACAAGGAATGAAGGACAGATCGCGCGCAGTCCATGGCTCGTTTGATAGGGTACTGCTCGGCATTCGCCTGGTGTTGATCGGAGAAACCACGGAAACTACCGATTAGAGCAGCCGGCCGCTAGAATTCTCCTCCAGACAACGACTGAATTGACCTAGCTGAAGCTAGTGTCGAAAATCCTGCCGCCTCAGGATTCGAACCAGACCTCCGGTCAGAGGCGCTGCAGTGACATCAGTTGATGCACTGAGCTACCGCTTCCGGTCCCAAAAACAATACCCCATACAGGGCATCCTGTGATAGGTAACCAACCCGACGTGCTTGAACGTGGATTCGTGTTAGAGTCCTAAGCGTCTTAGGTGCCACCACGCTGCAGTGCCGCGTAGAAGTGAAGATTCCCATCGCTAGAAGATTTCTTTGGTGCAACACACGTCGCCGTGATGTATTCGATATATATATATATATATATATATATATATATAATATATAAACATATATACATATATATATATATACACATATATATATATATACATATATATATATATACAATATATATATACAATATATATATATATACATATATATATATACATATATATATATATACACATATATATATAACATATATATACATATATATATATATATATATATATATATATATATATATAATATAAACATCTTTTTGAGAGACTATTTCCAGAATTGTCATTCTGGGAAATAGTCTCTGTCAGTTAATGTTGCGGAAAGAGACAATAATGTACGACTGAGGAAAAATCTTGAATGCGGAAAACAACTCCGTCAAAGCCGAATACATGTTAATCCATCAAACTTTTTCTTAACTATTCACTTTGTAATAAGATCGCTGGTGAAGTAGATACCTTCTAATAAGTAAATAAAAGCTGTTCACCGGTATCAAATATATATATTAAATCTGAACATCTTTTCATTGGTAGCGATCATCAAAAGTTATCTCGCAGCGTTGAGTGGAAAACGAAGTTCTGGTAGAACTTCGTTTTCCGCCAGAAGCTGCAAGATAGCTTTTGATGATGATCGCTACGCGATCGAAAACATCGTAAGATTTATATATATATATATATATATATATATATATATATATATATGTGATTCAGAAGAACACCTTTTATGTATTTATTTATTTAACTATTTACTTATTTCCTGGCACAAACGTCACGCACTAACCTTGCAGCCTTTGGTCTCGTCAGCACCGGCAAATAACCAGTGCCTCACAAGATTGTACGCACCATCGCCTCTGCGCTTACTTCTCAAACAAGAGACCTAATTTAATCATTTGATGGTTTACTTCTTTGTTTATTGATTTAATGTTTTTCATTCTCGTAATAGTTTAACTTTGTACGGCCAGGAGCGGCTAGCTTTCTTGTAATAGCAGTCTAAAGCACCTATAAAAAGTGTGCAGCCTGTTTATCTTCTAGTCTAATGCAGCGCTTAATGGGTGTCATTTAAGAATCTTTCCAAATTCCTACGCTACCGACCTCTCTTAAGTGGCCGATAATTGCTACAAATTTAGAAACTCCGGAAATTAATTATTAGTCATATTTTTCGATGCTTTCCAATCTTTCCTATCCAATTCCCAGATTTCAGCTCTATAATTCATAGATGGGGAAACGAGCGAATTAAACATTGTATCGCACACTTTTAAAGGCAATTCCGGTATTCTGCGTATTGCGCAAACGATTTCTTTGAGCGCAAATTCTTCCCTTACATTGAGCCGCCATTTATTTATTTATTTATTTATTTATTTATTTATTTATTTTACGTCAAAAAACAGTTAAAACTGCGTATGACGTGCTATTGGGAAAAGTGAATTGTGTGCACATTTTCAAAATCCTGATCCCTACACTAAGTCATATACTACTTAAATTTTGAATTTTGAAAGGGAGAAAAAAAACAAAAACCCCCATGTAGTAAAATCTATTTTCAAGGATAAATAAGCAATAAATTTTGAATTTTGAAAGGGAGAAAAAACAAAACAAAAACTCCCATGTAGTAAAATCTATTTTCAAGGATAAATAACAATAAATTTTGAATTTTGAAAGGAGAAAAACTCCCATGTAGTAAAATCTATTTTCAAGGATAAATAGCAATAAATTTTGAATTTTGAAAGGAGAAAAAAAAACAAAACTCCATGTAGTAAAATCTATTTTCAAGGATAAATAAGCAATAAATTTGAATTTTGAAAGGGAGAAAAAAACAAAAGAAATGTGGCATCCCCCGTTCATTGAAACGTTTGCACCAAGATACTTAAACGTTTTGACATGGTCGAGCTCAGCCAGCATTTATTATCATTTATCCCCGTCACCCCCACCCCAAAATTCTTGATGACTATTTTCGTTTTTACTTCTCGTGTACGTACGTATATTCCGAGTAATTTACGCAGTACAGACCGGGAGAGGTGGCTCAGTGCAACTCATGTCAGTAATATTTCTGTGACTGGGAGGTCCTAGGCTCGAGTCCGTCGTTGCAGGATATTCGACAGTAGCTAGACAGCTGGGTCGAATTCTCCGCCGTCTGGAGAAGAATTCTGCGGCATGCCGCTATGAAGATTGTTTTCAGTGGTTTCTCCGATCAATACCAAGCGAATGCCGGATCAGTACCCTAACTGACGGGTCACGGACAGCATGCGATATTTCCTTCCCCCTCCTTGACCTATCCAAACCCTCACTTACACACACATGCACATACACATGCACTACACTAGCTCACATGCCGGGAGACAGGTCGGGAGCTTAGAGTTTATCCTGGCTGGGGCAGTGCCCGCGCGTGAGAGATACCTGGTTGGGAAAACCCAACTAACGGACGTAGGTCGGCGCCCAGCAAAAACATGCTCTACACTTACGGAATAATGACTTACTTGCCGCTCCGGGAATCGCTAACAAGAAAGAAATATGTATAGAAAATTATGCAATGCTGCAGCAAAAGGAGTGATTTTTGACGGAAAACTCGAATTGTAGTGCCACAGAAACAGTGGTAAATCCTGTTCTATAATGTAGTAAATTATTCCCACTGACACGTTGAGTAGTCGGATTGCAAAAATTAGGATCTTTGATACCAAAAAGTGTTGTTTTTTCAAAATGTCCGCTCGTCCTCTGCTTGCCCACCTGTCTGGGATATGTAACAACTCTAGCTTAAACTGTAGGTAGGAATGGTTTCCAAACTGAATAAATTCTTATCAATCTGAACGCATTCGAAGCTCTGCGGTTTTGAAAAACATTAATTTTGGGGGTAACCGGAAGTCACCGGAACATTTCCAAAATGTTCTCAAAGTGGCTCAAATTTTTCTTTTGAATTTCTGATAACAATAGAGTGAAATGCACTTATAAAGGTGATTTAGGTACGATTTTCACTATTAACTCTAAATGTTCGATAATTGCAAAAGTTTGAATTTTTGGCTTTCTCCAACTATAAATTGAAGAAATAAATTTTCTTTCAAGGAAAATTTATTTTCAGAATTATTTATTTCATTAAGGAAAAGTATTTTTTTAAATTTTAGTCCTTTTCGTGCACTATTGCATGCAATATGTGCTATGTTAAAAAGTGCAGATTACTTCAAGTAACCCTTGATTGAGAATATGGGCAAAGCCTATCATCTGGTATTTGGCGGCTCTGAACAGGTGGCACTGCGCCCGGCACGCTTACAGGTCGAAGGTGGCAGCGGTCGGGTGCCCTAGCAGGAGCAACGGGAATGACGGCACCACCGCAAGCACTGAAGAAACGAGTTTGCTAGGTCAAAATCATAAAAAAGAAAAACGCTGCCATGAACAACCGGGCTGCCTTCAACGCAACCCTAGGTACCTCTCTTCGTCGCGAAACATTGACCAAGATAAGTACTATGGAAAGTACACAGAGAGAGGAAAAACAAGAACGTGTAGTAATAGTAGTTTATGCAATTAGTTTATAATGTTAAGCTTTATTGCATGAGTACATGTTTTGAAAACGAGCGATGTTAGGAGCGAGTTTTCAAATTGTATAATGCAATAAGCAACATTATAAACGAGTTCATACGCTATTTTTTTGTATAACAGCATTATAAATTTACAAGAGAATCAAATATAATTTCGCGAAACAACTTTCTTCTGACGTCTCGGGTGCTTGACATCCAACGCCCTCTGGAAATCAAATTCAAGATGGCGTTGTTGACATCCGTGCCGGAAAACGGTGGTCGGCTGTTCCGCCACCTCCTAGAGTTATAAAGCCTGCTCACTAGTACGTGACATCACTAAGATGGCGGCGTAGGTAGTCACGAGGAATGGGTGGTCTGGACGCAGGCATGTTGTTTCAGTTGAATTCGTCTGGTGTTGTCCGTGTGTTCGGTGCTATTCATACTTGTATTATACTGCCGGTTTGATATGCCGTTTAGATGTTAATTCCGAGGTGTCGAGGAAACTGCGATGAAGCCTGGAAAGTACATGTTTTTGGTTTTCCAAATATCCTGCTTATGGAAGAAATGGACGGCTGTTGTCTGCCGAGAAGATTTTGTTCCTTCCAAACCTCGAAGGTAAGGCTGTGGTTCATTTGCACATGTAGAACTACATTTATTATATTTATTATTTATCAAAGCATAAATTGTATGTAAGTTGCTAAGGGTTTTGACATTGTTTAGTAATATTCTAATGTTCTATCACGAAGACAAGATGTTTAATTAGATCTTGAATTCTTCCTTGTAATATGATGCTGAACTTGCAACTATTTTTGTTTACTGTTAAGTGAATAGTGATAGTAAAAACTTGAACTATCAGTTAAATAATTTTAGAATAGTAGCACTTAAGTTATAGCACTCAATTGTAAATAATGCCTAAAAATTCATAACCTCACAAACAATCTCAGAGATTTCAGTAACTTGTATGAATAAGTGGTTGATCCGGGTTTAGGGTGGCACTGGTTCCTTGGTTCCTTTTATGATTCATTATTTCTCGCGATTCCTATGTTTATAGTTGCGCGGTTCACTATAAAACTGAATTATTTATGTTCAATGTTAAATGAGAAGAAGTCACCTGATAATTTGTTGGCGTGGAATTGTGTGTATTTTCGCATTTCAAGTTTTCTTCAAATAGGTTTGTGTTCTACTCAGATGGAAGGTATGCATTTTCTTAAAAGTGAGTGTTCCCTTTAAAATAAATTCTCTTAAAAGTGAGGAGTATATAAGACAACGTGAGCGCCGGAGCGACAGCGGAGGCGCAACCAGGTCCGAGAGCGAGGCCGGAAGGCCTCGCGAACGTAGCACGTTGGATCCGGATAGCGACGTGCGGTAGCACGTCGCGGACCACTTGGTGAAAAAATGCGTTGGTTAAAGAATGAGGTTGTAAAATTAAATTTGTAGCGTGAAAAATACGAATAATCAGTTCACTTAATGAGTACGATGCTACGGAGATTTATACGTACAGGGTTTTGGAGCAGGGGGTAGCTATTCTCCCGATCTACCTTTATTTTAATTATATTTATTGCTGTAACATCATGAAATCAAATACATGCGACTACTACGTACAAAGAAGGATTCAGTTCATTTAGTCGATTCTCTCTCATGAACCGAATCAGTGAATCAAAGGAACCTGCACCTAAACTCGGATTTACCGAATAAGTTACTAAAACAAAGAATAATTTATGTCAAAGAATTACCTTAGGAAGTAGAAAGCAAAGTCTCAGTGGTGCTTGAATTAATTTCAAATTAATTTTTTGTTCTTTGGTAAAATTGGTTTGAAAGTGAAACTTAAATTCTATGTACATATTTAATATTGTAGACTAACCACTGTACAATTTTAGTTCACCCTCATGCAACCTCATTATTATTATTATTATTATTATTATTATTATTATTATTATTATATTTATTTTATTATATTATTTTTCTTGTTTTAGGTATGCCACTTCATTTCCATCAAAATGATATTATTTGAGAGAATATGGTGTATAATGAACAAGAGAGAAACTGTCATCGAGACTGAATATACTGAAGTTATAAGTGATGCTGTACCATCTGTGTTCCCTAACTGTCCAGCTCACCTTACCAAGGAGTTTTCAAGACGGAAGGCCCTTGTGAAAGCGAGAAAGACTGAAATGGAAATTTCAGAGAAAACTACATACATTCCAATAAATTCAGTGATGTATTATAAATAGATGTGTATTATATTGTAAATAATTAGGTTTAATGTAGTGTATTATAAAGAAATATGTTTAATAAAACCATGTGCTCAGAACAAAGTTTTTAATCATGCATTGATATACTATTGTATTAAAAGGAAGAAAATTTATTTTCTGGAATATACACTAAGAAAATGTAAGATGAGAATGCGTGACTGTTCCAATGACTCCTTGTAATAAGGAATGCTTCAAAGTCACCAATGAAAGAAATGTTTGCTTTCCCACTATCTTAAAATACCTGAGAGAATTCGTTCATGATGCTCTGTAAATGGTCATTCAGTAAATGATTTAGTCAAATATTTACGCTGAAAAGCTGTATTTTTGTTAAGTTTTGTCAAAAGAAATTATAGATTATCAAACAAATTGCAGAAGATTGAATATTTTCCAGTAATTCATCAGATGTATTCTCAATTCATAGATTATAATATACTGTATTGAAAACCAATGTTTATTAAAATGTACTCAAAAACTTTATCATGAATTGATAATTTTGAATACAAAAGGAGTGAAAATGGGTTTCCTGGCGTTGAAAATGCAGTGGAAATTGTAAGGGAGGAATGACTGACGCTTCTCCATGACTACCTACGGTGACGTCAAGAAACAGTGCGCAGGCTTTATAACCTAGGAGGTGGTGCCTGTTCCATCTTCTTCTACCTCCCACGATTCTCTCGCTACTATAGGCTGAACGTGTGATGACGTCATGACGCGTGTAATAATGGCGATGACGTCATGTAGCGTGCGATAAAATACTGGATTAGGCACGATTCGGGGTAACAAAAAGAGTCGATTATAATGATGGTAGACAAAAATATTATATTAATTGACTTTCCTGTTCTTTTGAACTCACAAATTGATACGTTTGCCTTCGGTGCCTTGCAATTTGCGGTCCTACATTAGGTATGTTGCTGTTAACTAAGACTGTAGGCAAACTAATGTAAAAAGTGAAATTAAGTTGTGATTAGCCCGAATTTAGCAATGAATTACATTTGTTCACCGCACTAGAGTTGTTCAATTTTACTCTAATTTATTTTATACTACCAACGTTATATATTTTATGCGTATTTTAGAAGATTCGTCAGTACTCGGCAATTAATTTAAGAGTGTATAAATACAGATTAAATTTCTCTTTAGTCATCAAATCGTATTTCTTGAGACCTTTTATTAAGTTTCAATAACAATCATAAGTTGTTGAAATTTTATTTAGAAAAGGATAAAAGATTAGAAAAGACATCTTCAGTAAAAATATGTATCATGTAAAAAGACTTCAAAATAAAAATTATAATGTTTTATTATTAAAATATTTAATAAAGGCAGTACATTTATTCCTTGTATTTTGATTTCCAAATTTTACATATAATTGAAGAGAATAATATTTAACAATATTATGGGAAAACTGAGCTAGTATCTCAATTTTATACGAAATATTTTGCTGAAAATTATTTAATTTTTTAATTCAAATTAACCAAATATTTGTTAAAGCTGGGTTTTCTGTATTTATAACAAATTCTAATTAAAATTTAAAATGTTTATAAGAACTGCACTAGAGAAAGATGCAAATCAATCAATCAAATCAATAAGAGTTTTGACACAAATGTAGTTTCATTCCATTTTAAGTAAAATTTTACAAATTTACCTTTCAAACGAAAGGGGAAATTAGGTCACTATTTTCATGTTTTTGTAAACTAGCCCATCTCCCTTTCTTACCCGACAAAGAAAAATAGCCATTCTTTCCGTTTTTTCGTATATTTCGAAAGAAATTGGGCAAAGTGAACGAGGACTTTTTAAAAGCCTATATACTACAAATGCAGTTTTAAGATTTAAGTAGCACAATTTGACTTGGAGTTTTGATTTGATTTTTTATTTCATGGTCATCACCATCATCATAATCATCATCATCATCATCATCATCATCATCATACATCTGGAGTTGAGCCTATTGGCCCGTTCCGTCTTCAAGAGTATATCCTTCCATCGCCTTATCGGTCTGCCCCTACTCCTCCTCCCGTACGGGTTGTATTTGTGGAGGATTTTTGGCATTCGATTTACGGCTTTCTCATTAAATGATCATGCAAATTCTTTCTTAGTGTATCTATTTTTCAGTTAGTTTGAAGATCTTTAAATTCGTCTCTGATGTCCGAGTTCCTTTTATGGTCTAGTATTGAATAGCCCGCCAAAGGTCTAAGAAATCTCATTTCCCGGCTTCTATTTTTCTCTTTCTGTTCTATTGAGGGCCCAATTTTCACATCCATAGGTTATCATTGGAACTGCCATTGTTTTATAAAAATTTCTGTTAAGTGTCTGTTCGTGCTTTCTGTTTGAGGGTCTTTGGTATAGTTCCGCACATTTTCTGCTATTTCTAAATTTTTATATTGATATCAATTTTTCGGCAGTGTGAAAAATTGCAATCGAGATAGTTGAAGTTATTTACTTGTTCAACACAATTACCATTTATTACTATTTTACGCCTTAAATTATTTTACTCTGGAATGCCAGGCTTTTTCTTTGATGAAATTTGAAGTTGATGAGCAGCTATTTGAGATTATCGTCTGAGGTGCTAAACATTATCTAGATATCTGCGAATAAAGTTTCGATTTAAAATTGTAGTTATTCACTTTAAAATAGTATATTATATTTCTGCACATCTTCAGGCATGGTATATATATATATATATATATATATATATATATATATATATATATATATATATATTCTTTTTAATATATTGTGCTTCTGAATATATGCTTCGAGTTATATTTATCATGTAAACTGGATATCCGTTTAATAGCATTATAAACCAAAATTTGCTTCTGAAGACTCTATCAAAAGCTTTTTCTTATACCTATACCTTTTACCTAGTACTTCACTAGCAGCTTTTGTCATAACGGTTTTCAAGTCTTCTAATTCTTGATGTACATTTAACCTGATAGCTCTATGATCCAAGTAGTCCAATAAACGTCTGCAGAATAATTTCCTTATAATGTCTTGTTGTAATAAATGGATTTTGAAATAGTGTTTTTCATGTTGTTATGTTTGTAAATTTTTTAAACCATTTGGGGAATATTTATGGCCCTACCTTGAAGTGATCTGAAAAACGTCAAAGTTTCTGTAGACCCGAGTATCGGATACAAGAGGGGCTAATTTAGAATTTACTAAAATATAATCAATTATCATTTTTTTCCCGCGGGACGCCCACGAATGTTTGTGTATATCTTTGTGATTGAAAAAGCTGTTTGTGATTTTTAATTCATTGTAGGTCGCAAAGTTGATTAGTGTTTTACTATTTTCGTTCAGAATCCATTCGACATTATATCCTATTATTTTGTCTACAGCCTGGTTTCCAATTCTTGCCATAAAGTCTCCTGCAACGATAATGTAGTCTCTCTTGTTCCCACAATTAAGATGTTTCTGCAATTTATCATAGAAAGTTATGCTTTCTTCCACTTTCCTCTCTTCAGGTGCATATATCCCTAATGGTGTCAGGTGACCTATAGTATTTTTCAATCGTATATTTGTTATTGTTTCAGATATAATGTTTTAATTCTTTGTTTTATAAAACCTGTTAAGTTCTATCATTAATTGGATCTCTTCATGATTGAAGCCTCTCACATTCTAGATGGCGA